>OZ010677.1:32331153-32906153 GCA_963932185.1 Troglohyphantes excavatus | reverse complement strand
CTTGTTGCCATTCCCTGAAAATAAATTGTTCACTTTATGCGTGCGGATAGTTCCAATTTCCACACCTCTCCGCGAACGGTTAATGGCATCGGGATAAATAGGCATTTGGGAAATCGATGCTGTGTCAATGTGTCTCAGACTGGGCAATTACCTGAGATATAGAGGTCTTACACGTCGCAGGGAATGGTTCGAAATATTGAGACATTACAATGATATATGAAATGTATTCTACAATTCTACGCATCCAAGACATTGTGTTAGTGGCACATGAGGACAATAACAAACTACAGTGCTGAGATGCTACGATTTCACCAGTCTGAAAATGTTATCAAATATCAATTTCGTAGCTAGAGTCGTGTTACAGAATAGCCATTGAAATATATCAATAAATCTGTTGAGGCATTCAATGTACACGCAATTTGTGCAAGCATCGTTCTCAGACTTAAAGCTCTTAAATGTGGATAGACATATCCAAGAGAAAGTGATTACAAACAGGCTGTAGAATCTGTAGAACATAAATGGAAATTATTTTCTATTGCTAGATTTCACATGAATAAATATCTTCCAGAATGATTACACCAGCAGTTCCCGATTAGGAATGTGTAATGGACCTCTAGCTAAAACTATAATAGGACCTGGACCCCTTTTTCGTATACTCTGTCGGAACTCTTCCCGCTTTTTGGGTATGTATAATGGGCATGTATTATTATATATATAAAGTAAGAATGTTTATTTCTATGTTTTAAATTATATTAATGTACTATTTTATTAAATAAACACTAAACTGCATTTATTTAATTACAATAAAATTACATGAGATTGATATTATTGAACGACATAAACCATTAAGTTAAAAAAGGATATAAAAAAAAGAATCAAATTAAAAGCATAATAACTAGTCGCATTTAAATAATTTAATCGAATTCACCGTTGTTAAAAAACTCTAACTAAAAAGATACTGATAATTAATTTACAGAAAATTACAGTTTAAAAATTACGAATACGTTTACTAAATATGTAATGTTGGCATTTATGAAATTAATTATGTGAGATATAAGACAGCTTTAGACAGGTTAAATTTCCCCAAATATTATGTAAATCTGATATTAACCGCAGAGAAACGATGAATTGGAAGTCTCAAATTTTTAATAAAAACTCACATAATAATTGTATTATTAATTTCTTAACGCATATAATGGGAAAACTGCTTCCATCGGCCTAATTATGGTAAATATTCCCGTGACACTTTCAGCTTTTTTATACACTGTTTTGCCTTTTTATCTAATTAATTTTTGGATAGTGTTTGTTAATAATTATTAACAGAGCTTTAAGTGATACGTGCTGGCAATGAAAGCTCACTAAAAATACTTGCATTAAGATGTTTAATGTATAATGTAATTTTTTTACTGGACAATTTTAGTAAATAAACTGGATACTAAAATATTTAGAAATAATTTTTGTTATTGTAACTCTTTTTTGATATCACGTTCAATGATTTCCTCTTTTCCTGCAATGTCCCCGCTTTTAAAATTCGTAAAAAAACTCTCTGTTGCGATATTTTTCAAATCTGTGGCTCTGAGGTATCGTAAAATATATCTGTATAAAAATACTTTTTAAAAAATATAGATAACAATGCATCTGAAAATAAATAAAATTATCGTTACTTAAATTTTGTTTTAACATGGAAATGAAGGGAAGAAAAATTTCTGAAATTTTATATTTTCTTTTAATTTTAGAAATTTTTTACTAAGAATACGGACACCACAATTCATACAACAAATACATAGAAAATATAACACCGTAATCAGATGTTTAAGTACTTTTTGTCTATTACTTGTACATTTAACGTGCATTTAAACTCATTAAAACGTTGGGATAGTTCACTGAAGTTAGCTACTGTATTACTCTGATTTTCGAAATGTATGGGAAGTGAAATCTTTCTTTTTGGTTTATCAATCTTTTTCAGAAAATTTGACATGGGTGACTGTTCTGTGTATTAAAATCATTTTTACTTTATCCCCCCCTCCCCCCGGACCCCCTATTATCATCATGCTCAAAAATTTCCAGTCTTTCTAAAAGTGCATTCAATTTTTTAATTCATAAAATTATTCTATTTTGCCATATTTATCAAATCTTTTGGTAAAACTTTATAAATCAAACCTTTGGATCAACAACCAAATCAACATTAAAGTTGAGAAAATTGCTTCAGCGTAAATTCGTAAAATGATTCCATTTTGCCATACTTATCAAATATTTTAGTCAAATTTTATAAACTAAAACTTTGGTTCAACAACCAAATCAACTTTAAAATTACGAAATTCGCTTGAGCGTAAATTCATAAAATTATTCTATTTTGTCATATTTATCAAATCTTTCGGACAAACCTTTGGATCAACAACCAAATCAACTTCAAAATCGCGAAAATCGTTTTAGCGTTATTGACGTACGCAATCAATACACATAAATTATCAAGGAAAATGCTTGAGAAATAAAGTCAACTTTCAGCTGATGAATAAATGTAACTGACTTTAAGCTTTAAATATTCTAATCGATTCACCTTCCAATACAATCTACCAAAATAATCTGTCACCACGACGAAATCTATAATTAGAACTTCAAAGTGTTGCGATTCAGCGGCTGATTGCTAGAATCAATCTCCTGCGAACAATTCGCTGGAGAAATCCCAATATCGCTTTACCTTATAATTGGCAAGTACCTGATATCATTAAGTCAAATGATACATTGTCAGTCAATTGACTTAAAGACAATTCCATTGTAAAGTTCAAAGTCATTTGCATTAAAGAGTTTGGTGATGTAACATTATCCGTTTAGTGCATTATGTCTCAAAATAGTACATTAACATATGAAATTGAGTTAGGTGAACCAAGTACATGAATTTATGTTGAAGAGTGGTATATTTTACACAAATGGCGCCGAAATCATACATATATATATATATATATATATATATAATTTGTAATAAAAATCACTATTTGTAAATAATTAATAAAATATAATATAGATAAAATAATATTAATAATAATAATAAAATATAATATATATAAAATAATAAAATTACTATTTTATAAATAAAATAGTTTGTATCTGTATTAGTTAATTTATCTTCATTTATCACCAGAACTGTTATTCCAATACTTTAAAAGGGAGACAGCCCCAAACTTAAAATTTTAATTATTAAATTCAGAAATACTATTTTTTGCATTAAAAGAACATATTTTTCTGACTAATAATCAAAAGCGAAAATAATACTTTAATTTTTTTTGCGTTTTTATTAAAGCTTAAATAGACCTTTTTAGAAACACTACTCCTTCTTCAATTTTCAACGTTTTTAAAATATGTAAATTGATTACATAACGTCAACGTATATACTACAGAATGAATATACTTTTTAAGGTTTGTGTTAACTTAATTTAAAAAAAGCTATTCATACGGTTTATAAAATAAATATTAAAACTTCAAAAACCATTAACAGTTTAGTTTTAAGTTAATTTTTTTACAAAGCCGTAGCATTCTAAACTTAGCCAAAATTTAAAAAAAATATTTTGAGTAAATGACGAATATTGCAGACGAAAAGTATATAGAAAGATGATAAATGGTATATAAACATCTAAAAAAAAAATATGTTCTCTTTCTGTTACCGTTTTAATGACTTTTCGCGAATGCAGCAGAGATTTAACATGCATGTCTGTTATTTTTAAAAAAATTACTTTTATATTTGACATTATGTAAATCTGCAGTAATTAAAAAATATCAAGGTCTAAAGCTCTCCAAACCTCCCGTAAATCCAAGTATTTTCATTGGTTTATCTATCGATTAGTACTCACAGAATTTTTGTACTTTAATTTTACACATTGAAACAGCAATTTATTGAAAAGTTTACCTGTATCGATATCTCCGGCTCTGAATAGCTTGTGAAGAGAACATCTTGAGAAAGAGTACCCGGGTGATGTTTATGAAGAACACCAGATTCATCTGAAAGGAGGGACATAAGAAAACAACACTGAATAAGTAATTATGCATTTCGTTTATGAGTATGCATTTAAGTACTTATATTAAAAATACAAAAAATGGCTTCCACACGCCTATAAAAAGACATTATGTCAAGTATTGTATTTGACAGTATTATTACCAGTATCACAGTGGAATTACCACAATTAGGCTTTAGGTTCGATACATATCGAATTCTGGAGGTAAAAAAAATCATCGCGGTTTCAATTTTGTAATTTTCGATATGACGATTAGTCGAAAGCACACTCGAAAGTCCGGAAGAACTCAAGTCCGGAAGAACATTGGGGATGTTAAAAGTCAACTCTAGAAGAATTGCATTTGTTTATCAAAACACGTAAGGGTAGTAATGATTTAAGAAAAGTGGCAAAATACTTATATTTTTAATAATTAAGAGGGAAACAACATGGGGCTTTTCCTTGATTTGAAAATAATCCAGTTTCCGAACGTTAATTTAAGGTTTCTATCCTTGCGCTACTTACTGTACTTATTTTAATAATAAATCATCGATATATCGGAAATATTGACAAAATACCGATATATTTTGGACATTTCTATTAATAAAAAAATATCGGTTATTGGCTAGCGATTAATCGCGATGGCAAAATGCCATCATCCCCAAAGCCTAGCGACGATAGGCCACAACCGCCTCAGTGATATTTTAATTTGAATGTGACATCTGAATAAGACATTATAAATTATTATTACACTGGCAAATTAAGTTTATATGAACTTGAAGAGATTTTGTTGAAGTGATTTTCTATAGTTTGCCACAAATTAGTCACAACGGAAATGTAAGAATAAGGTCATTATGCATGGGTCACATAAAAAAAATTCTTAGTAGTTTGGCACAAATTAGTCATAACGTAATATAAATGAAAGAATTATGTGAAGTATTATGCATGGGTCACATAAAAAAATATCTTAATAGTTTGTCACAATTAGTCATAACGTAACATAAATGAAATAATCATGGGACTATGCATGGGTCACATAAAAAAAACTCTTAGTAGTTTGGCACAAATTTGTCATAACGTAACATAAATGAAAGAATCATGGGACTATGCATGGGTCACATAAAAAAAAATCTTAGAAGTTTGGACCAAAATTTGTCATAACGTAACATAAATGAAAGAATCATGGGATTTTGCATGGGTCACATAAAAAAAATATCTTAGTAGTTTGTCACAAATTAGTCATAACGGAAATGTAAGAATCATGTGGCAATGTATGAGTCAACATAATAAAAACAACTATCTTAGTTTTCATTTATTTATTGTTATTGCGGCAGTATGGCAAAAAACAACAACACATAATTGTAGTAAATACCAGCATGTAAATTTTTAAGCATTTTTGCCATTTAAAGTTGTTTGTGACTTACAGTAGCTTTTCTAGACTACAATACACCAAGTTACAAAATATCCTTAATTTAAACTATTGCCACATTAGGCAGCAATGGAATACTTCATTGAATTAGTTTGGTAATCACATAATCAGGATTACAAGAGTGGGCTTGCGCAAAGAGGTTGTGGTTTTAACTAAGTTATTTTCAACAAACAATCTTAGTTTTGAGTACAAATGAATTGATTATAATAAGACTACAATTTTGATTACAAATTTATTTTAACTATGAATAAAATAATAACTAAAAATCAGACAATTTTTTTTCCTTAATAACATAAGAAACTTGCATTTCTAATTTTGTTTTTATATAATTTTGAGTTTTTTTAGAATTGAGTTCACAGAAAGAAATACAGATACAAAATCCATACATCAATTTTTAAAAGCCATTTAAAGGAATAAAATTAACTACTTCAAAACTTTAAAAATGGAGTAAAATATTTTAACTTTATTTTTGAAAATAAGTTATTTTTACGAATAAACTATTACAACTGGGCATTCTCAGTAACAATTTGTATCTGGTTTTTATCTTTAGATGCCTAAAATACTGAGTACAGCTTTTAAAAAGAATATTTTCGTTGCTAAATATATTTTATCTAAACTTTAAGGTTGATAGGTTATTTCTGAGTTTCGGTTTTTCTTCGTATAGGAAATATTCTTTTAAATTAATTCCTAGAAATGTAGGCTGGATAAGTTTCAGAGCCTTATTTGGGAACAGCATTCAATTTGAAATGCAAATGAGCATATTTATTTTAATAAGCCGGAGTAAAAGACATCTGTTAACCAAAGGGAAGAAATGTTTATTCGCATATCGAAACCCGTATTTTTTTGGTGCACAAAACGACAAGGGTTATAACAAGGAAATCTACAAACATTGAAAATATATAGTTGATATTAATTTCCATTTATTGGAATAAATTATTATTTTAAAAAATTGTTTGATTGTGCATGCTTTTACGCGAAACTTTTCAATTGACAATAGAAATGAAATTAGTCGTCAACAAAAGGAAGATAAGCAAGTTGTTACTGTTGAAGCCGCAGGGTCAAAGTTCATCCCGTGAGTTCATTGTTTTAGTTTACGATTCTACCCAGATCGACGCCACAATTTTTGTCAATCGTGCTGTTTGTAAACCCTGACCCGTACCAACTCGATCTAAAAAGACCTTAGAGCATACAGTACGGGCCGGGAGGAGATGCCCCCCAGCACTTGGACGCACAAAAAGCCCCCGACCCCGCCAGGAAGGGAGACACCGGACGACGCCAACAATGCAGCACACGCCCGGCCCCAGACAACATTTATTAATAATCATTAAAGAGCACAATACATCCGCTTTGGGACTCCGGTCCGCGGTGTTAGAAGGTTAGTAAACACATACATCCGCTTTTGCACTCAGGTGCGCGGCAATCCATTCAATTCAAAACGGAACCAACGAAATACAACAGAAGCAATAGACACTGCACAAAAACACAGAAGGATACAACACACAGATACGTCAATACACCAATATATACATAGTCAGTTAACCGCATTCCGAAGTTGAACCTTGCAAATTATACACAACTATATGCAAAGTGTGAAAAATATTCAATTATGCCGATATATCACTTATATAATACATACAATTCATTTATCAATTCATTTATCAAACCATCTAATTCTGAATGTATATTATTTAATTAGCATTATTTATATATATTAGTCTAAATTTAATTTTCATCATCCCAAGCATTTGTACAGCGTCACAAACAATATAATAGAATACACAGACACGCACAAATATACACATACACCTTTGTATGTACCAAAACTGTATGTATAGTCATCCATATATTTATATACCAATAAAAACATAAAATACATCATAAAAATATATATTGCTTGCAAATTACCTGTAAATTTTTTTAAAAAAAATCATATAAAATCATATATTGGAAGACGCAGGAGAGGATTTAGGTATGTTTTGAGTTCTTGAGTTTATTTCTGAAGCTTAACGTCGGCCAGAACAGCATCGAAATTTTTTTATTTTTAGGTGAATTCCATTCCCACTCTTGGGCAGCAGAGGTCGACGGCAAGATCCCGTCGCCCTCCGCATACCCGACAAAGGTGCAAATAGTTGTTTTGCTGAAAAGTCGAATATATTATTTTATTATTATTTTATTTTCTAAGTTCTCGCGGCCGCAGCCTGCCGTCGACCATGGCGGTGTTAGAAATTTATTTTTGCGTGCTGTTTGTCACTATTTAAAAGAGTAGAATGATGATTATATCCTGATACTTTATGTTGCTTATTTTAAATGCGTTTCACGTCAAAAATTCTAGCCCACTACAGACGAAACAGCAGATAAATAGGTGTTAAGAGATTTCTATAATTTAATTTGTTGTTATACTGTGTAATATAAACTACTCAAATCCGCTACTCAAAAAAATTAGTTTAGAAAAAAAATTACAAACATAAAAAAAAAAAAATTTCAAAAAATGTCATGAATTTATAAAAAAATGTATATAATATATTTCAAGAACGATATTTAAACAAGGATTTAAATTCCTAATCCGGAAAAAGGGTTATGTGCAAACTTATTATGATTAAATTAATTCTATATACATGATAATTTAAAGTAGCAAATTGTTAACCCAACCCATTAGTGGAATATCAATTGAAAATAACAAAAAATATCTAAAATGCAGAAATATTTAAATTTACAAAGCAGCGCGAATCAAAAAAAATTCCCAAATATATGTTTCCAAATATTTAACATTAGTCGTTAATTCTTCATTTTCCAAATTATAATTAATGGATTTTTAAATTGACTTTATAGTAACTAAGATCTGAATTTGTAATTTTACTTTTTAGCTAAATAAACAATATATATATACATTTTCATTTTTCGAAATATGTATGAATTTTAATGGTATTTCATAATTCAATTTGGAAATTTTTCCCTTGTGTGAAATGCATATTTTAACATTAAAAAAAAAACTCACAGGATATATAAATATATTTTTAGTGGGCCTTTACCTTAACATGTCTGACACACTAAAAGAAAAAAATAAACGAAATAAAATTCTACCAAAACTATTTTTAAACATGCTTTCTCAGCTACTTTTAAAGCAGGTGTGGATCATACCATGTGTTTCTAAGATGTTTGACACCCGCTCGTTGCAGGGTGACGCTAAATTGAGCGAAAACACGTGCTTAAAGAGATTTAAAAATAACAAATTCCCACATGCACCATTTAATAATATGAAGATTTTCTCATGTAAGTAAGAGCCGAATTATATCTGGAAATGGTGTTAGTACTATATTAAGGTTACTTAGGGATATTAACATATTGTTTTCCATAAAAAAAATTATATATCTTTTTAGAAAATTAGTTGTTTTTCTGGTTTAGTTTGTTAATATATATAAATATTAAAATTTTGACGTGAAACGTCTTTAATTTCGGTCAGTTTGCTTGCTAAAACTTTAAGGAAAGAAAACGAGTAACATGAACGAAAACAGGTAGCACTAACATCGCTTGTATATTTGCGATTGGACTGCACTCGCGCCTTACTTTGGTATCGCTGTGTAGAGAAATAAAAACATTACTTGATCACGTATGCGTTGCATACGCAGATAGCGCCCTTGTTACGCCATGCATGGTGCAATCGGAGATAAATCGCGGCTTTCACAGAGACGCAGCTCAGCAGTACATTTGTGGATTCAAGCGGGAGTGGTCCGGTTTGAGAGAGCTCACTTTGCCATAAGAGATGTAATCCATCGAACTAAAACCGGTGCTAATTAGGAGTTATAAGGATTACAAGTGTGTCATTTGTTGCAGAAATTCGAGGGTTATGCTTGGCTTCACGTTCGACACGTAGGGTCCGGAAATGGCACGAAGAGACTCATGCAGCAAGACATAGGGATGGAAATCCCACTGAGCTAAAAAAATATGGACCCTGGAGCTAGGGCTATGCATTTGCGACCATTTTCTATTTTTTTGAGTGAAAGTAGAAAAATTTACGCCTTTTTGAAGGCTTCCCATCATACTCATATACAAGCTATAAAATTCTACCAAAACTGTTAATATCTTAAGAAATTTATGAAAATTCCTCACGAATTAACAAATTAGTAATAATTAACAATTACTAATTAACAATTATTAATTAACAATTACTAATTAACAATTACTAATTAACAATTACAAATTAACAATTACTAATTAAAAAGTACTAATTAAAAAGTATTAATTTACAATTACTAATGAACAAATACTAATGAACAATTACTAATTATCAATTATTAATTAATTATTACTAATTAACAATTACTAATTAACAATTACTGATTAACAGTTACTAATTATCAATTACTAATTATCAATTACTAATTAACAATTACTAATTAACAATTACTAATTAACAATTACTAATTAACAATTACTAATTAACAATTACTAATTAACAATTACTAATTAACAATTACTAATCAACAATTACTAATCAACAATTACTAACTAACAATTACTAATTAACAATTACTAATTAACAACTAATTGCTAATTAGCGTTTATTTTTTTATATTGATAAATATTCTGGGAATTGAACAATGGTTGAGCACTTTCCCCTATAAGTTTTGAATTGCTACGCCACTGTCTTCTGCATATCAATCTAGCACGTAATAAATTTTCAAGCGACACGGTCGGGCTCGCAACGCTAAGCCAAAAAAGAAGAAATAACGCCAACTCGTCAAAGCAGCCAACAAGAAACCAACGCTTAAGCTTATATACTCTGCACAACTTGTAATGTTAAACCGCGTTCGTTAAACAGAGTCCAGAAGCCGAACTACATTTCGTAAAAAAATAAAACCAGTATTAATATATACATATACTGGCAGTTCAGAAACAAAGTACTAAGTTACTGGTGATAGTATTCGAATTTTATTTTACAACTTTCATTTTCAACTACAACAATATCGTTTCTAATCGTTGTTTCTATTGATTTGCAATGTTTTTAGGCGAAGTGTGGGATGTCACACTTCTTGTTACCCCCTTGTCAAAATTTGCCACAACTTTCATGTACCCCCTGCCCCCGCCCCGTCCAAGCGTCACATCATATGTAGACGGCCCCTATTAGGATATTAGTAGATTTTTTGTATTCTTTTTGTCTGAATATACATTTTAGTTATAGAACATAGTAGGATAGAATCCTCGACATTTTGAAAAAGGAGGTAATACGTGTTATCACTCGTTTACTATTTTAAATGCGTAAAAGTTATTACTAGGATGGTAAAACACTTATTCAACTTTCAAAGTTGACAGTAAACCTCAAAGGAAGACCGGATGTCTTAATGAATTCGCACGACTGTCAGGATGCTGGTACTTTATTACCACAAAATATCTCTTTTAAACTTACCAGGGGGTAGGTCTTGTTTAATTAGTGCTATAAATTTCTCTTTGAATTAAAAGTATGTGACAGCCATTCATAAATGGGAGAAAATGAAGCTATGAATGGAAAACTTTTAAAAGTTTAGTTTAGCTAGGAGAAAATGAATGCCCGGAATATTATCCGAAACTTTTGCATTCAATAAAATAAAAAAAAATTAAAAATTAAATATAATCGTAGCATTTTAATTCACAAATTGGTATTTTAATTTAAAATTTTGTAAAAGATTTACAATTTTTTGATTTTTAAAGTACTAGTACAAATATTTTCTTTAATGTAATTAATCTTAACAAATAAATATAAAATGAAAATATAAGATTTGAGACTCAAATGCTTAAATTTAGATTTGTACGAAAATATAATTAAAATAGTTGATTTGTAAGTTTTAACTTATGAGTAGGAAATATAACCATATGTTTAACACATTATTAACACATTTTGTAAGTGAAAAAAACACTTTAAATGTATTAAATAAAATATATCCCCATTTTTTTTTCAAATAAGTTTGCTTTACCTTAATGATGTATTCATTAAATCATTTGCAAACATTTAAATACTTGTAAAATGAATAGTAATTATAAATAATATTTTTAAAAAAAACGACTTTAAGAAAAATGCGCTAAAAAGTAAAAAAATATTTTTAATTTTACGAACAATCTGAAAAAAATTTAGTATTTAATATCAATTTTACATTTTTGAAATCGTCGCCAAAATTTTGGTATGTGCTTTGTATATTAGCACCAACTTACTTGAGTTGTAATAAGTACAAAATTGATATTATTGAATTGATATTTGTTATTGAATTGATATTTACTTTTTATTATTTTTTTCTTAAAGTCGGTGTTCCGTTTTTTTTTTAAAGTTTATTTTATTTTTCGCTTTTTAGTTTTTTATTTAGCAGCAAAATATCAAACAAATAAAATATCAAATAAACATGATTTTCATATTTTAATTCATTTAGAATAAACTGTATGAACGTTACCTGGGAAAAATTTATAATATTAAATTAACGTTTTATGTGTACCAATAATAGTACATTTAAGTAGGCAGTTTTATCTTTTTAAAAACATCATACCCAACGTCTTTTCTCAGGAGAATTTATTAAACATAATTTAAATTTGAAACACTTACCACGATCGAGGCTGTGATAGGCCCTCGTATTATCCAGAAGTAGGTTTGATTTTTATTAACTGTCCAACACCTGGAAATAACAAATGTGCAATTAATACGAATGTGTTCTTTGTGAAACTGTTCTAGAAAAATAACTAAAACCTCTTCTAATTTTTTAATTATTTTTCAAGCCTTATTTTATGATTAATTTAATTATCTACAACGAATTTTTTTTGTCTTCAAAATTTCATATTGGGGTATATTTTCTCCTTTGGCTTATGGAATAGATCGATATAAATATATATTTCAACGAATAACTATGCAGCCTCAAGGGTATATTCTCAGCAAAATAGAAATAACTAAAAATGTCGCTCAATGAAACACAACATATTTTTGCACATTTAGATTATATTTCCCATGTGCAGTTTGCAATATATATTTAAAAAAAAGAGACGCATAATCTTATCAAATTCACACAGTGAAGATAATATGGTTCATTTCCATTTCTATAAATTTTATATTTCTGTTCTTGGGATTTATAAACTTATGCATCGATATACGTTTTATTTCGAAATTTTAGGAGGGCAAAAATAAATTGAAGAATAAATCTCATGTAAACATACATATGGAAATACGGAAAAAGGAATGGTTTTTTTTTGTTCTTTTATTGGTATTGTTAAACAAAGATAAAAGTTTTTATTTTATTTTATGGCACATACATCGAATGCTTTAAAGGTCTTTTTGCAGTTTTACCCCAATAAGAAAGAGACTTTTTTAAAAGAACTGATTTTAAATTAGATAAGTTTTGGTCATTTCTTATAAATTCAGTGTAGTTTTATTTTATATAATTTGGTATACAACTATTCAATTTTTTAAGAAATATACAATAAAATTAACCCTGTGACGTTCCAGTTTTTCCAGCAATGCAAACAATTTTTTAATTCATAATAATAATCCATTTTCCAATATTTTTTTCAATCTCATTATACTATATTTTTTCAATTCTCCATTGCATTTTCGAATAAATTCAGTCCACTTTTATTCTATGTAATTTGGTATAAAACTATTCGAATTTCTTTTCAATGTAATTCCGATGTTTTAAGAAGATTCATTAAAATTAACCCACTGACATTCATGGCCGTGATATCACGTCTGAAGATATCCACTTTTTCGAACAATATGCGAAAGATTTTTAAATTCATAAAAATACTCCATTTTGCAATATTTTTTCAATCTCATTTTACAATATTTTTTCAATTCTCCATGGCAATTTCAAATAAATTCAGTCCACTTTTATTCTATGTAATTTGGTATGTAACTATTCGAATTTCTTTTCAATGGAATTTCGACGTTTTAGAAAAGAGTCATTAAAGTTAACCTACTGACGTTCATGGTCGGGATATCACGTCTGAAGATATCCACTTTTTCGAACAATATGCAAACAATTTTTAAATTCATAATAATAATCCATTTTCCAATATTTTTTTCAATCTCATTATACTATATTTTTTCAATTCTCCATTGCATTTTCGAATAAATTCAGTCCACTTTTATTCTATGTAATTTGGTATAAAACTATTCGAATTTCTTTTCAATGGAATTTCGACGTTTTAGGAAAGAGTCATTAAAGTTAACCTACTGACGTTCATGTTCGGGATATCACGTCTAAAGATATCCACTTTTTCGAACAATATGCAGACAATTTTTAAATTCATAATAATACTCCATTTTGCAATATTTGTTTCGATTTTAAAGTTTGGGGAATAAATTACAAGCTGTTTCTTTACTGTTTATTAAAGAATTTAAAATAATATTAAAAAAAATATTTCATGTATAAAAATAACAAATGTGCTTCAGAGCATGCTTCTGTGCTTCAGAGCGTGCTTCTGTGCTTCAGAGCTAGAGGGGCATAAGTCCAAATACGGCGATTTTTGTTTTATTGCAGATTATTTCTTACAAGTTTGTTTTTTATCAATCCATACCATCAAAATTTACTCAAACTTTATTTTTAAGCCTTTAGCAAGAGCTATAAAAGCTCAAGTCTAAAACTTTAGTTAAGAGTAAGATTCAGTATGAAGTATGTATGGCACCACGAAAGTCCTTTTAATATAATTTTTTTATAAGAAATAGAAAAAACAAAAACATTTCAGTTTTTCAGAACTAAAATGAAAAAGAAGATCCTATGCGGTTTATTGCCTATAACATAAGCACAATCAGATTATCCCCTTTGAAACGCATGGGCGCGTTAAGAAGAAATTATTAAGCAAAAAAGGGTGATTCTTCGCATTTTAAAGCATCTTTCGGGATCATTTAAATGAAATAGCACGCTCCCTTTCAGACGTGACGCGGAGGCATATCAAACTCTCTTGAATTCGTCTTGTCAATAAAGGTATTGAAATACGTGAAAAGTTTTCTTATCAGTTTTTCAAAAGCGGACGGCTGCGCTAATGTCATTCTATTGATATTTCATTAATTTTAGGAAAGGGCATGAACATAACAGAAAAACTATTTCATCTATTATATTAAAGATAATATTTAATTTAATTTCTAAAAGATAAGTGAATTTATCTTTAATAAGAAAATAGCATACATTATTATGTTTTTACATTATTAACGCGTATGGCTACATAATTACAAACGCCTGCTAATTTACAAACGCGTACAGCTGCTCTAAAATAATTTTATTGATATTTCATTAATTTTAGGAAAGGGTATGAACATAACAGAAAAACTTTTTCATCTATTATATTAAAGATAATATTTAATTTAATTTCTAAAAGATAAGTGAATTTATCTTTAATAAGAAAATAGCCTACATTATTATGTTTTTACATTATTAACGCGTATGGCCACATAATTACAAACGCCTGCTAATTTACAAACGCCTGCTAATTTACAAACGCGTACAGCTGCTCTAAAATAATTCTATTGAAATTTAATTAATTTTAGGAAAGGGTATGAACATAACAGAAAAACCTTTTCATCTATTATATTAAAGATAATATTTAATTTAATTTCTAAAAGATAAGTGAATTTATCTTTAATAAGAAAATAGCATACATTATTATGTTTTTACATTATTAACGCGTATGGTTACATAATTACAAACGCCTGCTAATTTACAAACGCGTACAGCTGCTCTAAAATAATTTTATTGAAATTTAATTAATTTTAGGAAAGGGTATGAACATAACAGAAAAACTTTTTCATCTATTATATTAAAGATAATATTTAATTTAATTTCTAAAAGATAAGTGAATTTATCTTTAATAAGAAAATAGCATAAATTATTGTGTTTTTACATTATCAACGTGCATGGGCTACACAATTACAAACGCGTACAGCTGCTCTAATATAATTCTATTGAAATCCAACTAAATTTAGGAAAGGAACATAATAGAAAAAATATTTCATGAATTATATAAAGATAAATTTGAATTTAATTTCCAGTAGATAAGTGAATTTATCTTTAATAAGAAAATAGCATAAATTATAATGTTTTTACATTATTAAAGCGTATGGCTACATAATTACAAACGCCTGCTAATTTACAAACGCGTACAGCTGCTCTAATATACTGCTATTGAAATTCGATTAATTTTGGGAAAGGGTATGAACATAACAGAAAACATATTTCATCTATTATATAAAGATAAATTTGAAAATTAATTTCCAACAGATAAGGGTATTTCGCTTTAATAAGAAAATAGCATAATTTATTATGTTTTTACATATGTTATATGTATTTTATATTTATTGCATGATGGGTTGGGATAGGCACGGTTAAAAATGCATGCTCATTTCGTCATTTCTGACGAAACAGACGCCTGGTATATTCTCCGATTAAATATTTCATCAAACTGAGGAAATCAAAATGAGGATCTCGGCGTCTAGAGTCCAATGCTTTACCAACAGCGCCAGAATGCATTGATTGAAATGCTGCAATACACGCATAATTACTAAAAATAAACCGATGTTCCCGAAAAGGATCGAAAGTCACATAGTAAAAAAAGGTACTTAAATATGAGTACCTGAACATTCTTATTGCATCGTAAATGAGCGATGACGTATTCAAATTTTAGCATCCGTGCTTTCTAAAAAATGAACAGTGTGATTTAATATTGCTAATTTCAGCTTCTGTGTTCAAGTCATCTTCAAAAAGCGGCCTGAGAAACTTAAAATAGTTGTTCAGAAGATGTCATAAACAAAATTAACCTATGCCTTATTTAATAAAAAAATATACTGATAAAATGACTTTCAAATGTTCATTTTTACTTTTAAATAAATAAACTTTTAAATTTCATGAAATATTAATGAGGTGGGATCATCATGGATCGCTCTATATCATTAAAAAAATATCAAAATCGATACGCACAGTAAAACTTAATTGGTCTACTTACAAATTGTCTTCCAAAGTTGCTTTGACTACGATCCAAGGAACGACAAAAAACAATGGAAGTCCTATAAGTAAATAAAAATACTTTGTTATGGTAACGAAATTATCCAAATCGCGATATATTTCACACACCTGTGCAATGTACATATAACAGATTTTTTTAGCACTATACTTTACGTAAATAAAAAATACATTGTTCTAACACTTTACTATATATAAATAAAAAATATCTTATGACACTTTAAGGTAAATAAAACCAGGTTTTCATAAATATCACCTTAGAGGGCACTGGGGGATTTGCAACAAAAGGGAAACATTTAAAAAAAAAAATTCCTATAAATAATTAGGATAATACCACTGAAAAGTTCTCTTTTAAGTACAGCGTATATTTAAGTAATATAGAAGTTTTAGAGATATGCCGACTACAACAATTCAATTTATTTATTTCAAGCAAAGAAAGTTGTATCCTTTGGTATTTTTTCTTGTATTCTCTGTATTTTTTTTAAGATTATGTAACTTAAAAGTTATGTATCGTATATTATAGAAATATATCACTGAATCAAAATAATATGTTAAATTATATTCACGATAATTAAGTACAGTGAAACAGTGTTAATTGTTTGTATTTAAACAGAAATGTGACTTTTAAATAAGACAATAATTTGACCAACTAAATTTAATCTTTAATCTAAGTATTTTGAAAATGAGCGAGTTTCTTTAAGTCGTATTTAAGTATTATATGCGTAATAATATTAATAAGTGTTATATACGTAATATTAATTAAAATATTAAATAACAATACGTATTTAAATAATAAATAATCACATTTAAATAAATAATAAAAATAATCACTTATAATAAATAATTACATTTATAATACTAAAGAATAATAATAAATAATTACATTAATAATACTAATGCATAATAATAAATAATTACATTAATAATATTAATGAATAATAATAAATAATCACATTAATAGTAATAAATACTCACATTAATAATAATAATAAATAATAAACAATCACATTAAACCAATATTTCTAGGAATATATTTTTTTATGCGTTCTAAATGGTATGTATACTTTTTAAACATTTTCTTAGTCAATTTGTATGGAAGAATAAAATTAAAATACTTTATCCAGTGCATTAATTAATTACCATGACATACAGTAAGCAAATTATTTAATACCAGCTTTTTTTTGTAAAAAAAATCTGACTAAAATAATGACTATTATAACTGTAACTTTAATTCGTTAAATGCAATTTTATACTTCGAATAATTATAATAATTAATTTCATAAGTACTGAGTTTTTATTAAATAAGTCTGCTCAAAGAATGCATTCTGAAAGAGGATTTATTAACTAAGTAATTGCTGCGAAATGACAACGAGGATATTAGTTAGATAATTAAATAATAAGTTAACTGAGTTCATTTCATTAATGAAAGAAATAAGAGATGAAAGCAAAAAAAATTATAATGAGGCAAACATTTTTTTTTAAACATTATCTCTATTTCGTTTAAAAGCATTAAATTAATAGAAAAAATAGAAGTTAATGATTGAATCGTTTTTAAATCAAAAATGCTATTTTAAATTTATATTATTAAATACATAATAAGTTAATCTTATTAAGTATTTAAGAGTATCTGAATTTTGATTTTAAATCGTGGATATTGGTATACAGTTATTTATTTATTACCTCTAATTTGTAAATTAATTCTTAGTACAATTAATCCATTGATATCTTGGCGTTGATTTTCTATATTAATTTCGTAAATTTGCATGAATTAGTACTTATAATTAAAAGTTAGACTCAAAATAAATTTTAATTAGGATCTAACCCAAGGATAGTGAAGACCATATAAGGTGTGCTCGTTCTCCCGCTGTCTGACGGAAGGCGGGGAAAGCACATTTTTGACGTCATAGTGACGCCTACCTCGCGCTTTCTGTAGGCGTGTTTAATGCTCTCATTTGTGATGTGCTGCCATCTATTCGTTTTTTCTGAACTATTTAAAAATTATATTCGCTCTTTTAATTTAGAATTTGCTGAATTTTAAGAGTTAATTATATTTTAAGGATTGCATTTAGTATGGAAAAATTGCAAAAGATTTGCATAATAAATTAAGCGTATTAAAATAATATTAGCTGCCACGAGAGCATGTCCATGAATTTTAAAAGAGTAAAATGGGGTTAGGAAATGCATCATGTCAATGCATTTGTATTGGACATATTAAATGAGTTACAATTTCAATCAAGTAAAATACGGGGACATAACAAAACAAGGACGGATTAGTAGTGAAGCTACCGGAACACAATTATTTACAGGTATTTACATATATTTTGCTAATTAAAAATTAAATCACAAGTTGTTACCCAACCGGGGATCGAACCTAAGTAGGAAAGTTTGAAACACACAGCCAATGAGAATGATCAAAAACCGATAGTAAGGCGGAGCAAAAATGACGTCAAAAATGTGCTTTCCTTGCCGCACCTTCTATATATAGTCTTCACTATCCTGGGATCTAACCCTATTTTTTAATAATCATAGAGCTTGAGAGGGCACAATGTTAAAAATCTATGCTCATTTCAGGGCTGCCACTGAGTTGTACCTTTGAAAATAGTAGCTTTAGTATCCTAAGACATCAAAAATAGTAGCCTAAATAGTCTCCTCAGAGATAAAAAATAGTAGCCTAAATAGTCTCCTCAATTATGCATATATTTAGCAAAGATGACTAAAAGCAGTAAATTGTGACAAACGTTAAACAAATCGCGACAAAGGCATTTTATTAAATGCAAGTAATATTACAAATTGATATTATTTTTATTATTGTCACTGTTTTTAGACAATTCTAAATATGTACTTTATACTCATTTTCTTAAATAGTCTGCATAAATTAAAAATGTATATATTCACTAGATATGAACAAATTCCATTTTTAAACCGTAAAACAATAGTACTGTTTTGTAAAAGTGCATTTTTGCAATAATATTTGCTTTTTAAAAAAATTAACGTATTTAAAAATACCCGAAAAGCATATGCCAACTTTTAAAGAAACATAATAGAATATGACTGAAGGCAATGGTTATAAAAATACCGCATTCACAAAAATTGTCAGCATATTGCCAGATTTTTTTTGCTGAGCTTGTTATTAATAAATATCAAATAGCTTCCTAAACCAAACAATAGTTTAATAAAAAGCAGAAAATAAAGACAATTTTCAAAAAATTTGAAAAGGAAAAAAAAACTTCAAAATTGAAACAAATCACTTTTATAATTGCAATCTTTTATCCAAATTTAGTAGTAAAGATAAGTTGTTTATATCCCGAAACTTGCTCATTGCATTCATATTAAAAATGGGAGTAAAATTCTCAACCAAAAAAAATACACCCAAAACTTTTGTCTACGTAATCACAAATATAAAAATACAAATCTTTCCTTAAACTCTGAATAATTTATTAAGTTTTATAAAGATATCTACTTAATTCCATCAAAGTTTACACAAGTAGTCCTGGGAACAATTGAGGGTTGCATCAAATACTTCTAATTATGGAACTTTTTGTTGAACCAATGCATGATTCGATTTCTATGCTAAATTTAATACATAGGCCCCACAACAACAACACACATATATATTGAGCTTAATGACTTCAAGAAAAAATCATGCCAAATTTGAAAAAAATCAAACAACACATTTGGTCATAAATGAGTAACAAGCAAATTTACAAACAGACGAAATGCTGAGGTGTCAATTTAAAACAGGGACCTAACATTCTGAAAAGCAAAGAAATTTCTAACTCTAAAATGCCCATTATTTTTCCAAGCTTGTATAGGATATTAGATTCTGATAATCAGATATAAAGTTCTTTGAAGGTTTAACTAACTTTACCAGCTAACTTAAGCAAAATCCCTAGAAATTTCAAATTTTCATTTTTGAAAATCAAAGAAATTAAGACGCTAAAATGTCGATTTTCGACCTAATTAAGAATTGATTTGATGTGAACAAGGTTATTAGCTGACTAAATAAACTTAAAAGGCATAAATGCTTTAAATGAGACTATTTAAAGGCAGTTGAAAATATTTAACGAAAAAGAGTTCTTAATTAAGAATTATTGAATTTATATTTATATATATATATATATATTCAATATATACTTAACAAAAATATGTGGATTTTTTTTCCATTGAAATGTGGTTTGTACACTAACCAAATCAGTGTTGCAATTTTGCATATGTTGTGCATGAAATCAATTAAGAAGGATGCTACTGATATTACTTTACTTTTTCCACACAAACTTTACATTTATTGAAGAATTATAATTTAATGGAAAACCAACGCTACTACTTATTTTAAGCATGTTGCATTCAAACAAAAGAAAAATAATGTATAAAATATATAAACATTAAAAACCAAAAATTAATGCTAAAACGAATTGCAAGTCACAAAAAAAAAAGCTTTTTTCAAAACACTGACCTAACCTTGCTAGTTATTTTAAGCATGTTAATATAAATCATTAAAAATTACACACTAAAAAGTTAGTTCAATAAGAAATTTGAACATTTCCAAAAAGGTAAATAAAAGCCATGTTTTTTTAAGTGGAATGGTTGTGAGAAAGGAAAATTTCAAATAAAAATAATTAATATAATAAAAATATATAAACATTTAAACAAAATATAATTCAATTGGAATTTGAATACCAACCAAACGAGAAAAAAAAGAGTTTCTTTATAAAAAAATCAATTTTTATTACTGAAAATAACAAGTTCTAAATTTCAAATTCGTGAATTAAACTATAATTTCGAAAAATACAATGCAATTTTGTTAAGTAGTGTAAAACAAATCATGATAAAACAGGAAGTAATGAAATATATGAATTAATATATCTGATGCAAAAGGATTGAAAGTCTTGAAACGGAGATCTCAGCAGATCGCGTTTAGCGAATTTCAGCAATTTCAAGGTTTCCATGCATTAAAAAAACATATCAAAAGACCGTTAATTGAAAGTCGCATTTGATACATGCGCCGAAATTATAATTATAATCATCTCAACTTCCGAGAGATATCTTTCCCGTTTGACGAAGATCGCAAATATTTCTAGATGTGAAAGATGCTAAATTTTTGCGAAATCATCTGAATTTTTTAGATTGAACATCGATTTTTCGAAAAAACAATAAACGAACTGAAGCAGGCCGCGTATACTGAATATCTACAATTCCAGAGTTTTCATGAGCGAAAAAATTCTTAAAACAACGCCATTATGCAACGAAAGATATTGAACCATCAAATTTCGACATAGATGTGGTTTTGTAGCAATTTGCTCAGGATTCCCATCCTTGATATTTTTTACAGCAATTTTGATTACAATGATTTTGCTAATAACGATATTTTTATTTAAAAGTGCTATACACCGGCATCGGGAAACGTAATCGCTGCTATACAGCTCGAAAATCCACTCCTCCCCAGCTATTTTATGCAATTATTTTAACTAACATGCATATAGGCTACACATTTAACTGATAATTTTAACTAAAATTTTTCGAAATATACGCGAGTATATTTGGTAATTTTTCAGAAAATTAAAAAAAAAAAAATTATACATTTATTAAATTGATAGTAATAAAAAAAAGGAAAACGGCGGAACCTCAGAAGATTTTCATTCCTGAGGTGTCTATTGGTGATAAACATGCTTGGCAAGTATTATTTACTTGTAAACACATCCTGCAGCGTTTAATGGTGTTGATTCATCGACTGTTTGTCTTTTAGAATCGCCAAATAGCAGTACATTGGCGCCGTATGCAACAGCCAATCAGATTACGTGATACTTCAAAGTGAGTTAAACGGTGCGTGATTCTGTGAAATATTACTTGAAAATCAGTGTTATTAAAAAAAGTTATCAAAAAATAGTCGCCAAAAGCAAAAAAAAGTAGTGGGTTTTGATGAAAATAGTCGCTTTTGGCACTATTTTAACAAAAATAGTCGCCATAGTCGCCGAATCTTAAAAAAAGTCGCTTTAGTCGCCTATTTAGTCGCCTGTGCAGCCCTGTCATTTCTGAAGAAGATAACATTGACGAATCGAGCTTTCATCTCATGAATGACATTTTTTTTATAAAATGGTTTTAAAATATTTTAATTTTAAAGGTTTTTTTAAACAAGCCGCTGATAATGCTGCCATCTAGGAACATATCGTTAAACTGGCCATAAAAGATCCCACGGGCATGCTAGTATATATTATTTCTGTAGTAAAGATCCCTTTTACGCCCCTTAGAAAAAACAAATGTTAACTTATGATGCATCAAAAGAAAGAGAATTTCATGGACCTGTGACAATTCGTACTTTCATTTAGTAAATATCAACGTTCTTTAAAAAAAATGCATTTAAAATAATTCATTTTAAAGAGGATTTTTAAACAAGCCGTTGATAATGCTACCATCTAGGGGCAGACCTTTAAACTATTTTTATCGTTGGCTCTAACACATAGTGTGTGATGTGTGTGGGGGGGGGGGGGGTTTATACGATAATTATCACACGGCCATGTTAGTATTTAAATAATCAGTGAATCCGAAAAAAAATTATATATAATTTAAAATGTATTTATTTTCAGAAATTAACAACGAAAAATTATAAGTTAACACAAGAATAAATAGAGAAAATTTCATTTTCTTATTTTAAACTTACCTTTATTTTGACTCGTAAACTAAGCAAAATAAAATTTACATCCATCTATTAAGGGGACAAAATATCCAAATATATCTTGATTTTTTTTATTTGCTGAAATTATACTTTGAAATCTTCTAAATATGCTTGAAAAATTATAGAACTCTCTCCTTCTCCTCTCTCTCTCTCTCTCTCTCTATATATATATATATATATATATATATATATTCTCTTTATTATGACATCATACTGTAATATTATATGAAACAAAGTGATTACAGGTGTTTAGAAAGCGAAACTGCCCTTTCTTTCTTTTTTTTCTTTCTTTTTTTGCATAACACGATTTATTGCTTTACTTACGTAAGAAATAGCCAATAGCCCAAGGTTAGTAAAATATACTTTAAATGTAATATTTTTACTAATAAGAAAGTCAATATTCGGCAAGATTGGTCGATTTTTACGCCAGTTATTTAATCTCGCCAAATAGGATTATATCTGCGGAACATCGTTTTAAACTAGGAAATGGTTACATTTCAATCTTAAATTTTACTGAATGAAACTTCAGAGATGAAAATCTAAGTAAACATTGCGGTGCTTCATTTTTTATCAAAATTATATAGTTAAAAAAAACCCGCGAAGAGTACGAGCAATCTTACTAGAGTAGAAAATAAATGCTTAATAGTCATGTCTTTCAATTTATGAAAAGCAAACAGATACGTACCCCACCCTAGAATGCCGTACTTGAGTATTCCAGCCGTGTCCGTGAACATCGAGAGGAACACCAGGTTGTGAAGATACAGCCCTTCCATGAGGATCCAGCAGTAGTTGGCCATCAGGCAGTACTGCCACACGCAGGTCAGGGATTTGCAAAGGATGCTGCCCTATAAGAAGAGAAAAATTATACTGTTAACACACACATATTATTATAGACTTTGACTGGATTTCTATTATATCACTGTTAAAAATATGTACTCAAAAATAAGTAAAATGTACACTTTTGTGAGTACCTTCGATGATTATTATAGCTCCGAATACATAAGTTTCATTTTTGAAAAAGACATGTACTCAAAAATGAGTGCAATTACTAAAAAGAGCAGTTCCTTGCCTACGTATGCTGCCTTCATAAATCAGTTTCAATACATATCTTAGCAATTATAATCAACACTTACCAGGAATCGAATCCATATTCTAAGGCACCACAGTCTAGTGCCTTATCCGTTGTACTACGAGGGCGACGTGAAGAAGTTGTAAACAGAAGTAATGATGAAAAGGTGTTACAAAACATGGGAAGTCAGATAATTGAGTCAGTAATAATTCAGTTTCCATTTAAGCAATCGACATCAAATACTGTGGAAAACCATCTTCTGAACAAATGTTTTAAGTGTGTCATGCCGCTTTGTTAAGATGGCTTAAACAGAAGCTGATATTAGCAATATTAAACCATACTGCTCATTTTTGCGAAAGTACGATTGCTTAAATTTGAGTTCGTCATCGCTCATTTACGATGCAATTGTACTCAAAGGAAAACGGGTATGTTCTGGTAATCATTTTTAAGCACCAGTTTTGCTTACTGTGTTGGCAATAGCGTGGGTCGAAAAAATTTAAAACTCATTAAAAGTTTATTAAAAAAAGTCAATTAAAAGTTTATAGAATTAAACATTTTTCGTTATTGTACTCAAAGTAAAACGAGTGCGTCCACGTACTCATTTTTAAGCACATTTTTTTTTATAGTGTATGTAGGTATAAGTTTAAGTTGCGTGACATACTGTTAAAGAGTCCGCCATTGTCATGCACTCTTGGGAATATAATAATATATTTAATTTTTCTAACCCACATTTAATTTCCAAACCCAAATCTCCAGTCGAATCTGACATTCTGTAGGCGTTTCACATTTTTAGTATTATTGATTCGATTGTTAATGAAACCTTTGCCTTTCCGTATTTTCGGCTTGTTGGCACGCAAGAGTTATCTCCAACCGATTGAGATAGTTAATTTAAAGCTTAGCTTAAATTTGAGTACGTCGTCGCTCATTTACGATGCAATTGTACTCAAAGAAAAACGAGTAGGTTCATGTACTCATTTTTAAGTACCTTTTTTTACAGTGTATTATCTCTTTTCCAACAGTATACAGTTTTCATTAACCCTTTGTATACTGTTGATGCTTATAAGTACAAGTGCTTATAAGTAAGCCCTTTAATCGTGTATTCTATAATGAATGCTCTTAATATTAAGATGGTACTTTGTAGGAACACTCTTTTAACACATTCGCTGCCATATGAGTTCTGTTTAACTCACCCCTTGTTTGTCTAGGAGGTGCCGTGAGTTAAATACAACTCATATCACAAAGTGAGGTATTCGTGCTACCCTGAAAAAAAAGTCAGCATAAAACCTTCATCAAAATTGTCAAATTGAGGGTTTTTTGAAGGTATTGCAAAAAAGGATTGTAATTATATTGCAAGAAAAACTGGAATTTAATTTAAATTTTTCAATTTCCTACATAAAACATTTAAAATATCTGCATTTTCCCTTCATGACTAAAAATTGAAATTTTTTAAATTTATTTTTGAAGGTTTTTATACATTTTTTTATGAAGGATATTGAAATAAAAACTTTTAATTTCTTAGTTCTTAAAAAAAAAAAAAACTGCAGTTTTCATGCATAAAATCTTCAATTTCAAAAATTTAATGAAGGTTTTATGCTGACTTTTTTTGCAGGGACACTTCATGTAAACCATGATATCGTGAGGTAGTTACATTATGCATGGCCCCTTGGACAAAAAAAATTATATTGGCTTGGATTCTTCCTTGAAGTGTGATTTTGTGTATGCGATGGATATATTATCATTGGGCTGCCACCACCCACATCGGATTTGACGCTCTGTCATTTAAATACAATTCATGCCCAAAAGTCATAAAAAACAATTCTCCACAATTTCGAAAAATAATAAAAAATAAATTTTAATAATTTTTTTAAGAAAATCAAGAATAAAAAAAATGTGTTACTTTTGGCAGCCATGTTTTTTGCTATTGTGGCAGCAAATGTGTAACACAACTTAGTCACGATAGATTGCAATAATACATTGTAAAAATTAATGTGCTTAAAAATGAGTATATGGACGTACTCGTTTTTATTTGAGTACAATTGTATCGTATTCAAATTTAAGTAATCGAACTTTCGCAAAAATGAGCTGTATGGTTTCATATTGCTTATAACAGCTTCTGTTCAAGACATCTTAACAAAGTGACCTGGTACACTTAAAATAGTTGTTCAGAAGATGGTTTTCCACATCATTGGATGTCGATTGCTTAAATGGAAACTGAGTTATTACGACTCAATTATATTACTTCCCATTCTTCTGCCACATCTTTTTAACATTACTGCTGTTAATAACACTTCTTAACGCCGGGCTCTCGTAGTACAACGGATACGGCTCTGGACTTCGGTGCGGATAGGCATTAGATTGACGGATTGGGTCCGATTCCCGGTAAGTTCTAGTTGTGATTGTTGAAATTAATTGAAAATGATTTATGAAGCCAGTTTTTGTAGACAAACAACTGCTCTTTGAATTTATTTTACTCATTTTTGAGTACATGTCATTTTTAAAAATGAAACATGTATTCGGAGCTATGATAAGAATCGAATGTAATCAAAAATGAGTACATTTTACTTATTTTAAAGTACCCATTTTTAACAATGCAGCTTTAGGTTAAATATTTTAAAAAGGAAGAACGTCTGTTTCAAAGAACTTTGAGACAGACGCCTTTTCTTGCGTGCTGACATTTTGTAAGGATTTATCACGATTGTCTTTTTTTTGTACTGTAAACATAGTAAAGGACATACAGTTTTTGTTATGATTTTAGAATGTGATTTGACTAGCTATTTTAAGTGACTGTTAATTAATTTAAGTGACTGTAAGCTTACAGTACCACTTTAATTAACTAACTTCAACGACTTAAATTTGACACGGATAAATATTGCTTTTTATGTATATCCTTTAATTTCAATGCATTAAAGCAAAAAATTAATTAAAAAAATTTGTCAGAGATCATAATGAAGTAAAAAAAAAGTTAAATGAACTGCATCTATTTTCCTCAAACTTAACTTAATTGGGTATATATGTATGAAGGTTCAGGCTTGATTTTTTTTTGTTAACTGGAGTTTAAAAAAAGGAAATTTAACGTATAAATAATATTTGAATCATTGAGATGGATCTGGCAGAAAAAGACTACAGAAAGTAATTAATTTTTTCTATTAAAATTCTTTTGAAAAAATATTTAATTAGAGATTTTTTTATAAAAATGTTATTCCTTTAATTAAGCTTCGATTACTGTTTCATGTTATACTAAAGCTGATAAAAGCTCCATGCTAATTAAATGATTTCATCAATTAATATAAATGTTTTTTTTAAAAAAAACTTCGGTTTATTAAAATTTCAATAATGATTTCGAAATAATCATTAAACACACATGAGATATCTAAAAGTTTAAAATATATTTAAGGGAAACATCTTCCAAATCAGTATTTTTTTTTGCAATGATATACTTGGAAAAAATATTCAAACTTTTAAAGCAGATGAATTTTAGCTTTGAGTTTAATTAGTTTTAGAAGAAACTTTACATGGCTCATCAATCAAACAGTTTATTTTTTTGGAATGTGATTAATATAATTTTTATTTTAATAGCACTTAGGCATTATCGATTCAAATCGAAAACCAGAAACGACAATTTTACTTTGCCAAAGGAAGTCACGGTTTAACCAAATTTATCTTACTATATTATCTGAACGGGAAACTTTTTGCTTCTTTCGATTTAACTTTTTAATATTTTGACTGATGTTTTTTTTAAATTTATTTATTTGGAAATTGATGTATAAATTTGTTTTAGATATATAGTGATATCCTTTTCTTTAAAAGATCGTTTTTTTTTTATTTCAAAATAAAAAAAAATAGAAATTAGAGAATATATTCTACTTCAGTTTTCAAAAATCCTCTAGCCAAAATATTAAAAACTACAGTCAATAAAAGCAGAAAATGTCACATAAGGATGGAAAGAAAATTCTTCAGCTCTGTTCTGTCAGTTCCTTTTAAACTTCGTAATTGAAACTAGAGTCATTTTGACCACAAACATTTAGGAATTCAGAACAACACATGCATAGGTGCCCTAGTGCGACATCCTTCATACAACAAAAAAAAATAGCTTTTCAAATATCTGAATTAGAACAGAAATCTATCGCAAACATACATAAAATAAATACATAACATTCGAATTGAATAACTTTCTAATTTAGGCGCACTTTTGCGATTTTGGTTGGCGCGCTTTTCAGTTGATTAAAAACGACATTGGCGCTTCTTTTGAAAATGCACAGATACAATTTTAAACAAATCCTTATTTTAATATTTATACAAAAACGTATATCAATAAAAAACAACTACTATAGTCGGGGACAACCTAAGTTGACCTAATACGTTTATGCTGTAGGAGTTGATCCTTCCGCAGCGAAATATAGTTCCAAAACAATATAGTAATTACGCTCAAACGACAGTACAATGAACAAAACTTTCAATGGAATTTGAAAATTCTTCATATAATTCTCTAATTAAAATGTATTTAGTTTCACATTTATATGTACTTTTGTATTTAATTGATTGCCTACGTAATTCCAGCTTCAACGAATAAAAAAGCTCCGAATCGTCTGAGTCCAGTAACCATTTAATTTGGCGAGATAAATACGAATTACGCGCCTGTGATTTCTTTTTTCTCTTTCGCCTGGGCTGTTTTTTTTCTTATTTTTTCTTCTGGCGTCTTTTTTTCTCTAACGGAATATCTTAAAATTTTGTTTTATTATATGATCTTACATTTTTCAAATCTATTTCTGATTTGGTGTGAACGAAATAATATTTTTACTTTGTTAAATCGAATGGCGTCTAATATTTCACTTCAGGAAACTTTGTGTTTCATATACATAAAAAAGTTAAAACCACTTAGTAGTAGCGCAAAACTTACTGTGATGAATTTATATCAGAAATTAAAAGAGGAAAATTTGTGAGAAATCTTGTGTCCAACTTTTAAATATGACTTCAAATTTAACTGGCGTTTCAATCACCAGCATCAAACGGATGCAGAATGAATTTAAAGTTAAGGGAGCATTATCAACTCCAGGAAAAAAAAAACGTCCTTTAAAAGCACAAAAGTCCACACGATTTAAAAAGAAAATAATTGAAGATAGAAGGGAACTGGGACCGAGCGTGCAACCCTCCGATTACGAAAACCCTGCTCTTCCCAAGAATTTGAGAACGAACTCGCACCTTTCTAATTACGAGATCGACACTTTCAAAAATTAGGATTTATTGATTTGATTGGTTCGGTTTAGTGACCACAAGTGCTTCTAAGGATATGGTACGCCAAACAATAGATGCCGCAGTACACAGGTTAATAAGTATAAAATGATTGCACAAAAAATGACTAAATCAGAGAATAGAAATCAATTTCGGTTTAAAAAGAAAATAATTGAAGATAGAAGGGAACTGGGAACGAGCGTGCAACCCTCCGATTACGAAAACTCTTCTCTTCCCGAGACTTTGAGAACGAATTCGCACCTTTCTAATTACGATCTCGGCAATTTTTCAAAAACTAAGATCAAACTTGCAACCCTTCGTTTAAGAAAACCCTATTCCGACTGGGCCATAACGGGATCTGATCAATATCCGAACATTTGGATCCCAATAGATTTAACCTGCACCATTACCTTCTACACGGCGAATGTTTGGTTGGACCATGAGGATCGAACTCGCACCCTTCCGATTACGATTCCTGTGCACTTCCTAAGAAATTCAAAAAACGAACCCGTACCTTCCTGATTACAAGTTCGGCACACTTTCAAAAATTGGGTTCGGACTTGCAACCCTCCGATTACGAAAACTCTGCTCTTCCCAAGACTGAGGATCGAACTTTTAACCATTTGATATCAACCTCAACAAAATTTCAACTAGGCCGCCATCGCAGATCTGTGAATGAATGCGAGAACATTTAATCCACGACGGATACACGTCGAATGGATGGACGACGAGAAACGGAACTCGCAACCTTCCGATTATGATCCCTACGCCATTCATTTAAAAAAAAAAAACGCCTAACCCATAGATAACGAGTTCAAATGTGCAATCAAAGTAATAAATTTTATTAAAATATTTCCTTTTAAGAACAATTGTCAAATTAAATCAATGCAAAAAGATACATTGCAATATGCAAATCAAGTTAAATCAATTAACTTTTTTAACTATATCATTTCTGTAGTTTTTCGAAAACAATAGTTTATCATAGTTTTATAAATGATTTAAATAGTGCGATATTTGAAATAATTTATTTTCATCTGAAAAAGTGTCATCTCTAATTTAGTTTACAAATTTGTTTATTGTACTTCTGCTTATTAAATCTACATTATACCCAAATCATGGCCCTCAGCTCAGCGTAATGACTCATTCTCATCCCGTGTAATCAGTTTCACATAAAAGCAGTAGAAAAAAAGGCGATAACGACGCCAAATATGACGACAAAGATGCATTTTTATTTGTTTTAAAATCAGCGGATGTTTCTTTTTTAGCCAATCAGGGTCGGAATCGAGTTTGTTTACTCATCGTACCTTTCGCTTCATGCCCAACTTAGCCTGTCCCCGACTATAGCTATTTTATAAGTCCCGGTTTTACTTCATAACTTTTATAATAATCGAACACATTTTTTTCCGGAAGTTTGGTGATATAGGCTTAGTAGATAGTGTCAAAGTCAGTTAAATATATAAAAATGATCAAACGGGCACTTTAATTCAAAATGCATTTTATTATTTATATATAAAAAAAACTTTTACAGAGAAACTACATTATATGCTCTTAGAAAGAATATATTAAAGTGTCTTCCATTAATCCTGTGAATATTTTTCCAGTTTGTGAAAAAAAGTTGAAAGAAAATACAAATGAATCTCAAGATATAAAAACTCAACGGGGATAATTTGAAACTTGTTTTGAAACGTGAATTTTGAGTGGTTCATTTCCTGGAGAAAGCACTCGGATGTTTGCTTTGAATGCCTTTGACGATACTACAAAATTCTTTAAAAGTGACAGGGAAGACTACGTTTCCTCGATACACACTATGAAATTTTTTGAATCAAAGTGAAATAGTGAAAAATTTTGTGTGTTTGTAAAATATATAACATGAAAGTGCATACAGGTTTCCTGCAGTCATGGTCATCTACACTACACAGAAGATTAAACAGGTGACAGGCCATGATAGTGAACTATAACTGTAATTTAAGTAAGAAAAACTCTTAGAATATCTTTTATGGCTAAAAAAAATCAAAACAAGTTTAACGGTCTGCAGCATTATCAACGGATTATTTAAAAACAAACGAACGGTTTTAAACACCGTTAAAATGAATTATTTTAAACGCATTAAAAAAAATGTTGATATTTATAAGATAAATGAACGATTCGTCAATGGTCTATGAAATTCTCTTTATTTTTTTTACCTCAAATTTTGTTATAAATGATCTCACACTTGGACGAGGGGTGGGGGAGGGTTAATGAAGCTGTTACACATTGCAAATCAACATAAACAACAAACTAAGAAAAATTCAGAAAAATAAATCGTTTAGTGTTGGAAAGGCACGTGGACAAAACTCCCACGCAAACGGCGTCCAATCAGATGGCCGGAGAAAACTACGCAGTTAAGTTCTGATGACGCTGGAGCGTCGCCATCTTGACAGAGACTTAAAAACTATACCAAAAGAAGGAAGTGCCAGTCTCGTAGGAGCACTTTCATTTAATTGTAAATAATATAAAATGTAACCTCTCTTAAAACTAATTAAACTTAAATTAGATACACCTGGAGTTGGTTTATTTGTTTATGCTTGAATTGATTAAGCGAGCCTTTTTGGATTAAGTGCCTGTGGTGTACGGATAGCAGCAACCACAATAAGATAGGATAATACCGTCCTTGGATACACTTCACTTAGGTTCCGATTTGCATTAGTATGTGGTAGATTGATATTGTTGGTAGAAGACAATGGCAGGGGGGGGGGGGGGGGCGGCTCAACTACTTCCATTTCCAGAATATATACTAATATAAAAACACTTAGCACTCAGTTGTATATTAGTAATTGTTAATTATTAATAAATTGTTAATTAATGAGGGATTTGCATACATATTTTAAAGAAATTAAAAAATGTTGAAAGAAAATTTTGACTATTGGGGAGGGTTTGAGCCCCCCTTCCCCCTTTATTACGCCTATGGTAACAAGTACGTGACATGTGACATAGAAGGGGAGGGGGTACAGTGAAGTGTGAGAGTTTGTGACATGGGAGGAGGAGGAGCAAAAATATGAAGAAAAGGTGTGGCATCATTTATGGACGGCGTCATAATAATTAAATAAAGAAATGATAATTAAATTATGGAGAAAAGACTAATTTTACTGCTCGTGTAAAACCTAATTGTATAAAAAACGTATAAACAAACAAACGTAAAAAATAGCCCAATTTTGAAGTAGAATCAGGACGTTTTTCGCCAACGAGAAGATCTGATATTCAAGCACAAAAAATTGCACTGTCAAACCGGCGAGTTATCATCCACCATACAACGAGTTATTTACAAATTATTCATGTTTATGCACTGTTAAAAATAGGTATTCAAAAATAAGTAAAATGTACTCATTTTTAAGTACATTCGATGCTTATCATGGCTCCGAATGCATAAGTTTCAATTCTGCAAAAGACATTTACTCAAAAATGAGTACAATGAGGAAAAATGAATAAAAAGAGCAGATGCTAGCCTACATAAATCCCTATCAATAAATATCAACAATTACAATCAAGAGTTATCGGGAATCGAACTCATATCCTGAGTCACCGCAGTCCAGCGCCTTATCCCTTGTACTACCAGGGCGACGTGAAAAAGTTATAAACAGAAGAAATGTTAAAAATGTGTGTCAACAGAATCAAAAGTAAGATAATTCAGTTGAAATAACTCAGTTTATATTTAAGCAATCGACATCAAACAATTCGGGAAACCATCTCCTGAACAACTATTTTAAGTTTGGCAGGATATATTAATATACCTTGGACAGAAGCTGGCATTAACAATATTAAATCACACTGCTCAATTTTGAGAAAGTACGATTGCTTAATTTGAGTAAGTCATCGCTCATTTACGATGCAATTGTACTCAAATAAAAACGAGTATGTTCAGGTACTCATTTTTAAATACCTCTTTTTACAGTGCATCGACCATATAACGAGTTATTTGCAGATAAATCATGATTCAATCTATCAATCCCTACATTTGTATAAATAAATTAGAAAAAATTAAGAACAGGCGAGCCCCCTTAGTATAATACAAATTAAAAAAAAAGCTTAATAGAAATATAATGGACAGTATTGAAGATAAGATTAAAGTAATTATATTTTACAGAGTCTTAATTTTTTTTCTTTTACAAAGGATAAGTTACAAGAAACATAATACATTCACCATAAGGAAATTGCATTACACTTGGGTAAACTATTTTTCTGAATTTATTTTAACAAAAAACACGCAAGAGTTTTGGATTAAAGTTTTGTTATTTAAGAAGAATACGTGTTAAAAAACACAAAATTTTATACTTCTTAGTACCAAGCAAATCTTTATTTAATGATATTTTACATTTGCATATCCATTTTCTTCAGATATTGTGTTTCGAAACATGTCATTAACAATATTTAAAGAACCATTCAAACAAGTCTTTCTGAATTAAATAAATTTTTAAATCAAATTTTTTTTTAATTTGATTGCTTTTGACGGTCAAAAGATTGCATTCAAATATTTCTTTGTACTTCAGACGTTATTTTCATTTGAATTATTTGAGTAAGATAAAGTTTGAAATATAGAAGATTTAATATTTTCAAGACCGCGTTGTATATATTGAGAATAAATGTTATAATTAGAGATACCCTCGCTTCAAAAAAAGATTGGATTTAAATTTTTTCGAAAAAGAAGCATTCAAAAGCCAAAAAAAAAACAAAAAAAACTCGCTAATCAAAACTTAAAAAGGATTACATATTTGTTTTTTCATTTGGCAGGTTTGAAAAAGTTTTTGACACATGAGTAATTTTTACTTAAGAAATGTTTTAACAGTCCAAATAATCCAACAACTCTAAATCATATTAAAAGGCTTATTCTTCATAATCCATTATCATATCAAATAATTATACTTTTTCGTTGTTCCTTAACTAGAAATATTGTTTTTAAAAACTCTCATGCCATCTTTAATTTGAATCTATGAAAAATTATTTGTATAAAAAATACCTTATGTGTACTATGTATAAATTAGAATGTGCGAATTCGAAATTGAAAATATTTTAAGAAATTATTTATTCCGAACATTTAATCGAAAAGGGAGCATGTGAAAATTACTAAATTTGCTTAACTTTATGTTGATAAAACAAAATTATAATATGCATTTAGCTTTTGTTAAAGAAACTACAATTAAAATACATAAATGTTTTGATAAGTTTTTCGTCAATTGCCGTAAATTACAAAAGCAGCTTTTTGGGGAAACTAAACTGAGGAGGGTGTAAAATTTCGTTGTCGTTTTTTAGCATTTATATATTTCATTAAATTGTATATTACATTAAAATTTCTATTACATAAACATTTACATTACATTAAAATTTCTATTACATAAACATTTACATTACATTAAAATTTCTATTACATAAACATTTACATTACATTAAAATTTATATTACATTTAAACATAACATTAAGATAATTACATTGTAATAATTCAGTTTCTATTTAAGCCATCGACATCAAATAATGTGGAAAACCGTCTTCTGAACAATTATTTGAAGTGTGTCAGGTCGCTTTGTTAAGATGCCATAAACAGAAGCTGGCATTAACCATATTAAATCACACTGCTCAATTTTGAGAAAGTACGGCTGCTTAAATTTGAGTACGTCATCGCTCATTTAAGATGCAATTGTACTCAAAGAAAAACAAATAGGCTCAGGTATTTTTAAGTGCTTTTGTTTACAGATTATATATAGTATTTGAAACGAGCTCTTATAACGACGAACACAATATGATAAGAGTTGTACCTATATGTGTTTACATCACAATTATTATCAACTATTTCAAGTTCTTCTATATAAGAAAACAAGATTTTATTTGAATTTAATAATCACAATTTTTTATTTTAATGGGGCAAACCGTTATTCGATTCCCAAATTGTGAAATTTGCGAAACACCCCTCAAGCGATAACAAGTTTAATTTAAAATAATTCTACCGGAAGGAAATAAAAGATTATTTTTTAAATTTGTTTCCATCTACAATTCCTTATATAATTTATATCTTTTGACGAAATAATTTTAACGCTCCTTGTATTTTATTCAAAAAGCCTATTTATTATTATTTTTTGCAAAATAAAAAAAAGCCCATGACTTTTTAAATTAGTTTGGTTGTTGAACAAAGTACTAGTCTGTGAATTTATTACAAACCGAGTGCTGATAGGAAAGTTACTTTTGTGAAACTAGAACTAGGTAAGACCGAACACTGAAACAAATGACACGCTTCCAAGTAAAAGGAAGAAAATAAATTGCAAAGTATTTTAATGGATTAATTTTTCTTTAAACATTTTATAACATTCTTATTTATTGCATTGCTGTCTTCAGGGTAAAACGATAACCACTTCTGTAATAAAAGTGAAAAGTCTGTTTAAGAAATACTTCCATTTGTGTGTTGATCGGTGTATTACTCAATAATATGGAGGGAGTCAAAGGGGGTCCAGTTCTTGATCCAGTCACTTTTATGATTCTTGACTTCACGACACTGTAAACTTAAAGATGAGTACCTGAACATACTTGTTTTTCTTTGATACAATTAAACCTTAAATGAGCGATGACGTACTCAAATTTAAGTAATCGTACTTTCTCAAAAAATGAGCAGTGTGATTTAACAGTGCTAATATCAGCTTCTGTTCAAGCCATCTTAACAAAGCGACCTGACAAACTTAAAATATTTGTTCAGAAGATGGTTTTCCACATTATTGGATGTCGATTGCTTAAATGGAAATGGGGTTATCACAACTCGATTATCTTACTTATAATTTTTTCCCACATCTTTTTAACATCTCTTATGTTTATAACTTCTTCAAGTCGCCCTGGTAGTACACTGGATAAGGCCCTGGACTGCGGTGCCTGAGGATATGAGTTCGATTTCCGGAAGGCTTGGTTGTAATTCACGATATTTATTGAAAGCGATTAATGAAGGCAGCCTATGTAGGCTGGCATATGCTTTTTTTATTCATTTTTTCCCATTGTACTCATTTTTGATGTCTTTTTCAAAATTTAAACTTATGTATTCGGAGCCATTATAAGCCTCGAACGTACCAAAAAAAAATTATTAAATTTTACTTATTTTCTAGTATCTATTTTTAACAGTGTAGGTTTGACAAGTTTTTTTATAGATAATTTTTGAGTAAAAGTCTCGACAATTCAAAAACTGTTTTGCTATCCAATTAAAGATAAATGCGATCAATTTTTTTTCTATAATTAAAAATATAAGGTAGGTCACACTGCACCCAAAGGTTTGGTTCGTGAATACTTTTAGACCCTACGCGGTACAAATCGGTCTGACCGGCGTGTCCAACTGTCCTCTACACGATGATATGTCATTTATTCCCATTGGACGATCCCACGTGGAGTTATGGAGGAGGAAGCGTATACTGCAGTTTATGGCGACAACCCCTACCGCCCAAGCGATATAAATTTAAGAGGTGGGGAGTGTGTTAACAATAGGTCTGCTCGAAATGTCTCACTTTCCTTTACATGATGGTATACTATTCATCTTCGTAAGATGATTCCACGTGTAGTTATAAGGATTTGATAGTTGCTGTTTTTTAGTATACGATGTCCCACTCCGTACCGATTTTGTAGACTTATTTACGTCAAAAGTTATATTGAAAAATTAAATGGTATATATTTATCAATGAAGACATGTCAATGATATTAATTTCTAACTACACTGTTAAAAAGAGATACTTAAAAATAAGTAAATTGTACTCATTTTTGATTACATTTGATGCTTATCACAGCTCCGAATACGTAAGTTTCATGTTTGAAAAAGACATGAAATGAATAAAAATTAATAAAAAGAGCAGTAGCTTGCCTCCATGGGCTATCGGCATAAATCACTTTCAATAAATATCGACAATCACCACCAAGACTTACTGGGAATCGAACCCATATCGTCAGGCACCGCAGTTCAGTGCCTTATCCGTTGCACTACCAGGGCGATGTGAAGAATTTATAAGCAGAATATTTTTTTTTTAAAGTGTGCCAAAAAATGGGAAGCAAGATAATTTAGTTGTAATAACTCAGATTAAATTTAAGCAATCGACATAAAATAATGTGGTAAACCATCTCCTGACAACTACTTTAAGTTTGTAAGGTCGGTTTGTTAAGATGGCTTGGACAGAAGCTGAAATTATATTAAATCCCACTGCTCATTTTTCAGAAAGCACGGTTGCTTAAGTTTGATTACGTGATCGCTCATTTACGATGCAATTGTGCTCAAAGAAAAACGAGAATGTTCAGGTACTCATTTTTAAGTACTCTTTTCCCAGTGTAGTTAAATTGACTTTCTATAAAATCTTCACCTTTTTTCAATTACATTTCTTCTCCATTCTTCCTATTGTATTATTATGTGGCATTCTTACCTTTAATTATTTGCTTAAATTCGGGTTCAATTCTCAGTCTTATTTATGTTTGATTATTTACAAGAAAGGTTTGTCATTTTTTAAACGTTCTACCATTATTAAATATTGAATGACACCATATGCGTGAATTTTAATGCAATTCGGGGCCCCTCTCTTTTGTTACTCATGAGCCGTCCACGCCACTGGTATTGGCCATTCTTAAACAAATAAACATTTGGACATAAACATTTGGACATAACCATTTGGACATAAACATTTGGACATAAACATTTGGACATAAACATTTGGACATAAACATTTGGACATAAACATTTGGACATAAACATTTGGACATAAACATTTGGACATAAACATTTGGACATAACCATTTGGACATAAACATTTGGACATAAACATTTGGACATAAACAAACATTTGGCGCCATGTAATTTGTCGTGTTAGAATTATCACACTCCAATATACTCGGGGACAACCTAAGTAGAACCTAAAGCGGAAGCTCTGATCAGTGCAGTTACACAATTTTGCTAAAACAAGAAATTTCCCAACTTAACGAATCGAAAATATCAACTTAATTATTCGAAATTCCCAAATCAACAGTGCTGTAAATTCACAGTTCCAACTGATCGACATTTTCCATCTTTTTTTTATATGTATTTTAGGCAATATTAATCAGTTCTTTCACAAGCATTGATTTGTTTGCACCCATATTCCAATGCAGTGTCCTTGTAATCTTCCCTAGCTTTCATTTGTTATAAATATTAATTTTCTTCAGGCATAAATTTTCCCAACTCGGGGTTTTTAGAAGTAGAACTTTCCAACTTTCAGGGTTTCCAGATTATTGGGGGGGGGGGGGGGGGATTTTCGAATAGGTGGTCAGTGGCCATATAAAGGTTGGGAACCTGAGCTAGTGTAATTGCTAGAGTCTCTAACCTAATACGGCTGATGGAGGAAAAGCATTTTTGGCACGATAATTGTTTGGAGAAGAGGGGATAAAGCGCCAAATGCTGCTTGTATTGTAGTTCCATCAGTTTTCCCCTCCGCGGCCGATTCAAGCTTACAGCATTACAGCATATGGTTGTTTTAAAAAATTGCTGTAGCTTTTTATTACGAAATGTGTTTTTTCCCGTTAGGCTTTTCAACAGCCGTCTAAGTTGTAGTGATGCTAATATTAAGTAAAACATACGTTTTACCGTATATATATATATAGTAGCACCAAATGACTGCTCGGAAGGGGTACCAGCTTTTTTTTTTAAAACAATGGGCCATTGCCCGGTGCCCAAATCAACTGCCCAATGGGGATGAATATACACTTAGTATTTAAAATATGTCAAGCATTTTAATTTATTTGCAAAAATTAAAACTAATAATTATACATTTAGAATATTTAGAGAGGAAAGCGATCATCTTAATTAAAAATGTATTTTAAATATAATATATTGTATATATATGTCGAATTTTTATTATTTTCTACCTATATTTATTATTTTCTATCTAAATATCTATATTTTGCTATATTCTTCCTGTGCGTAGAAGGTTTATTTTAGCAGCATATTTACATATATAATACACTCAAATATATCGGATCATCGTTACAGTTTAAGGTCCAAAAAAAAAAAAAAAAAAAAAGCTAGCTCTCCTACGCTACAGTGCCATTTTTTTGAAAAAAAAAGTAATGAATGGGAAAAAGTACAAGATCCATTCCACAGGGTTGCGAAATAGTAAACTATAAGTAAACGTCGAAGCTGGAAAATTATCGCGCCAAATGCTTTTCCTCCATCAGCCGGATCAGGCTAGAGATGCTTGTAATTGAACTCCTTCTGTAAGTAACTGTCCACTTTTTTCCACTTAAACCGGTATGAAAACACGAGTCTGAAATTAGTGACGTTGCGGTGACGTAGTCAAGAAAGAGATCACGAGGTTGACCTTCTGTGCGCGTCGTTATCAGAAGCAAAAATAGCAAAAATACAATTAAACCGAATGTTTATTTCGTTTCCTCTGTGCTGCATGTACTGCACAAAGAAAAGCTTGCGGATAAAGTTATCGCTCTTTCTCTCGCTGATACGCGCTGCTGTTTTTTAAGAGTCCAGATTTTCACTTTGGTATCGCATTTTTTGAAAGAGACTATTTCCGTCAATCTCAGACTGTTCAGCCGTTTAGTGAGGCTGCAATTCGAACTCTGGAATTATTCGTTTTCGGAAGCTCACGTTTGGTGTTTTGTCTGCCATGGCTCATTCTTCGGAAGTTCTTACATTCACTTGGAAAATCGAAAACTTCAGCATGTTGCCACATCAGGTGGACGAACACTTAAAAAGTCCCACTTTCGTCCTGGAAGCGTTGGGCAACTCCAGATGGTGCTTATGGTTGTTTCCAAAAGGTGATAGAAGGGACGAAAGTAATGGTCACGTCTCGTTATTCCTATCTAGGGTGGACTTGGATACCAACATCGGTGCTTTAAAAGTAGGCATGCGTTTCGTATTACAGTCTGTGAATGTAGCATTGAGACATTCCGTTTCATCGAGGTATACTGTCATTGACGTTGGTGAAAACCAAGGTTATTGTACATTCGCGTCATTGGATTTTATTTATAAAAATAAAAACGATTACCTGCCTCAAGATATTTTGACCATTCGTTGCCAAGTATGGTCCTCTGTAGTAATCTCTGATGAGGCTGCCGTAAAACCATTAATACCATATACGGTTCCTAACTACATTGGAACTCAATCCTCCGCTCGAACAAGAATTGAAGTTCAGAGGAGAACCCTTAATTGGCCCATCACGAAAGCCGGAGAACTGAAGAAGAGTGGAGAAAAAATCTCAATTGACTCGGTTAATAGTTTGGAAGCTTCTCCTGCTTTGAAAATATCGTTTTGCATCGATAAAGATTTAAGTAGTGAGCATGCTCAAATTGAAATTCTCCAGACGAGATCTTCCCCAGAACAACAAGGGCTCTTCGTAAAATGCAAGGTAACTGTTGTCAGTCCTGGCAAAGAATACCAGCATTCACTCGAGGACAGTCATTTGTTTGAGGCGAACGTGGATGAGACGTGGCATTTTCCTCCGTTTATTCTAATAGATAATATTATCGATGGTAAATATATATACGTCGATGACACTCTGTTTCTACGGTGCGAGTTCTCGTTCTCTTGTAAAGGGACCGAATACCACTTGGAAGTGCCCATGTACGCGGCCAGTCCGTTTCAAAGAAAGGAATCGACCCCAGAGTTAACTCAACTGGGCAGCAACATCCGACGACTTTTTGAGAGGGAGAAATTCTGCGACGTCGAAGTTCGCGCTGGCGAAAAGACATTTCCTTGCCATAAAGTGGTCCTCTGCGCCCAATCGCCCGTTTTCAGCGCCATGTTCGACCACGACATGCAGGAGAAGGCGACGGGCGTCGTCGAGATCACCGATCTGAACCCTCGGACGCTGGAAAGGGTGTTGACATTTCAGTATTTGGAGACCGTAGAAGATGGATTATCGACCGAGGAACTGTGCGAACTGTATTCCGCGGCGGACAAGTACGAGATTGTGCCGCTGCAGCGACGGTGTTCGATGTTGCTGCTGTACGCTTTGTCCGTGGAGAGCGTGTGTAGCGTACTTTTCGTTGCAGACAGCCATCATGATGATTTTCTTTGGACGCACGCTTACGAGTTCGTGTGTGTTCATTCCAGAGATATTTTCCATTCACCTCAGTGGAAGACTTTCATGGACGACCATCCTACACTTGCGAGGGAGACCATGATCAAGATATGTATTGAACAGCCGTATATTTAATTTGGAAAGTGGTATCGTAAATATTAAGTGGTATCGTAATATTACACGGGAGAGTTATTTAAGTGTGAGAGCCGAGAAATTATCAGAAGGAACATGATGAATGTTTATATCTTAGGTGATTTTTTATAAAGAATCATTATATGAATTTCTTCATTTTAAGTTACATCTACAATTTTTTTCAAAAATCATTTCCAACAACTGACTGAGAGCGAAATACTCGCCCGTGTATACAAGTCCTTATATATGTATTCTTTTTATATTTAAACTATATACTTTGCAATTTATATATATATATATATATATATATATTTCTAGTTTACTGCTACACTGTAAAAAATTTCCGAGTAAGATTACAGCACAGTGTGCTGGTAAAAGTAACGCCATCACACTGTGCTTTATTTTTAGTGTGCTGTAAAATAATTTTGATGTACTTTTTAATCACACGTGCTGTATTTTTTACAGTTTGCTGTAAAATAATTTTCTGTACTTTTTAATCGCACGTACTGTATTTTTATAGTTTGTTTTAAATTATTTTTCTGTAATGTTCCCTTGCTTGTGCAGTGTTTTAATATATATATATATATTAATACACTAACATTTTAATATATATATATATATTAAAACACTGCTTGCTTAATATATATATATATATAAATATATATTAAAACACTGCTTGCTTAATATATATATATATATATATATATATATATAAATATATATTAAAACACTGCACAAGCAAGGGAACATTACAGAAAAATAATTTAAAACAAACTATAAAAATACAGTACGTGCGATTAAAAAGTACAGCAAAATTATTTTACAGCTACAGATATATATTTTCTGTAATGTAAGTTACCATCGTTATATATGCTTGTGTATATATAAAAACTTTCATTTCTCTTAACCGGTTGCAGCATTTTTTTTAATTACAAAGCATTTACTTTTTTATAACACACTTTTGAGTGTACTATAAAAAAACTTTACTACTTTAAAATGCAGCAACCGGTCTAGAGAAATACGGCAATAGTCTAAAAAATAAAAAAAAATTGCAGTTATTGTAAAAGTTAGCGGGGTCTTTATGTGAGTGGAATAAAAATAAGGCAGCACAAATCTGATCAATTTCTGAGAACAGAAAAACAATGGTTCGTTTATGAAAATATTTATTTAAAAAAGGCATTTAAACCGAGAAAAATATAAATTCAAATTTATAGATTAAAAAAAGGCATTTAAACAGAGCAAACTATAAATTCAAATAGAATATGAGAATAATCGTTATGTATAATTATAAATGCAAAAATACGAACAAATAATTTTAGGTAAATATTTGACATATAACACTTATACAAAACTTGTCAAGTTTGCTTTTTTGCTATTCTGATCGTAGGAAGAAATTGGCTTTACTTTAGAATGCACAATAACATTTAATCATAAACTCTAATAATGTATCTCCATTAAAAAAACCACTAGAATACTTGAAGAGCGTGCACGTGCAAAAACAAACATGTCCAAAAATATATATATAAAAGCATTTAATTTTATAAAAACAAATCACATTTACCAGTTTTTATACATTTGTTTTAATATTTCTAAAAATATTATAATTAATTAAAAATTATAACTTAATTTACATTCTACAATTAAACTTATATTATTTGCTACAATTAGTTTCGTTAAGTATCTAATTCTGTTAGTGCATTTGATACATAATTAACAATTTTTATAACATATGACCATCAAAATTACTAAAACAATTATTGCTTATACAAATTATTACAAATAATCTGCAAAAATGGCCATAACATTATAGAAAAATTGAGCCATCTTTTCATTTGAAGAGTCATCGGCTGTCATCACTATTTTTTAAGTTGCATATTAGTTTCTTTCAGAAACTTATGCCATTTTATGTTTTACAGCAGTTTTTGATGTATGGTTAACGTCACTCTAGAGCTGCACAGTCGCTGTTGATAATAATTCAGGGCTCTCTCGAAGAAAAGGCCGGGGTACACTGTCTCGTATTTTTTAACCATGGTGAGATGACGAGGACAAAACATGAGCTGGCATCCGACGCAATCTGAATAGGCGTCAGATCATTGGCCCACGATCAGATTTAATGTGCACCAGTCCCGTATCCACGCCGATGGAAATTGAAGTTATTTTAAGACGACTTTCGTAACGAATCTAGTCACACTAGAGCTGTACAGCGGGCTATTGGCGACGGTTCGGGGCCTATCTCGAAGGAAAGACACAGGAACGATGCCTCATATTTTTTAACCATGGTGAGATGACGAGGACAAAACATGAGCTGGCACCCGCCGCAATCTGAATAGGCGTCAGATCATTAGACCACGATCAGATTTAATGTGCACCAGTCCCGTATCCACGCGATGGAAATTGAGGATAATTTAACTCGCCTTCCCAGCAGTTTTTGAAGAGGAGTAAACTGAAAAAAAAACATAAATCAGTAAATATATTATTTTAACAACAAGCGAACAAACCGAACACTAAGAAATTTTATGAAAAACAACTTCAAGACTACAATTATATTAAGGAGTGTTTATTTTTAAATACAAGTAATATTACAATTTTTTTTAAATTTTAAATTAGATGTTTCAAAAATTATTTATTAGTTTTTAATTATTTAAGAAATAAAAATACAAAATTTAAAACATATAATTTCACAATAAAAAATATGTTTATATACATTTAGTCTCCTTCTAAAAACAAGTAACGGATGTAAAAGTAGTCCAGAAAATATTATAAGAATACTTATACTTAATAAAATTCTGATAATTGTATACCTCATGCGGTTCAAAGTTTAAAAGTTTCAGATTTGATCAAATTCAAACTAATTGCTCATATAAGCAAATTAAGATAAGCTGATAATTTTATTTTTTGTGTGAAAAGACTAATAAGATATAGTTATACTTTATCTTAGTTAAAAAAGATGTTTTGAACAATTTTATGAATGTGCGTTGAGTTCCCCATAATATTTTTAAATATTTATATTCCGAAATGTTTGCTACATTTTTGGCTCTTTAATATTTATTTACCGAGGTTTTTGTCACACAATTTTCATAAAATACAGATTGCTGCCATTCGTAAATAATCGAAGCTAATTAAATCTTGCACATCAAACAAATATAAAAATTTTACAGGATTTCAAAGCATTGACAAACGATCCCCACAAATGAAAATCGGCTTTATTCTCAATCCTCTTATGTAATCGTATTTTCCGTTGACATACATATAATAAAAACTACACAGAGCTTCCAATTCTAGTACTTAGATTACTAAAACATCGAGTCGTTCTTCCTATGTGAAGGTTCAACGACACGGAATACTAAAGGGTCAACCAAAAGGGGAACCTAAGTTAGGGACCCTAATCGACCGCAAAAACAAACAAAAAGCTCAAGTTAAACTATGTAAAATCAAAAGCGCATACAAGGACCTGATTAACAATCGAGCGCAATTCGAGTCGTTCATCCTATGTGAAGGTTCAGCGATCATCGAATGCATGCGGTCATTGGAATATGAAGTGATCCTTGTAATGAAAAATTCAAGTAGAGTAACGGATTTAAATGTAAACTGTGCAGCACCGAGGTGCAAGAATTAAAAGAAATTGCAAAAGTGCAACATAAATACAATTGGTAAAAGTAAAATTACTTATCGCAGCGCGATCCGAGAAAAATTAAATTTACAAATAAAAATTTTAAAGTAAGTAAAATTGCAAATAAAATTAAGTATAAAACAAATTGAATATTAATATTGGTACAACATCAAAGGCCAAGGTCAACAGCATATGCAATCCCCAGAAAAAATGTACTTAACACTAAATTTCCCAAAAAACGGATCAACCATTATACCAAATCCGAACGCCATAGGCCCCATGTTTATGTCAACAAAGAACCAAAACTCTACGAAAGTTCTTATAAAACTCATAAAAACGCTTCAAATGAAGCAAAAAGATAGGGTGTGACTGAAAACAAGTTAATAAACAATAAAAATCAGATTTGGACGCCGATAAATTAAATTTAAATTAAAGTCACATTCTAAAATTTCCCTATGTTAATCCTATGGGAACACTAAACGTAATGCGCCCATGTTAAATGAACCTAGCAAAAAAATTTCGGAAAAAGCACTAAAAAAGTGCTAAAAACATTAAAAATTTATGCACAACAATAAAAAACTAGGTTCCGGTCAATTATTATTAAAAATTATTAAGAAAAAACCTCAAAAACAGTGGTTTACAGGTGGCAAAAAACGCAACACCGGATGTCAACAAAGCACCAAAAGGTAGCAAAATCACTGAAAAAGCTTACTAAAAATGCTCCGAATGAAGCAAAAATTTAGCCGAGTGCTAAAAACCTAATTCTGAATAATAAAAAAGTGGTTTCAAAGCCCACAGTAAAGTTTAATTTTTAAACCAAAAATTAGATAACCGTTATGGCTAACTGCGCAATTGACATCCCGAGAATGGAACACCATTCAAAAAGGGTTGTCAATAGACATTAAACAATTAAATAGGTAAAAAGCACTACATAAAAGTTCGCAATTAATCAATTTACACTTAAAAACTACATAATTACACTTACCAAGACCCCAAGAACGGAGAGTACACAGCTGCTAACGGGCTGCTAACCCTAACAGAGCATTGCCATCGTATAAGTTCTTTGAAAGTACTGGTCTCGAAGCTGATTGGTTAATAATATCACATGGTACGCACCAGACGTTCTCTGAGAAATTTTCGGAAACAGATTACATCACAATGTGCTGTAAATTGTGTTTACAGCACGTTCTGTAAAATAAAACAGCAACGTGCGCTGTATTTATGCTACGAAAATGCTGTATTTTTACAGTAATTTTTTACAGTGTATGCAGTAAGGAGGAGGGGGGAACCAAAATTCTTACGGCCCACGTGGACATGAAAAATGTTGGGGAAATCACTGTACAAAACTGCAAATAAATTTTACTTCTGGGTAATTAAACAAAACAGATTTAAATTACTTTTTGACAATATCAATTATTTTTTTTGTCTTCTCATTAATTAAAACATATTGTCCAGTTTTGTCTCAAAAATGCCGAAATGCTATTATGATTTTTATAACGTTAATGAATATTGGTTTATTATTATATTTCAGCAAAGCAAGATGCTTTCGAAACAATTTACGCCCCAACAGTTTTGGCTTTTAAAAGCTGTGATTGGACTGCATTTTTTTATGTTCCCTAAATGGGGTAGGGGCCTTTGCCCTTCCTTTCTCAGTCCCTCTATCAAAATGAATTTCTTTCAATTTTTAACATGACGTCAAAGTCTCCGACAGCCAATAAGATGGCTCATAAAGTGTACATACTCAGTTTAGCACAATAATTATTCGGTAATTGAGATTTCAATATCTATCTATCTATGTGTGTAATATTACACACATAGATAGTTGCAGTCGTTATGATTGTGATATATGTCCAAATATGCAGGGATAAAACTGAGGGCCGATGATTACTTCAAACATTTATTTCTCAGGGCTTCTCAGAGCAAGACCTCCTAGCTTCGAGGTTACATCGTGAATCTGTATATAATACGGAATACTTTGGGAAGGAGCATGCACCCTGGACACCTCTGACTGGCTCCTCTACTTTTACTTCGAATTTTTAGGTTTGGGTTTGAATTTAGAAATGGCTTGGGAGAGAAAGTGGTCACATGTGTAATGGTGACTCATCCGAAATCGAAGAGTGGGATATTGCCTCGTGATATTAAATATGTTGGGTGCTTTGGTACTGGGAAAAGGGGGCGATATAAAAATTTAAAGAAAGTTAATTTTAAAGTGGGGAGACGAGTTATAAAATATCTTACATATATATATATATATATATATATTTCTGTCAGTAACAGTACAACAGACCTAGTCGCCGTTCTCAACTACTATAAGTCTTTCATCAGAAGTCGACATATGTTAACACCAAAATTTGTAAAGTTTTATTTATATTTCAGTGGCATAGTAAATAATAGCAGTTAAATTACTCTAAAATTACAAACTTGCTTATCATGTCTTTATTTTAAAAAATATATAAAAAAAAATAACGTGGTATTATAAACGTAGATTCTTCTATCCTTAACAATTTGAATTTTAGGCAGCTTTAGTTAAAATTCTATTAGCCATTAGCGTAACATTTTAAACTGAATATTCTACTTGAGTTCTTCCAAAGCATAATAAATACATTTTAAATGAACGTTATATCTGTCTCACTTTAAAAGAAAATGCCACAGGAAATGACTCTAGCACTTTGTTAAATGGCCTTATATCGCAAACTATGTGTTAGAAATTAACGAAGTTATTATTTATTATTTGATTACGATGTTACAATATCATCTATGTATTTTAGCTTGTTGGAAGTTAATTATTTAAAAAAATATATAATTATAGTTTATTAAAAAATATCTAAAGGTGGAAATCTTGCATGCCTTGGTAATGTACATTTTTTACCAAGTAAATTAATGATATATTTTTTATTTGGGATCATGTCATAATATCGATACATTTGTGCACGTATGTGGGTGGTTAATAAAAATTCACTAATTTAAAAAAAAAAAAAAAGTTAAAACAATTAAAAAAAACACACACTATTTTATTATACAAAGTGAGCTGAAATATTTTAAATAAACTAATGCTCTACATTGACTAAAAATAAAAGCATGGGTTGCTCAACGTTACAAAATTCTAAAGCCGTTTACCCCACGTTGATATTTATAGTCTATTTACAATATTTGTTTATTTTTCACAATTTTGTAGATTTAGTATAATAAAAGCGTGTATTTTTGGTTTAAACAGTTTTTATATTATTTTAAACTGTTTTTGGTAGTTAATATTAGTGTACTAAAAACCATTTTGATGGACGTGTCTTCTTCGAGAGTGGAATATTATTTTTTAATATAAAAAATCACCTTTCTAAGACTTTTTACAACACCCTTTTATTTTAGCAGGATTCGCACTTTTTTACTTTTAGAGTAAATAATATCACAGACCCAAGCAAAAAAAATAAAATAATAAGCATCTTTCAAAAACTTGAGTGTTGTTTCAAATACCTATACGAAATCTGTTTTTTTTTAAAACTTAAGTAAAGCATAAAACTTTAAAAAAAAAAGCATTTCCCTGCAAAATATTAATGTTGAACTTTTTAGCATTATAAATCTGCATAAAACCTTCAATTTCACAACTTTTATGGAGGTTCCATATTGATTTGTTTTAGCTGGTCAGTTTTTATACTTAATGCTTAAATTGAAATGCTCACCAATTTTGTAATTTTGACGTAAAGTCATACACAACATGGTGACAGATTAATATGTCAAAGTAAATGTGCAATGCATATGCACAGGTTCATTTAGAGCTCACAGGCATCTGTATCTAAACCTAATGTACGCAGTTCATATAAACTATGTACAATCCGTATTAGTTGGCAGTTACGCCGTGACAACAAGGGATTACTGGTAAAACCTGACTACGATCTCTTTATCTAGTGCGCGCGCAATGTGCAAAACCGGATTCTTAGGATGTGATTGGTCAAATGATTTTCAGGCGAATTCCGAGATCGTTATCCGTAATAGCGCACTCCCTGGGAAACCGGATTCTTAAATAACTGAGTACTTTGAAATGGCAAATATAATCGGGTTTTTTAAGAAAAGTTAGGTGCAAATAAAAAATGTAATTGCACGGCGAAAAATAAACAAATTTGGTGCACAGTGCACAAGCTAATTTTGAACTCTGCTCTAAGGGTGACTGCAATGCCATTGGTGCAATATCCTCTTACCTGTTCCAGACTGCTCCCGTATGTCATGTCTCTGAACAGCGACACTGACGCTCGAAGAATGAAGGACGCGAACAGCTGAAGGTGAAGGTTGTTGCGAGGACATCGCAGTCTCCTGTTCATGAAAAAAAACATGGAAATGAAACATATGAGTACATAAAATGAATAGACAATGACTATCTTAATTTACCCTTTAAGCGGATTTTTAGACGTCTATTTGTTCAGTAAATCCAATAAACAACTTAAAATTACTCTACGTTGATATTTTTTTCAAATCTAAAACGTTGGGGTATTTTTTTAAGCCTGTGTCTATAAAAAAATATTAAAATTTATAAAAAAAATAGTAAAATACTTATGTTTAAAATATTATTTAAAATCTTTTAAAGTTAAAACCGTTTTACAATTTTTGCAATTTCGATTTGATTTTTTTTTTAAATCGATAATATTCTGCAACTTACTGATGCTTAAGAGATTTTTGCGATTGTTAAATGGTATTTCACTCCTTGGTGTTTTCAATAATTTTACATGTGCATTCTTTTTTATATATTAAAAAAAAATATTGATTAATTAATTGTAAAGAAATAGCTTTTAAGCTGTAATTAAAAGAATTATATTAAAAAAGTATTGTAAAGTGGAGTATTTTTAAGAATTTAAAATATTTATGTATTGCTGGAAAAACTGATAGCACGTCCTTGAGAGTCAAAGAATTAATTTCTTTTACCCTCCAAGCCAATTACTATTAATTAATTATGCCAGCCAATTACTGCTGAAATTGTAAAATGTTTTTCACGGTGTAAATTTAATTAATTTAGTTTAATTCATTTTTTTTAGAAAATTTATTTAATTAAAAAAATCTTTTTAATTATTTTTAATTTAAGAAGAGATATCTTGTTATTTATAACCAAATCAAACATATTTTTAAAAACTATTGTAAAATAAAGTATTTATATTAATGTATAAATGATGTGTATTGCAGGAAAAACTTGTGATCCAATGGTGAAAAATTCCTAGACAACTAATCGGACGGTTAATGTTTAGTTTTGTATATTTTTTCTTAGCCAGACTAACACCAACTTTGTCCTTTCCCCGACAAGAAAGAGCTCAACCGCAGCCCATGGAGAATACAGTGCCAGCCGGGATATATGTTTTACAAATTCACCCACTCAAAATACACATGACATTTCATCTCCACGGTTAGGCCTCGGGAGAAAATAGTTCACGCCTACGCAGGGGGGATTAAACAAACCGTATTCAAACAAGTAATGAAAAATACATCAAAATGTAGAGGTTTGAATAAAAAAACACACACAAAGGAGGAGAAAAAAATCTCTGAACCACTGCACAACAGACTAATTACTACATTGTTAAAAAAAACTACTCAAAAATAAGTAAAATTTTCTAATTTTTGAGTACATTCTATGTTTATAATGGTTCCGAATATATAAGTAAAATTTTCTAATAAATATTAATACATAAGTAAAGACAATAAGTAATACATAAGTAAAATTTTCTAATAAATAATAATACATAAGTAAAGACAATAAGTAATACATAAGTAAAATTTTCTAATAAATAATAATACATAAGTAAAGACAATAAGTAATACATAAGTAAAATTTTCTAATAAATAATAATACATAAGTAAAGACAATAAGTAATACATAAGTAAAATTTTCTAATAAATAATAATACATAAGTAAAGACAATGAGTAATACATAAGTAAAATTTTCTAATAAATAATAATACATAAGTAAACACAATAAGTAATACATAAGTAAAATTTTCTAATAAATAATAATACATAAGTAAACACAATAAGTAATACATAAGTAAAATTTTCTAATAAATAATAATACATAAGTAAACACAATAAGTAATACATAAGTAAAATTTTCTAATTTTTGAGTACATTCTATGTTTATAATGGTTCCGAATACATAGGTTTCAATTTTGAAAAAGGAATGTACTCAAAAATGAGCAAAAATAAGTAGATGCTTGCCACATAGTCTGCCATCCTAGATCTCTTTCAATAATTATGAATAACTATAAGTTCACAATAAGTATCGACAGTTACAATCAAGTCACACCTGGAAGGAATCGAACCCAGATCCTCAGCACTGAGGTCCGGTACCTTATCCGTTAAACTACCAGCGCGAATTAAGAAATTATAATCAGAAGAAACTTTAAAAAAAAAGGAAGTAAGATAATTGAGTTGCAAATACTCAGTCAAACAATCGACATAAAAAAATGTGGAAAACCATCTTCTAGACAACTATTTTAAGTTTCCCAGGTTTAATTATTGCTCATTTTTGAGAAAGTACGGTTACTTAAATTTGAGTACATCATCGGTCATTTAGGATACAATTGTACTCAAAGAAAAATGAGTAGGTTCAGGTACTCATTTTTAAGTACCTTTTTTTACATTGTATTATCTCTTTTCCAACTGTATACAGTTTTCATTAACGCTTTATATACTGAAGGTGCTTATAAGTACCATTCGCTTTAATGTACTCATTTTTAAGTAATTTTTTTATACAGTGGCGATTTTTGCAAACTTTTTGGATATTTTAATACAGTCAATTATACGCGTCACCGATTCCTTATCAGATAAAACAGATTAAAGCCATTTGTTACACTGTTAAAAATAGGTATTCAAAAATAAGTAAAATGTTTTCATTTTTAATTACATCAGATCCTTATCATAACTCCGAATACGTAAGTTTCATTTTTAAAAAGACATGTACTCAAAAATGAGCGAAAAAAGCAGTAGCTTTCCTACATAAGATGCCTTCATAAATCACTTGCAATAAATATCGACAATTACAATTTACCGGGAATCGAACCCAGGTCTACAGCGCCGCTGTCCACAGGCTTATCAGTTAAGCTACAAAGGCGACGCGTAGAAGTTATAAACATAAGTAATGTTTAAAAGGTGTGCCAAAAAAAATGGGAAGTTAAATAATTGAGTCGTAATAACTCGGTTTCCATTTAAGAAATCGACATCAAATAATGTAGAAAACAATCTTTTGTACAACTATTTTAAGTGCGTCAAGTCGCTTTGTTAAGATGGCTTGAACAGAAGCTGAGATTAACAATATTAAATCACACTGCTAATTTTTTAGAAAGGACGGTTGCTTACATTTGAGTATGACATTGCTCATTTACGATGAAATTGTACTTAAAAAGAAAAGAAAAACAAGTACATTCATGCACTCATTTTTAAGTACTTTTCTTTATACTGTGTATTAAATTATTTTTTTTTACTCCATCAGTCGTTAATACATTATGATGGAAACGCATCTTACCTGACACTTCCTAGCAGGATGCATGCTATCAGCAGAAGGGTCAAAGACATGGAGTACCCAACTTGGGATATGCCCTTGATAACTGGTATGTTAACCTGTATGGGGGCCAAAACAAAAATTTAAATTTTAATGACATAAAAGTTACACTTCAAAATTATCTATAGAATTAAAGCTATATGTTTAATGAGGAATACAACATTTCGGACATCGATGTGTAATCCAGTGTTTTTCATTTAGCATTAGACAATGGAACCCTATCTAAAGCTAAAATACGACCGGGGAATCCTTTTTTCGTATATGCTCAGTCATCCCCGCTTTCTGGGTAGACTGGACATATTGAAAAAATATGATAAAATCTGGGCATATATGAAATTTTGTTTGAACATAAAAATGAAGCGAAGGAAAAATTGTGAAATGAATTTTTTAATTTTAAACACTTTTACTCGGTAAATGGACACTCGGAAATTACCCAACAAATACATAGAAAGATAACGCCACAATCAAAGTTTAATTCTCTCTTACTTGCACATTTAACGCTCATTTAAACCCATCGTTTACACTCGTACATTTAACTCAGAATATCGCATTTTTCAGACCATTTTTTGCTGATCATGCAATACAATTTTCTTTACTTTTTTTGTGATCTCACGGACCCCCGGGGCTCAAATGCTGAAAATAAATACAGGGTGGTCACTAATTTTTGAAGGTGATTTCCAACGTTCGGTTGTCACTAAAATTGTATGATTAAAAATAATCTCGTATACAAAAACATCATTTTTAAATAAAATTATTACTTTATTTATGTATATATATGTATAAAATTTGGTACATAGGATAACTTTGTGCCCTAGGGGTACACTAGTAAAGGGTTTTTAAAAATTCGAACTCTGAACTACCAAAATAACGATTTTTTTTCCATAGGATTAACATGCAGGAGATGTGAAACATTGCAATATTTCAAAATCGTAACAAAATTCATTTTAGTATAATGTAACCTATGAGGAGAGATAAACGATGCATTGTGATTGGCTGATGAGTAAATATCGCCAATATACTGCCAAATGAATTAAAATGTCGCCAAATAAATTACCATGTCGCCAGATAAATTAAAATATAGGCATATAAGGAGAAAACTATCATCAAAATGGCGCAACTTGTGTCAATATGGTCAGAATATGGTGAAACAAAAAATTAGTGGCAAGTAGTGTATATATTATTTAAATTACTAAAATGTGATAGACAATGAAAAAATTTATTAAAATTTTACGAATATTTTTTGAGGTTTCACCTGCATTCGACATGTTTTAAGAACATATCACCTCATTTCCACTTGATTATTACACATAAAAATAGAAAGTATAGCTATATATAAAAAAGGGTATCAGTGGGCTTATTGGGTTTTCATACAAATTTATTATTTATTCCGAGCTTGAGGAAACAGTTGACTTTCATAAAAAGAAGGTAACTGTCTACATGAGATTTCGACCCCCCCCCCCTTCCGACCCCTTAAAGCCGAAATGACTTCTTACTAAAACCGCTAGATGGTGCCATGGTGAAGAAATCGGTCGAACCTCTGCGTAAAGCACGGGCAAAGCCGGGTACACTTCAACTAGTTCTGAATAAAAACTTAGCATAACTTCCAGTAAACCGTGCAGATCATTTTACAACGAGATTTAATTTTGACTCTTTTGTAGGATTATTAAAGAACAATTCCTTAAATAACAACAAGTAAATCTTCCTGGGTATGAAACCGAAATATTTTCCGAAAAAAAAAATGTATTTTACTAAGTTTTATCTTTTAATAGTGGATAGATCATGTTATATCCTTATTACTTAGAAAACCAGCGTTAAAAAAATTGTTTCTCTGAAATTAAATTGATAATATAATTATTAAAATCTCATTACTTATAACGACGGGAGTGGGGGGAGATGTAGGACGCAAATACTGGTTAAAAATTGCGTTAGATTTATCTATTAATAAATTTAGCCTTTTCAAATAAAAAGAGTGTCGAATATAAAAAATTGTAGCTGCTAACTGAATAAATTTTCAATTCAGATGACTGACTACATTACATTATTAGAATATTGTACGTTAAATTTAGATTTCCAAAATTCCCATTTTTATATCCGTTTGGCTGAGACCAATTTAATCCTTAATTTGTTGCTCGTTATATTGTAATTAAATATGAATCACTTAAAATGCTCAGTCTCAACCTTTTGGTTTGAAATGTTTTGAAGTATGTACATGAGGTATCGGGATAGAAACATGTTAAGATTTTAGGAGGTACCATGACAAATAGAAATATTGACATGAATTCTTAAATTAGGCACCGATGGGTGTGAAATCTTGAAATAAAGCAAAGCGTGTACGGGACGTCTGACGGAACAGTTTGTATGCGTATGTTTTGTTGACGAGGTTTTTGTTAGTGATTAATCCCTGTTTATATATTCTGCTGAAATGATGCTTCAAGTAAAAGCTCTTCTGAACGTGCTTGATTTTTGTTATTCTGATAATTTTTTTGGCAAGCAATATTTTCTTTCCTATAACCTTATGAAAATTTGATATATTTTCAAATGATATTTGTTAAAAATAGGTACTCAAAAATAAGTAAAATGTAATAATTTTTGAGCACATTCGATGCTTACCATGGCTCCGAATGTATAAGTTTCAAATTAGAAAAAGGCATGTACTCAAAAGGGAGTAAAAAGAGCAAATGCTAGTCTACATAGGCTGCCTCCATAAATTCCTTTTAATAAATATCGACAATTTGCAACCAAGACATACTGAGTCCGAGTATCGAACCCAGATTCTGTGGTACCGCAATTCAGAGCCATATCCGTTAAATTACTAGGGTGACTTGAAGTTTTAAACAGAAGACATGTTAAAAAGGGGTGCCAAAAGTATTAGAAGCAAGTTAATTAAGTTGTAATAACTCAGTTTCCATTTAAGGCGACCATGGACGTTGAAAATGTCAAAAACCTTCAAATTTAGACATTTTTTTTTTTGCTAATTCATGTTCACGCTTTATTTATCTTTCATTTAAAACAAGAATGAAGTTAATCCGATACTTAGTTATAGAGTTATGCTGTTTTTTATATACTAGTATTTTGCTTTGACAGCTGTCAGAAACGTAAACAACGTTTCTACATGTGCCTTCAACAAGCCCCACATTAAAAAGAAACAAATATATTTAATTTTAAACTACGGATTGGCAACTCAATATAACTGTATCTTTAACCGAGGTTTAGCTGTGTTTGTTTACTAATTTCTTGCGCATTTTTTTCTTGTACAACGCTTGCAAAGTTCCAACCACGTTTTCAATATTACGAGTTTTAGTTTCTACATAACTTTTTTCTTCTTTATCACTTTAATTATTTATTTAATTTTAAACTTAATTTAACTTAAATATATATTTATTTTTTATAAATTAAAATTATGCATAGCATTAGTTCACGTTGGCGCAAACCAGTCTGCAACAAGGCTAAACGAAAAGCAGCTGCGATTGAAAATGCAAAAAAGCGCTGGCAGAAAAAATCGTCTGCAGTTCCTATTTCTGTTGTATCAACACCACTAGAAGATGTAGATCCTGGGATTTTATCAAGTGGGCCATCGTATACTATGATGAGTGATGGCATGTGGACAAAGCTTCTGCAAAACATTCCTTGCCAGGAATGTAAATACATGTCTTTGAGTGTCGACAAGTAGAGTAGTTTTGGATTGTCAACTAACCTGGAGCTGACATGTGGATATTGTGGACATAACTATGGCTCAACTTTTGCCAGCACTCGCAATCTAAATTCCAAGAGCTTCGATATCAACCGCAAGGCAGTACAAGCTTTTTTGTCAATAGGCAAAGGACAAGCCGCAATGGACACATTCTCCATGATTTTAGGCATTCCATCAATGGACCCTAAAACTTTCGCAAATCACCTGGACACATTGGCCGAACAGTATCAAGACGTGAAAAAAGAAGTTCTAGAAACCTCGAGGAACTGTGTTCGACAGCGGTATGATGCTGATGATATACATAACAATATTGTTGATGTATGTGTTTCATACGATGGAACGTGGCAGAAGCGAGGGCATTCGTCTTTGTATGGAATAGGAATAGTTATTGAAGTTTTGACTGGGCTAGTTGTGGACTTCACAATTTTGAGTAAGTACTGTCCGGCCTGTACAGTAGCATTGCGGGATTTAGGCCCTAATTCTGCAGAATTTGCTTTCTGGTATGAAGGCCATAAACCATTATGCCAAAAAAAACTACTCGGGGACCAGCAACAGCATGGAGATGGTAGCAGCAGTACTATTATGGCAGCGATCCATTGAAGATGGTAAAATGAGGTATGTCAAAATGCTGTCTGATGGCGATGGAAAGGCACACCAACACTTGTTGGAAAAAAAGGTGTATGGTAGAAAATTCATCATTGAAAAAGAAGAGTGTCTCAACCATGTGGCAAAGAGACTGGGGACAGCTCTACGCAACAAAGTTCAAGAGTGGAAGACCCGGAAAGTGACACTGGGTGGGAAAAAGAAGGGCAGCCTCAAAGAAGATACGATAAAGAAACTGACCAGCTACTATCGGAAAGCCATAAAGGACAATGCGCCTGATGTGCCCAAGATGAAAGCGGCAATATTTGCTTCTTTGCACCACTGCATGTCCACGGATAAGAAACCGCAACACATGCATTGCCCTACAGGGGAAGATTCGTGGTGTTTTTTCCAAAGATCAGTGGCAAAACACGAAACGCCAAAATCTCATTCAACTATGAAAACTACTCTTACTGAGCAAGTTGTTGAGAAAATCATGCCTATATACATAAGATTGGCATCAGTCGAACTTTTGAAACGGTGTTCGGCAGCTAAAACCCAAAACGCGAATGAAAGTCTGCATAGCGTTATATGGAGCAAATGCTCCAAAGAAGTTTTTGTGTCCAAAAAGCGACTTGAACTTGCTTTTATTTCTGCAATAAGTGACTTTAATCTTGGCTGCACTAAGTCCCTGGAAATTATAAGCGATGTCAATGAAGAAGCAGCCAGTGATGTCTCTTTCACTATCGCAAAAAAGAAAGACAGTAGAAGAAAGATGCAGAAGGAGAAAAGAAGCACGCAGGAATTCAAGGCGCAACGGCTTCGAAAAAAATATTCAAAGTCAACTACGAAAACTCGGCTTGAAAAATCTGAAGGCGTAACTTATGCAGCTGGCCAATTTTAGCACATTTTACTTTTATACAGTATCTCTAATGATGTAAAAAATATTGCATAGTATTATACTCTTATTAGTATCTTTATTTGTAATTTTCATGTTTCATATGGCTCTGTACACATACAGAAAAGGTTTGGACTAGAATTTATTCTGTCCTTGCCAAGGGTCGGCCTGTACTTACCTGCAGAAACTGACCCGCCTTATCTAATATTAGAATCACTACACGCACATGCACATTTTCTGCCATCTGAAATATGTTCTATATTTAGTGATTATTTTTTTAATTAACTGCATAATTATTATGTTTTCAGTTATAAGTTTTTCTTGCCTTAATCTGGTCATTTTGAAACAGTCGTAATTTTGAGGTGCGAAAAACCAAAACCATTTTGCCCAACACATGTATCTACCATTCGATTTTATTGGAGTATGTTTTTGCAGTTTTTTTTTTGTAAATTATATATACGATTGTTTTCATGACAAACTCTTCTTGTATATAATCAACAATTATAACATTGTGTGTCTGTGTAGAATATAATATATTAGTTCCATAACAGTAAACACAAGTTAAAAAATTGTCCAGATTTTTAAATTTCAATCAACTTTAACATTAAAATGCTGTTTTCTCAGAATTGAAATTTAAGAAATTTTGCACTATTCAAAATGCCATCTGCGTTCCAAATTTTCTTCGAATCTCATGAAATTTTTTTTGTGGATTTAATACATATTTAAGATTTATGATTTATAATTTCACATCCTCAAAGGAATTATGTTATTTATTATCCAAAAATTTTGAAAAGAACTGTTAGTAGATGAGATTTTTTCGTTGAAAATTTTGTGACGCAAGACTAATTATTATTTTTAAAAATAAATAAATATTTTACTTAAAAATTATATACAAATTACTTTTGTAATAACTTAATACTATTCCATAAAAAAAATTTAAATCATTTAAGTGAAAAATAACGCGCATTTGGCATTTTGCGTAAACACGCTTTTAATTATATAAAATTATTCATATTAAAAAAAATATTTATTGAAATCAATTGAAAATTTTATATGTGTTTTACTTTGACATGTTCCACTTCCTTATAAATTTTCAGAAAGTTTGAAGCAAAACTAAAAAAATAAAATTTCATCGTCCATGGTCGCCTTAAGCAATCGCCACATAATAATCTAGAAAACCATCTTCTGAAACACTATTTTAAGTTTGCCAAGTCACTTTGTAAAGATAGCTTGAACAGAAGCTGATATTAGCAATATTAAAACACACTTATCCTTTTTGAGAAAGTTTGGCTATCTAAATTTGAGTACGTCATTGCTCATTTACGATGCAATTTTACTCAAAGAAAAACGAGTATGCGCAGGTACTCATTTTAAAGCATCTTTTTTTACAGTGTATCTTAAACAAATAAAGAAACTGCTAAGTATTTAAAGGTTCTATATTTCGCTCATTCTTGAGAATATAATAGTATTGCTATTCGTTTCAATTAAATCCGTATGTTTAAACCATAGAGTAATGAAACAAATAGAGGAATAAAAATGCTGATTTCCGTGTGTCCATCATTGAAACCACGTGATATGTGGAAATGCCAATTCATTCATGCGCCAATATTACTTGGCAGGCCTTGGTGACTTTAAGAACTAAACGAGATCGAAGTATTGTAATATGGTTTTGTATTTAATTTTGTATTTAAATATAGTTTTTTTTGAACGAGTAGCACAATTTAAGGGAGTTTAACAGATATATTAAGGAGATTTTTCTTACTTTGTAGTTTTGAAATAATTGCATTACGTTTTTATGTAAAAAATTTACCATAAGCGAAGTTCTTTCAATTGTTATTTTGTATAGTTTAATAAGAAAATATGAACAACAAAACCTGAGAAATATAAAGAGTTTCGCTTCTTCGAGTATTGAACACAAATAAAATATTTTCGTTTCGTTAATGAAGAGGAAATATTTAACGCATATTGTTTGAAAATAAGTAAATACGTACAGCCGCGGAAAAAAAAACGAACCACCGATGATTATTTCGTTAGTTTTTATAGTAGAGCTAAACTTAATATACCATTTTGTAGGAAATAAAGTCTACATTGTAGTCTAAAGTATACATTGATATACAAAAAATTTGCATAGGGGACTATCTTCATACTCGAATCCGCACCAACTTTAAAATTTTCAATAGCAACACCTACTTTTGATAGCGCAGAAATGTTCCCCGCCCTCAAAATAATCTAAATACAAATTTTCGTTAATTTCCTACATTTATATGCAGAGATATTAGACAATATGTATCGATCTTATTTGGGGGGCTACTTCCACAGTGAACAAAGTATTAGTGAGACTTCGAAATAAAGTACGCTGGTAGAAAATGTTTTGGCGTTAGCCGTGGTTCTAATTTTTCCGTGGTCATTCATTCCCCCACTCCTGTATACCCTTCGCCTCTATATAAGAATTTAGAATTTTATACCAACGCGATCACAGCGCTTTTAATTCTCAAAATTAGTAGATTTCTGTTAAGTTCTGCAGATTTTAAATTTGTGTATGACCCCTTAAATGATCATTTGATGCACATTATAATATTGCCAAAAAACTACAAAGAGGAAAATCATGAAATTTTAGATATGCATATAAAACGTTTTTCTGAGTCCATCACTATCAAAATATAGCATGGTTGCTATTCATAAATTTTATGAATATTAATATCCTAATTTAAATCAAATTAAAAAATATACATATAAGTAATGAAAGTTAGTGTATTTTATTTGGGTCGTTTAGAAGTAACACGCATAAAAAATTAAGCTTAATAAAATTATTATTTCGAAAGATATGATTAAAAGTTTAAGAAATTCATTTAACATTACGAGTTCTAAACTTTCGATATTCATAAATAAAAAACTACTTAACCAAATGACTTGCAAATTGATATTCAACGATAAATTTTGTCGTAGATTTTAAATATTGAATCAAAATTGGGTGTTGCTATTAGAAATTTTAAAGTTGGTGCGGATTTTAATATGAGGATAGTCCCCTATGCAAATTTTTTGTATATCAATGTGTAGTAGACTTTATTCCCTACAAAATGGTATATTAAGTTTAGCTCTACTATAAAAACTAACGAAATAATCATCGGTGGTTCGGTTTTTTTTTCCGCGGCTGTACATACATGTTAAAAAGTTGAATACGGACAGAACTCCTTATCACCAAAAGAGAAGAAAGTGCGCCAAATTTGAAACTCCTGCAGATGTCTGAACGCCAAATGTGGCAGCGCTATAACCACGTGATGTGGGGTTTTATTTTCAAAGTTGACACTGCGGCCTTACGAGAGTCTGGTATTGAAGGCGCTCTCTATTTAATATTACAACTTTCTGGTTTAAAGGGCAGATGAGCTAGCCAAATTCTTTAATAACTTAATACCTTACGTTTTAATAATAGAAACGTAAATGGACTTACCACAAAAACGTTCCCTTCGTCTTGGGGCGGGTACACAGTCCCGCACAAGGAATAATTGGTCCATGTTTGGTTAATTTCCGGATGTCTCCACCATGTACCGTTCTCAGAGCAGTACTTGCTGGCGGTGGCTGCAACAAATAAAAAAAAACACTGCAATTAGAACCGAGCAATTTGTTGAGATGCAAATGACACTGCTGCATTTAATTGCTACAGCAGAGAGGAGAAAGAGCAGCAATTTTCCGCTTTCACAAAATTGCATTAACTTGTTAATAAAGTAAACGTTAGTTGTGAAACGGTAATTGTGTTTATGGAATGGTGATTGCATTTTTTGTGTGTTAGTTATTGGTCGCGTGGGTTTATCATTTAGTCAAAAAGCTGGAATGCTTTAACCTTTTTATGATGAGATATATAAATTGAAACATCTGTAGTGGGCAGTGCTTTGTAAGTCAAAAAATGCACCACTTTTTCATTACCAGCTACCAGCCATTTGTTTTCGTGTGGCTCCAGTAAATTGGCGTTTGGGTAAATCCACTCTAAACTGGTTTCAGCGAATTAATTATGGTTAGAGATAAACAATGCATTCTGATTGGCTGATGATTAAATATAGCAAATATACTGATAAAATTTCAATGAATGAATTAAAATGTTGAGGAAAGAATTCAAATGTCGCCAAATGAATTAAAATGTCGCCAAATGAATAAAAAATGTCGCCAAATAAATTCAAATTTAGACATATATGCATATAGGCGAAAACTTCTATCAAAATAGCGAAATTAGTGTCCATATGGACAAAATATGGTGAAACAATAGCAAAAGAGTGAAATTTATGGCAAATAGTAAATATATTATTTGAATTACCAAATGAGAAAATGTTATTGTCCTACCCCCCAATAATAAGGAAACCCTGAAAATTTGGAATTTCAACTTCTAAAAACCCCGAGTTGTGAAAATTTATGCCTGCTAAAAATTAATATTATTAACAATTGAAAGCTAGGGAAGATTAGAAATTCCCCAACCTGTAAGATAACATTTAAATTAGACCTCAGAACGAACACTGCATTGGAATATGGGTGCAACAAATCAATGCTTGTGAGAGATCTGTTTAATATTACCTAAAATATATGTAAAAAATATTTTTTAAAAATGTCGATACATTCGAACTGGGAATTTTCAGCATTGTTGAGTTGGGAATTTTAAATAGTTGAGTTGCGAATTTCGAATCGTTAAGTTGAGAAATTTCTTGTTTCAATCCCCCAAATATGTTTTGTGTAACGGCACTGCATATAGATCAATAACTATTACGGATGAACCGGATAGTGGTTTTGCCGGATATCGGATATCCGGCGCACATTACAAACCGGATATCGTTTATCCGAACTGGATATTGCCGGATATCCGGTAGCTTCTCTTTTATGAAAATATTTTCTACACACTAGGAAAAACGGAAATCGGCCAAAAATGAAAAAAATATTTTTTTTGTTCTATAATATTCTCTAATTTACTATCTTTTAGATGATACCAAGATTGAATAAATATTCCAAAAACTTTTATTTACAAAGGGTTATTCTAGATTACCGCTTGCAATCGGCGTATGTTTTGTAAACTTAACATTTAATTTCTGAATAATTGTATTTTTACCGTATGTCCCTTCATTCCAAACATAACTCAAGTTTGCTTAAACTTTTGAGAAAGTTATTTTTCAATTCCACTTTATATTAGTTGTGAGATATTATAACCCTCCATCATAACGATTCGTTAAAAAAATAATTTTTTAAAAGAAATTCGAAATTAAAAATTTGAAGAAAAGAAGATTTCGAGGTATAAAATTATTTAAAAAAAAAATTAAATGCTATAAACTTTTTGGAGGTTCATAACATTAAGAAAGATACTTCGAGAATTTCCAACAAAAATTATGCTTCTATATCAATTGCAACTTGCATAACCATGTTTAAAGAAAACATGCTAATTAGCCTATAAAACGCTAATTAGTATTTGACTTCATTCAGGTATTTCACAAAAAATATCTGCGACGATATATTCATCCGGATATCCGGTATGGTAATCGGATATCTGGCACTTTATTTCTGGATATCGGATACTTACCGGATAGTTAAAAATCAGCCGGATTTTTTCCCCCGTCCCATTCCGTTCTGGACAAAAACCAAAAAGACACAATTCTGTTTTAGGAATGAAAACTTTCACAATGGGTTCGGGATCTATCCCGAACGAAACATCCGAGAACACTGCATTGTAATTTTGAACCATGGTCAGTTGAGGAGGAAAACACTTGAGCTGGCACTCCAAGCAACTAGACATAGGTATGTGCCTGAGGACATTGGACCACAACAGGATACGACGTACATTTTTTCAATTTATATTATATGAAATTAGTGCGTATTTCATTATGTTTATAATAAATTAACTTTCTTGTAACAAATGATTGTGTTTCAGTAAAATGTGTGTGTGAAAATCTGTTAATAAAATTTGGTACATCTAATGTCTTTGAGTCATCTTTAAAAATATGCCCTTACGCCATTTTTCTTCTTCATATTACTAGACACATAAAATAAAAATTGTTAAAAAAAAATATTTTATAGGTTTATAAAACTTGTCTAACCATCTACCTTAATAAGTATTGTTTCCCGTTAAATTTTAATATCAGGAAGCAAAGCTACGAAAAAGGGAAGCCAAATTTTTTTATTAAGAAAGCGAGATGGTTTTTGATAAACTAAAAGACATATAATAAATGGTTCATATTTTATTGCTCCCAGGTGTAAAACATAAAATCCACTTTCTCTGTGGAGTTTTCTCGTAGTTTGTGTACAATAAAAGTTCCATCTTTTTAAGTCGTTGGACTGAGGTTTAGGTTTTAAAAATTCAAATAATTTTTCATGTCTTTATATTGTCCTATATTAAATATAGAGAAGCGAGAGTAGTGTTTTAGATCAAAACTTCGATTTCAAGGAAGCAGGTCGGTTTTTTCGTGCATTTCGAGCTCCCTTGAGTCTAATTGAGATTTTGTAATGAATGTGTGTATTCATGTTTGTGAACTCAATATTTCAAAAATGAATAACAGGGTGGTAACATAACCTGGAGAACCGGGGAATCAAGGAATTACCATGGACATTTTTAATTCTGGAAAAGTCAGGGAAATGTTCAAAATTTCACGAAAAATCAGGGAAATTTTCAAATTTGGATCATTAAAACCACAATTATCGTCTATTAAGTCTTCTATTCTGGGTAATTTAGTTGTCAATATTTCCTTTTAGTTTTGAAAAAGAATTTTAAAAAAAGCACGGTTATGCGCATTTTTAAATTTTCAGTTTTATTTTTGTAAAAATGTGAACCACTGCTGGAGGGAGAAGTAAACGCAAAGTGCGTTGGACCTTAGATTGTAAGCAACATGTGAGGGGCTACGCGATTTATTGAAGATTGGAATAAGAAATATAAAGCATATAAAACATTTAAAATTATCTACAAAAGAAATAATTTGAAAAAAACTTTTTTTTTTTTTTTTGCATTATCTGTATACAGATAACATGTTTAATTCCTATTATGCCTGTCGCAATTGCATAATTTGTGTTGTATCCATAAATTATTATTTTAACTGTCAATAAATATTGCTTATAATTTTTCATTTTTTATGCAATATATTTATTTGATCATTGTAGTGTGGATACTTTGTTTCTATATAAAGCGTGTATTGCAACATTTTTTAATGTAATTGTAAAATCAGGGAAATTGTTGTGTCATCATCATGGAAATCAGGGAACTTTTTTCTAGAATGTTGTTGCCACCCCCCTGAATAAAACTGCGAGGTGAAAGATACTTACGCCCATGGGGTGCGGTAATAAGTTTGAAGTCAAAAACGAATGTTTCAAAAAGGGCATTCATTATCCGATTTCGATTTTGATGTGTAACATCTTCAAAATCGGTTCTGTGTAAAAAGTTCATGTTGTGTGAAATCGACCGCAAAGAAGACTGTAACGAAAATATGAACCGAAAAACACCGTTGGCGCGGTTTCATCTATTTCTCTTCCATAAAGCCGCTCGCAAATTCCGTTTTAAGAACGACACACAACGTAGAAAGCGTTCTGCGGTTTGTGAGGAATCCAAATAGAGCCACTCACTTTAGTTTGACGTGATGATGTATTTCCAATTTAGCATAAATTTATAAATTAAAAAAAAATTCCAAAAAGTATAGTTTTTTTTTATTTATAACATGTAAATAGGATTTTGTTCTAAGAACTAATCAGTAAATATCTTTAAGAAGTTTAAAACCGAGAAATACTTTAACGCTTTTAAAAGAGATTTTGGAATCACTAATGGCATTGTTAACAATAACTGACCACGAGACAAGCTACGTGTGATTTCATTTGCTTATAGACCAGTGCATTTACTGCAACTATACATGTCACAATTACTGCTTTTAGCTTTTAATAAAATTCATGTAAGTTAGTGATTCGAAAATATATATGCCAAGTGACAATAAGAATTCCAAGCGTTTTTAAACTAAGAATTCTATATATTTTGAATTCATCCAAAAATCAGAGTAATATCTGAAAAGTTAGAGGTATTTTCTTTGAGCATGAATGGTCTGTAGTAGAGAGAATATGACGTCATAATCGTGAAGCCCACATATCAGAGCGAAAGGCCCATATCACGTGCCATATCTTCAAAATTATGAATTAAAAAGTACTCGCGATTGGCTGATGAATTGAGAAATGTGTAACAGTGACAATTTATGAATGGAATGACGTAATTAACCACGTGTCTGAGGCCATACATGTTGGCTTCACTTTGATGTTAGCGAGAGTGACGTCATGTCTCCTCTACTACAAAGGATCCATACTCAAAGGGTAGTTTAAAGTGTATATTTTTAACTGTAAATTTATATAATTTAAAAGATTAAGGGACCCAACTTGCGACATAAGAGTAAAGATTAGCTGTTTCAATGCTACATTTTATCATGTAGAAAGTTCATTACAAAGCAATTCGAAAACTCCGAATGAGATTTTCTGAGTAAATGAATCAGAAATGAAAAAAATAATAAATAATAATAGAAGTAGAAACTACTTTTGGGTAACAAAAATAATTTATTCACCTACTGCAAAAAAGTACATCAATCAAATGTATATAAACTATATCCCTTTCTGGAATATTCCTGAATATTTTTGAAGAAATTGGCTCGTGCGTTCGAAAATATATTTATTTTTCATACTTAAATTAGAATGTTTCCGCATGATTTGCGAGCTACCTTCCCCATTGAAAAAGCATTACCAAAAAAGAAGATTTCATCATAGTAAAAATACTATGATCATTTGTAATCACGTGGAAATGTTTTTCCCCCTTCAATCTATTGTATTTTAATAATCGAAATCTACATGTTTGTTTCTCTCCGATAAACAATAAAAACACAAAATGAATACTACTGTGTGTACATTTTTAATACAGAGTTTTGAAAGTTTTATTTCTAGTAATAAATAGGGATGAACCTGATAGTGGTTTTGCCGGATACCGGATATCCGGCGCACATTACAAACCGGATATCGGATATCCGAACTGGATTTTGCCGGATATCCGGCAGTTTATTTTTTATGAAAATAAAATCGCATACACACTAGAAAAAACGGAAATCGGTCAAAAATTGAAAAATATTTTTTTATTCTGTAATATTTCTCAATTCCTTATTTTTAAAGTGATACCAAAATTGAATAAACATTCAAAAAACTTTTTTTATTTACAAAGGGTTAGTCTAGGGTGCTGCTAGCAATGGTCGTATGTTTTGTACATTTTACACTTAATTTCTGAATAATTGTAATTTTACCATATGCCCTTTCATTCCAAACATGAAAACTCAAGTTCGCTTAAACTTTTGAGAAATTTATTTTTTAATTCAACTTTATATAAGTTGTGAGATGTGATGAGCCTCCACCATAACGATTCGTTAAAAATATAATTTTAAAGTTAAAAATTTGAAAAAAGTTGGTTTTTTAAAGTCTTTAATGGTTAAAGGGAGAATCTGCACGCTGTGAATACATTGGTAAATTTTCAGGAAAATACTTAAAGCAAGAACAAAAAAAATTGATCGCCGCAACAACAAAATCTTCGATGTTTTATTCATCCGGATATCCGGCATGGAAAATCGGATATCCGGCACTTTACTTCCGGATATCGGATAGTTACCGGATAGTTAAAAAGCATCCGGATACCGGATAGTTACCGGATATCCGTTTCATCCCTAGTAATAAATAAAAAAAAAAATAGCATGCGCGTGCGAGAATTCTCGCAGGGTGAATTCTGTGTGGCCCCGCGTTGCTTGGGAACCAGTTAAGGAATACAATTTTTTGAAATATTGAGTTGTCCTCTTCGGAAATCGAACAACCCGCGACATTTTTCTTCGAATTCCTACGCGATATCGACACAGCTGCAAAAGCACGTTCCATCTCAGATATTGGATTTTTAAAAAAAAAAAATATTTTTATATTTTTTTAAAACTCATTTTTAAACTAACCGCCGATATTTGCGAAATGAACGTGCAATTCGTCACTGCTACGGGAAATTCTCTTTCTTTTGAAACCTCACTTGTTGAAATTCGTCTCTTGTAAAAGGGATCTACGAGTATTATACAGAAATAATATGAATGATGTTGGTAATAGGCCTGTGAAAAGGGCCTTTTGTTCAGTCGAAGAATTTTTCTATCAACGGCTTCCGCCATTTTGTGGATCGGTCTAGCAGTTTCGGAAATTGTTAATTTGTGGATCCTGCTCATTGGTTTAAATATTACTTCCTGAATTTTTTTTTATAATTCTTAACTATTTTGCAAGTGATACATTTAACTTATTCATCAAGGCATTAGTTTTGAAAAAATATTAGAACATCGGGTATTTCTATGAATTTAAAAATTAATTTTTATTGAATTCCTAAAAAAAAAAAAGAATCCCAGGTCCCATGACAGAATTTCACAGGTTTAACAGCCAATAAAAGAGGGGGGGGGGAGGGGGGTGGGGAAGAAGATTAAAAACTTATTTTTGACTGAAAACTATTAAGAACTTTTAGTAGCGTTTTCTGCTTCTATTTGTATTATTTATAATTTACGTTGTATGCTAATTATTAATGTATAATAAAACCACGGATATGCCAAAATATCTTTAGATGCTATGTAAAAATACTTATAACCATTTATTCTGTTTATTTAATTACCGAAATCACGATTTGAATCTTTACAATGTGGTTTACGAAACTGTACACAAATGAAAAAAAAATCTTATATACGCAGCATTGCAATAGAAAAAACACAAATACGAAAAAAAAAATATAGACATATTGGCATTCATTAGATCCTACACTAGTAAATAAACAAGATCTATTCATAGAAACTTTCAACATCTCACCATTTGGGTTGAATCCATGTATATAATCTGGGCATGGCTTGATCACCAATGTCCCGGCAGGTGCATACGGCCAGCAGTAGGCTCCATCCCAGGCATTTGGGCAGTGGAGTCCTGCAAACAAAAAACGTAATTAAAACAGGAATTTTTATTTTACATACTCAAGGTAATTACAACATAATATCCGCATCTCAGCTATATTTCCGCAAAAAGGTAGAACGTAATTCTACAAATTATTGTGAATAAGACACTTAAAGTTTAAGTTGTTCGGAAATGTCGCCTATGAGCGTCTTTCATTGCATTGCAAACTTGGCGTCATTTAATTTAATTATAAAAGTGTATCGATTAAGACTATTCAAGTGTTCAACTTGAGATCTTTTGTGAATACGACATTCGTCCTGTCAATAGGTATCTCATCATCCCAAGACGATAGGTGGTTTCGTTAATTTAATGGTAAAGAATGGATGAATTATAATCGAAACTGTGATGAATAACGCTTTTAGTGACATCTCATGCCAGATTCGTTCAGAACGTCCCCTTCGCAATGATTTATAAAATAGCGCTTTAATTTTTTGTTTGCGGAGATGTAGCCTTTCAAAATTGGAATTTTCTTTTGTGGTCAATGGGTTTATCGAACTTCCCAGATCATTACTCTTCTAAAATCTCATCTAAGGTTTTTTCATACGGTCCGTCATAAGCTGAACGTTAATTCTAATTTCAAAATCTCTACAAAAAATCTCATTTAAGGTTTCTTTTTGCGGTCCGTCATCAGCTGACCGTTAATTCAAATTTCAAAATTAATTGTTCTTGAGTATCCCTTTCTATGTAAATTTCTTCGAAACACAGAATAAAATAGTGTTAAAGTTTGACTGAAAAATATTTCCTTTTGTGCAATTAACCCCATAATTATGTAACTAAAACATGAGTAATTTAATGGATCTGGATAAATTAAGAATAAATATAAATTAATTAGAAAAAGTAATTATTGTTTTTATTTTAACAAAAATGTATAACACTTGCAAGAAAATTTTAGCATATACCCTCCCAATATTAGCAAAAGCGTTAAAATAATTGCCCCTCCGAGAACCAATCCTAGATCCGCCCCTGGTCTCATATAATAGATTTTTTTAATGAAAATTCAGAATTTTTCAAGGAGAAATGAAGTTTTAAAAATATGAATATTTTATATATCTTTCTTAGTTCACAAACATTTTTATTCAAATTTAGCTATCCCCATGCAAATAACGGGTAATTTTTGTAATTTAATAACAAAGTTATAATTTTGAAGAAACTTTGAATTGAAAAAAAAAAGTTATATGAATTTATGTCTGATGACAATTTTTTTTTATTAAATTAGAGTAAATACATGGACGCTTAAGGAAAAATATGAAAACCGAAACTGTTTCATTCATTCTTGCGAAAACGGAAATGCTTACAAAAAATAAAACTTAGTAGGAAGACTTAAGGTTTTTAAGGAATTAATTTAAATATGCTCCACTTATCTTCATGTTCCAATTATCAACATTACTTTAAAAATAAAGTAAGAAAATGCTCTATCGGTTCTTTATTTAAAAATTCTAATTTTGTAGCCATTTTTAAGTGGTGTTTCCCGTTAAAGCGATTTGTTTTATGAAGTTCAGTTTAATTTACTTGAGTATTCTGAAAGTTTGTTACTAATTTTAAGAATTTATTTATTAGCTGTGAGTATCAAAATAGTATTAAAGATACTAATAGTATTTGTATATGTGTGGCGAGTTAAGCTTCTTCTAAGAAAAATGCATATTCGCTTAATTTTACTTTTTAGTAATACAGAATAGTCACAAATTGTTGGGCGATGGTCATTGTTTGGCTGTTTAAACTACACATAAACCATTGTTAAACTACACATAAACCATTGTTAAACTACACATAAACCATTGTTAAACTACACATAAACAATTTTTAAACTACACATAAACCATTGTTAAACTACACATAAACCATCGTTAAAATACACATAAACAATTTTTAAACTACACATAAACCATTGTTAAACTACACATAAACCATTGTTTTTGCTATACTTTAACTACTTTGGTGCACTAATGCTTTAAGTGACTTCTTTAAAATATAAGCGACATAGTTGGTCAAAAATAATGTTTCATTTTATCAATACAGCTAAATGTGGTACAATCAAACAATGATCATCGTCCAACAATTTGTAAAAACCCTTTGTAATTGTTTTCGAATTAATTTAAAATTTTCTATTAATACTATGGAAAGTTCAAACAAAATCTCCAAAAAACCAAGTTTTAAAATATTGAGTTAAAACCAAGTAAAGTTAAAAAGGTAGTTTATGAATCTATATTTCGAAATAAGTGAAATATCAATGCTTTATAATGTGACATAGAATAATGAAAAAAATGCCTTAAGATCCACATAGAAATTGCTTGTTCATATTTTTTCCCTAATTACTCTTATAATTTTGCCATTATAATCACAATTATGATAATAAAATAATTACATTAATTACTAGGAAAAACTGCCAGGAAATAAAATTATCCAATAATGGAAAATCCGCAACAAGTGAATTATTTTTGTTCCCTTGACAACGGAATACTTTGTGTTACAGCAGAAAATTAGAAGACATTATCTTCTTTGTCAGTGACAATTTCGTATATTTACGAATGATCGCCCACACGTTTAACTTGACAGTTAATGACAGCGTTGCTGAAGATGGCCGTAATCGCCTGTCTAATAGATAAAAATATCGCATATATTTATTATTATTAAATAAGGTTTTTAGTTAATTAACAAATAGCTTAATTGATATATTTGTCATGAGGAATCTTTATAGTTTTATTTCGAAATTTGTCTTGGATATTTTTTATATTGAATCTTAAAAAAGAGCAAACAATCGAAAACAATTTAATATTGCTTTTATAATACAATGCTTGACGTCTTTCTTTTGAAATTATCATTGTTACAGTTTGTGCGCAATATTTGAAGTTAGTTCATTATGAGAATAGTAAAAAGTTAATTAAATGTTAAAAAATTAATTTTGTCAAAAGTATTTATCTTGCTGCCTGGAATTGGATTATTCCTTGATATAAACTTAATAAATTTAAAAAAAATAGTTAAGAAACGTTAATTAAAACCAATTATAAATAACGGTGGAATTGTAAATCATGCAATTAAAATCCACTTATTTTAATTATTAATAGTATTAAATCTACTTTACGAAAATGTTCTTACCTAACCATTTTTTCATTTCCTGTATTAAATGAATTATGATATATTTTAATTAAAGTTGGCGAGAAACAATTACTTTTCTGAGCCCTCATCAAGCTTTAAATGTTACTTACAACGAGACGTGTACGGAAGAAAGAGGCAAAGTAGGTTTAAACTAATTAACTTTATGTGTCAGCTTCGAAGTTTTGTTTATCATTTGTCAAGTGTTAAATAAAACAAGTAGCGAATTTTTAATAAAAGTTCTTAGAACGTTCAAGAAAAATATATAAATTGTATGCTATCGATATTCTTTTATTTTAAAGAAATAAAAACTTGAAAACAAATTAAAATTTTCAAGATATATATTTTTTTTAATTATGCTCCCGGTTTTATACCATTGGAATAAAATAGAATTATTTAACTTTTTAGTTGAAAATTGTTAGAGCAAATTAAATAAATATATTTGTTCGAAAATTGGCTTAGTAAATAAAAGTCACGCAAAGTAAATACATAAGGCGTATACAAAAGAAAATACCAATTTCGATTGGTTATAAACAACTTAAACAAACTTAACAACAACCAAACAACTTAGAGCGCCATTCTACAAATCGTTAAAAATACATTATAGAGTTTTATTTCGATGGCAAGAAATGTCTGTAGCCAAGGATGTGGATATATAATAATAGAAAGGTGTGCTCGTTCTCGCGCTTTTGAAAGTGGGTAAGGAAAGAAAATTTTTGACGTCATTTTTGCTCTGCCTTACTATAGGTTTTTGATCATTCTCATTGGCTGTGTGTTTCAAGCATTGCTACTTAGGTTCGATCCCTGGTTGGGTAACAACTGGTGATTTAATTTTTAATTAGCAAAATAATGTAAATATCTGTAAATAATTGTGTTCAGGTAGCTTCACTACTAACCCGTCCTTGTTTTGTTATGTCCCCGTATTTTACTTGATTGAAATTGTAACTCATTTAATATGTCCAATACAAATGCACTGACCGGATGGTTCCGACCCCTATTTTACTCTTTCAAAATTCATGGACATGCTCCCGTGGCAGCTAATATTATTTTAATACGCTTAATTTATTGAGCAAAGCTTTTGCAATTTTTTCATACTAAATGCAATCCTTAAAATATAATTTAAACTCTTAAAATTCTGCAAATTTTAAATAAAATTAGTGAATATCATTTTTAAATAGTTCGCAAAAAAACAAATATATGGCAGCACGTCACAAACCATTGATTCAAATTGATTTCTAAATATTTTAATAACTAAACCACTCTGCAAATCGATTCAAATTGTTTTTTGAAGCAAATTTTAACTGTTTTCTTTTAAATAAATTCATGATTAGGTACAAACAAGAATTTTTTCTAAATTAAATTTGCTCTGTAGACACCATAAACGACTGTACAAACGAGAGAATTAGACACGCCCACAGAAGGCGTAGGTAGGCGTCACTATGACGTTATGACCCCATTCCCCGCCTTCCGTCAGAAAGCGCGAGAATGAGCACACCTTATATATTTATATATATAGTCTTTACTATCCTTGGTCTGTAGCAGCGGTTTTATTGAACTACGAAATAATTCGTGTTGAGATGACAAGCGCACAACAGAAGGCGTGCCATAGCATTCAATTTGATAAAAGTGAATCGGTTAAGACTGTTCAAGTGTTCAACATAAGTATAAACAAGAATTCCGTCCTACCGATAGGTACGATAGGTTGGTATCAATAGGTTGCTTTAATCAATTTAGTGAAAAAGAGAGTGAACGTTTGCAAAGGCTAACATTCTAATTGAAAGTATAATGAAAAATACTCAAATTGACATATCTGAAATGACTCATAGCAACAAAACAATTAGAACTTCAAAAAATTCACTTCAAAATTATTTTCAAAATGACTTCTCTAAGTTCTTTGGTTGCGGAGATATAGCCTTTTAAAATTTAGAATATTCTTTTGTAATCACCACATGTATACCTTCAATTAAAAGTGAAAACGTGAGTCATAGAAAAATAAAGTAGTCATCCTTTGCGGAAAAATTTATGAAGTAGGAAATATTAGTAATTGGAATTAAAAAATCAGATCATAAATAAATTTTGGGTTACCATATTCTGAAAAATAATGTTGTATACCGCAGACTTGAACGATGTTGAAATTTTTAAATCGCGATTAATCGCCACTGAAACATCGATATTTTTCGATAAATAATTTCAATATTTAATAGTTCTAATATATAAATATTTTCCATGTATACATATAGTTGATGTATCGATATTTCTGATATATCGATATTTTTTGTTAAATATGCAATAGCGTAGATGCATTCTCACTGTCCAACTTCCTTTCTTTACTTTGAAATTGGTTTCGGTGAACTGCCAAATACTCTCTCCAAATATCATGTGTCTCATTTTGGTTATGGTTCACAGTTGAGGGCACTATGTTTTCCATTGATGGAATTAATGATTTGCAAGTGTACATTAGGAATTGTGAATGTTTTGGTTTTCCGAATGTTTATACGAATTTCTGAACATTCTTCCGTACATCTGAGTACACTTTCAGTTAATCGTTAAATCGATTAATCGTTAAATCGATTAATCGTTAAATCGATTAATCGTTAAATCGATTAATCGTTAAATCGATTAATCGTTAAATCGATTAATCGTTAAATCGATTAATCGTTAAATCGATTAATCGTTAAATCGATTAATCGTTAAATCGATTAATCGTTAAATCGATTAATCGTTAAATCGATTAATCGTTAAATCGATTAATCGTTAAATCGATTAATCGTTAAATCGATTAATCGTTAAATCGATTAATTGTCAAATCGATTAATCGTTAAATCGAAAACCACAAAATCGAAAATTACAAAACCGAATTTGCGATTATTTCTACCTTCCGGAATGTCGGTAATGAACATTCTTCCGTACATCTGAGTACACTTTCAGTTAATCGATTAATCGTCAAATCGATTAATCGTCAAAGCGATTAATCGTTAAATCGATTAATCGTCAAATCGATTAATCGTTAAATCAATTAATCGTCAAATCGATTAATCGTCAAATCGATTAATCGTCAAATCGAAAACTACAAAATCGAAAATTACAAAACCGAAATTGCGATTATTTCTACCTTCCGGAATGTCGGTATATATCGAAACATTGCCCAAGCTCGCCATATGGTTGCCATTTGGACCCATTGCCAACCCATATGGTGGCCATTTAAACGCAGTCAGTACAAGCGAATACCATATGAAGAATCTAGGGGGTAAACGACAAAGGAAAATCTAGAGTGATTTGAAGAAAACGAAAACACAGTTTCATGTCCAATAGCCATTTAGAGTTTGTCATCGTTTTTTTTATTTGACTTTGGTAATTATTTCAATGGCAATGCCTAATATAATAAAATGAAGTAATAATACATTAAAGTTCAGCCTTGTAGCAAATTTACGGCGCGGCGTTCAGATCTCAATTTTAACAAAAAGTGGACCTTCTTAAATTACCCCCTGGACTTCATGGAATATCACGTAATGGAATCTTCAAATTTTTAATTGAAAAATATTTAATTTTACAATGCAAATATAGTAATTTCAGATAATACTTTAAAATACTTTAAAATTGAATAAGAATATTTAAAATATACCAAAAAAAAACTATGTACATGCAAAATTATCTAAATTTTCAAGCCGAGAAAAATACTTTACAAGTGGAAATATTGCTTGAACGCTTGGGGACAAAGCAGTACTGTCCGCAAAAGTTACTAAACACTTTTTGCTCAACTAAACTAATTAGCTTAAACGGACTTTATTAAAACAACTCAAAATAAGACGCCAGTAATAAAATTACTAATCAGACATCTAAATCCTCTAAGTCTATTGCGATTTTTAAGCATTCGAACAGAATGTCTTAATTGAAATCTTAGTACAAAAGGTCTTTCGATGTCAGTTTGCCGATATGTTTTCAATAAATTTCAAAGTAAGTGAAAACTAATAGCTCCAGTGTTTGCAAATCTAACCGAATTACAGAAAAATTCGATTTAGGAACTCAGACTCACTATTTATTAATCCGCGTTTACGAATCTTCCTGCGAGACATTCGGAAGAATGTTGAATAAACTTTGGAATTCACAATTAGTTCGAAATATTTCAAGAAACTCGTTTTAAAAGTGTTTTGTGTTTTCAAATTGCATTTTCTTCCTGAAAGAATCTCCCCCAATCTTCGAAATATTGCCAATAAATGTAATTAAACTATTTTCATCCATTGATTACTATTTGAACATACTTTACTTTAAAATTCAGCGTTCGTTTTTTTTTATTGTCAAAACTCGAGCATTTTCAGTAGAGCAATGTCATGTAATCACACAGAATGACTAATTTCCTTGGCATATTTTTACAAATTAACGAAATAATATATTTCTCAATACTTTGGCTTGGAAGAAAAATAAGTTATGTCAAACAGCGAGGAATTTTAAAACGTATTGCTTGACTATATTAAGACATTTGTTATAAGATTACATATCAAATTTTATTTAAAGCGTATTAAAGGGGATAGGACATATTTTACTTTTTTCTTTAATTTTGCAGACATCATTATAATTTATTTTCAACATATGTGTGCATACCATATTAACATAATTGTATGGTCAAACAATTAAAAAAATTATAATTTTTCTTTTTAAAAATAAAAATTTACAAAAAAATGGCCCTTTTTATTTTTTATATAAGCCAAGAAAATATTTTCTGAAAAACTATATTTTTTCCTTTTTATAAACAAAAATTGTACAGATGTAGTATAGGACATTTGGCGCGCGAGGTTTTTTTTGGCGTGTTTTATAGGGGCGATAAAATTATAGTATGGCAACCCCATCTGACAATTTTCCGATTCTTATGGCGACTGTCAGTCTGGCAACCCTATGACGTCATCGCGCTGTGTAATCGTTTTTGTGCGTTTCCGGAACTATGTTTAACGGCAGTTTTTCGTCGCCAAATAAAAAAACGCGCCAAACGTCCTATACTACATCTGTTCCACAAAAAATTGTGCTTTTCAAACAAACCGTCTTTACTGATTTTTGTTATTTCCAAAGAATTTTTGTGAAAATATTTGAAGAAAAAAATGAATAATTTAACTGATCTTACTATTTTGTAAAAAATACTAAAAACATATCATCTATATTTGAATAGACTAATCCCTACAGACAAATTAAAGTAATATGTTTGGAAATACACTGTAGCAAATTCGGAGCAGTTTCTCCAAATAGATCTGAACTTATATCAATGTAAACATGATCAAACGTGATAAAGTCATCACTGAGAAAAATGACTTCAAAGTTGCTTAGTCAGGCAATTTTGTACCAAATCTTAATATTGATTCTCAAAACATAATCAGTTGTACTTAACGTAGAAATATAGTTTAGGTGTCGTTAAATTAAAAATAAAATTAACTATTTTTTAAAACAATAAAATATTTTTGATGATAATATGTCCCATACTCCCTTAAACGTTAAAAAAACTTAAACGTTTTTAAATTCAAGCGTTAATAATACTTTATAATATAGAAAAAGTTCTAGGCAAGTAATGCTAGAAACAGCAAACAGCTAGTAGTTCTAAAAATCAAAATAATTAAGGTTTATCATTTTAAAGTTTAAAGACCTATAATTCGTTTGTAATTAATAATTTTATTGCATGGAATATTTTTTTACTGTACATAATATTGGCCACACACAATAAGCAGATGTTAGATGACTAATTTCTTATTAAAAAAATATAAATTCGAATAATGCAGTTTCTGATTACCAGACAATAACTGCAAAACTCGCCTGGGTATAAATAAACTTTAATCTTACATTTAAGTTATCAAAGTTAAAATGATAGATCACTAAAAACATAAACTAATCTGCATATTGCATTGAATGTAGTAATAATAGCCCATCTAAAAAAACAGCATAGAACCTTTATCAAAAATCTAAATAAAACTTTCATAAAAGTTTTTGTTCCAAATATCTTTATAAAACCTGCATTTTTCATTCAAGAACTGGTATGCCGAATTTTTCCTCAATAAACCTCACGAAACTATGGGAATTTTTTTTTTGTAGAAGTGTTTATTTTTCTTGCATAAAACTTTCAATTGCGAAACGTTTATAAAGGTTTTATGTTGATTTTTTTTAACTGACAGGTACCAAATTTTCTTAAAATGCAATGTACAATTATGTATTATATAGTTGCAATACCTTCGTATTTACTTTTACGATTATCTCACTTTCAAGCCCTCGTATAACAGTGTTCAAACATATACAGAAAATTAGACCAAATAATTTTAGAACGTTTAATATCATCAAACAAACCATAAGACAACATCACAACAAACAATATCCGATTAAATATTAGCAGCATAAAAACTAACCTAACAACCCATAATAATATACATGCATAGAACCAGAGAGCAATTTCGAAACAATGTAAAGGAATCCAAAGAGACACTGCACTGTTGAAATAAATAACAGAATAAATTCAGAATGCAGAATCTTCGAAGTCTACATTGCGCTGCCATATTCCAATATCGCTGATGGCCACGGATGTGTTATATAATGGACAACATTTGCCGGAAATAACTCTCTACTGCGCAAAGGGGGAATGCACAAATAACTGTATCAATGCGCCCGATGGAATTGCCAGATAGCATTTCCCTTCATGTGTGATTACCAAAGGGATATTTTTTGCTATTTATAGACATGATATTCTACTTTATTGGGGATCCGTGAAGTGGTCTAACGATAGAGATTTGTCCTGGTGTATTTTATGCAATGAGGAGTAAAAGAAGTATTTCCTAGTGGCAGTGGGTGTTAGGAAAAGGAACAATGGAAATCACACTGACTCAGCAGTTATAGATTGCCAGCCGAAATGAGTTTTTCTTCAACCGGTATTTTATATTAAGGTCAGATAATAGTGTTCAATTTTATTTGTAGTGTGTTAAACACTCGATTTTAAATCATCTTCGTAACGTTATGTATTGAGTTGTCCAATTGGGAAATTCGTTAAATTCAAATAATCAAACATCGAGATTTTCACACCATTTTGTTCGTTGAACCAACCTCTATGGGGGTCCATAGCTCAACTTGTTGCAAACACTTCTAAACTTTCGAAAAAAAAATCGTCTAAAACCCAATACTGCTGAGAAATTCTTTAAATCCGACAGTGGCGCATTTTCTTTTAAATCCATTCTATTCAACCAGCGACAAAACTCGTTATATCCATAACTATAAGTACTTAGTTTGTGTGCAAATTTCGTTAAATCCACTCTCTTTTATCCCCTGTTTTTTTCAGCATTAACCACTGAGCTAAAATAAAAATAGACACTGGAGTTAGGACTAAGCGTGCGCGACCACTTCACTCTTTTTTGAGCGAAGGTAGAAGAAATAGTCCTTTGGCATAGGTTTGTGTAGATTTAAAAACGCATTTCTGGCTTTTAGAAATACAATTAATGTTTTCCAATCCTTACTTTCTTACTTACAATAAAAAGAAGATTTGGTTTGGTTTGGTTAATTAACGTCGCACTAGTGCTGTACAGTGGGCTATTGGCGACGGTTCGGGGTCTATCTCGAAGGAAAGACCCGGGAACACATACACACATTCACACACACATTCTACATGCATCTCGTTATTTTAGAACCATGGTCAGATGACGAGGAAACACCTAAACTGACACCCAACGCCTTCAATAGACGTCAGGACTTTGGACCCTGATCAGATTTATGATGCACCAGTCCCATATACACGCCGTTAATTTTTGCGGATGTTCTGGACGACTTTTCCAGTATTTTGTAGAGAAGCTGGCAACCCTCCGATCACAAGATCACTACTTTTTTTTACTTTTCTTGTAAGTCCACCCCCTAGGATCGAACCAGGAATCCTCGGATTCCCAGCTGACGCCTTTAACCGCTAGGCCACGGAGGCCTCCGAGGACTAAGCGTGCGCGACCACTTTACATCTTTTTGAGCGAAGGTAGAAAAAATAGTCCTTTGGCATAGATGTGTGTGTATTTAAAAACGCATTTCTGGCTTTCAAAAATAAATTAAATGTTTTTCAATATTTACTCTCTTACTTACAATAAAAAGAAGATTAAAAGCACCGAAAAAACAGTTTTAAACCCCTTTCTGTGACGTCATGTGATACTTCCGTATAGCGAAGGTACAATGTTTTCTCAAACTTTGTATGTATCCGCGTGGCACGGTAAAGTACATTGTCGCTCAATGGCAGTCCTCGCTCCAGTGTTTATGTTATTTTAGCTCAGTGGTATCACCAGCTTCCTATCAATATTTTTTTACTTATATTGTGTAAAAGAATGGCAACACTCTTACAAGTGAAGGAAATATTGCTACAAACTTTAATAAATCCATAATACTACAACCCAACTCTATAATTCAGGAAAAGCACTTATGGAATCGGATTCAAAACGAACTTTTGCGTTAAAAAGCAAAATTTCAAACAGTTAAAACTAAAATTAAACTCTACAAAAGTTTTTTTTCACTTGCAGTAAAAGTATCTGGATGGCTCTTAACTAATTATTTAACTGGACGAATTAATTGTTATGTCAGTTGACAGTCATGAAAACTAAACTAAATAATCTTGATTGTTATGTCAATATGGGAGTTTGTTTGAAATGGTGGCTTTTGTTAATTTTCAATATCATTCCGTATATTTTTCAATTGTATTGACTTTAAGGATACGGAGTTAATTATTCAGTACTAAATCATCCGTACGTATCAACTGCATGTAAACTAAAAGTTATGGAATTTATCAAAATTCTCAAACTAACTAATAAAGTTAAATGATCTAGACAGATTGTGATGAGAAGATAATGCTTTTCATAAACTTAAGTTTCATAAATAATTTTTATTTTTATTTGGTTGGTATTAATTATATAATATTTTCATTCATTTTACCACCGCTTGACAATGGATATCCACAAAATTACAGTAAATTACAAAAAAAAAAAAAAAAAAAATAGTATCCTACATATTCATAATTCTTTACAGTTTTAAATTTGTAGGATTTGTGTTTTATATTTAAAAAATTATATACAACATATCTGTCGAATACGTTATGTATTCAATCGGTTTATAAGTTTACTTATGTCTATGAAAAGAATGAAATAATTGAAAACACTTATTCTTCATACCCACTGGGAAACATTTATCGTAGAAAAGGTTTCTCAATAGCGAAAATGATCAGATCAGAGACATAGTGCTGATAACACGGGTATACAATTAACCGTTGTCTAATTTTTCAAGAAAAAGATTAATTCATCATTAATAATTTTAAATCATAATCATTATTGGCTCAACAGCCTTTTGTGGGCCCTTGTCTTCTCCAATCTTTTTTTTATTATTATTTTCTGTCTCTGGCAATAGATTTTCAGTTTGTGGTCTTCAGGATCTTAAAATCGGCATCGCCATGGTTGATTTGTCGCATTTTGGAGCGTATTGTAGGGTCGACTGCTCAATGGTTTGGAAAGAAATATTTTTAAAAAACATTTTGTTCGCTATCCATTCGAATAACAAAACCAACCGATTTTGTCCTCGTAATCTTTTTAAATTTTATAATATCTTGTTCACTATACAATTTGTAAAGGTGAAAATTTTATCTTCTACTCCACACACCATCTACATTGATACTACCAAAGATGGTGTAATATTTTTCTTTCGCAATTTCCCAACACAGTTCCATCCCTTTTAGTCCTTAGTCAAGGTCGATGTTTCTGAGACATATGTTCTGAGGCATAACTACTGATCTTATAAGGGTTTCATATAATATCTTATAATTAGGGCTACCAGAAATTCGAAAAGTCCACCCGTGACACTCGTCGTCATTTCTTGCCAATAATGGGGCAATAATGAACATAATGCTCAACACGCCCCTCCTCTGCAAGGTCAAAATTCCTTGTTCACAAACGTTTAAAGAAATGCGGGCATTGTGAAGAGAAGGATGGGAAAATCTCCCTTAGGCGGTACCTGAATCACGTTATACCAGAAGAACGAGTTGTTCTGGCAATGACCTTGGAAATTTCCTAGGGAGGGGCTGGGACAGTCAATCGCACCAGGAATAAATACGGATATTTTTACACTTCCAATGGGGATGTTCATAAGAAATACTGTCTTTTAGGGCGTCAGTAAACGTGGCTCATGTGTATGAATGATGGAAAATCCTGGGACTTGAGCCTTCCCGGGACGCTTCCTGGGACAAGTACAAAAACCTGGGACTGCCCCCGCGAAACGGGGACATCTGGTAGCATGTTTATAAGTGTTAATTATAAATAATCAATTACGTTTTAGTATGACTAAATACAGTATTTCCGTAAGAATTAAGTAAAGTTTCAAGTTTCCCGTGATATTTGGAAGGGAATTAAAATTTAATTTCAAGGGGGATGCCACGACAGCAAAGTAATGATGAATAATGATAATAATTATGAGTATGAGATATTTTCTCTGACATAACAGATGATATATGAGTCCATACTTTTAAATAACTTACCGCCCAACGCAAGAACTAACTAGGCTTGAAATAGATGATAAGGTGTCTTGAAATAGATGATTTTTAAGCTTAATTCTTAACGGAGTTAATATTGAGATACGGCGGAAAAAAATTGCTAATGAAAGAATTTATCGTTTAAAAATGCATTACTTCAGAGCCATTTATAAAACATTTTTCAAAACGTTATCGACTCGCATGTCCCCCGTTGAATTTCTCAGTGAATAAAAATGACCGAGTATCTATAAAAAGATTGTTTTTCAAAAATAATAAGAGTGTTATAAAAAACAACCCCCAAAAATATATTTCTTTGAAAAAGTAAATCGCGCATTTTATTTTTGACATTTCGAAGGAGAGATACTGAACAAACTTCTTAAAGTCCATTGTGTATTTTTTAGATAAATTGAACCTTCATATCTTACGAAGTATAAAATATATGCTGCTACATTAATCATGTTGGTATAACAGATAATTTGACTACAGTCTAATTTATTTCAAGGAGCTCCGTATATTTAAGTACTTCATTATTAAGATTAAATGTTATTTATACTTTTTGTATATCTTACAATTTAATTTTGTTAATATGATTATCATCGTGTATAATTACTATTCTTTATTTAAAGAGAATAAATATACTTTATTTTTATCAATGTTTATATTTTTAGTTTAAAATGGTATATTAGTCCTTCGCTTTGAAAATAGAGCATCTAAAAATTAATATGAAATAAAAATTATATTTTACCATTTTTTTTTATACTGGGCAAAATCAAAGTAACGGACGTACCTTTTGCATGAATAATAAAAATGTTAAAATTTTTTTACTCCTCAGTTATTAATTGTAGGTAAAAATGTTGGTATGTTTAAAAAGAGCACAAAAATTGCTTTTCATAGTGATAAAAATTTTCATTCTCATGTGAAAATTAATTTGAGAAATTTACATTTTTGAGCATGGTAACGGACGTACTAATTTTGGACATGAGTTTCACAAGCATGCTAATTGATGCTCAATTCCTCTGAATTGATAAATCTCTTTGGCATATATATATATTTTTCAATGATTTGAATGTACTAAGTTATAAAAACAATCACAACATTTCGAAAAAAATAATTTTATGATAGTAAAAAAAATTATTTTGTATCGGTAACGGACGTACCTTTTCCAAATTTTTATTGAAAAATTCATGTTCTTTTCATAATTTTGTAAAGAATATCAATAATACACAAAAGTTAATTATAGGCAATACTTTTTTTACGTATTAGAAGAATTAATTTAACAAGATAATTACATTAATGGCATAATAATAACATTAGCACAGGTAAAATAGGTTTTTCATTGACAAATGGTGTGCATACACAAAAATTTGGGAATAACCTTGTTAAGGCACTAGAAATGAAGATTCAAAGATTCCCCAAATAATAATGTTGATTTACCATATTTAGGAAAGAGGGCAAAGGGGGTCAATTTTTAAAAAACTCAAATGCTGCTTAGGGTCTACAAGATCCTGAAAGATAAAAAGATATTGATTTGTTCAACTTAGGGCTACGAAATTGGTTCAGGGTACTTCAGGAATTAAAAATATAGACCGATTTGATCTTTAAACATGTATACACTCAAGGAGAGGACTGGAGAAGACCTTATTCAACTATTTAAATTTATTAAATCAAGTGATGTTGAGGACATAATATTTAATACGGCCAATGGGACTAGAGGTCATTGTACAAATTACACAAAATCAAGAAAGTAAAAAGCAAGAATCTTAAAGAATCTTACAATAACATAAATTGAATAGTTTGCCTGAAGGTGGTTAATTTGTCAGGAGTAGCTGGTTTTAAAAGACAACCAGATAGACATTGGGAAATTGTTCCGATACGATAGTCTGTAGTTCGTTGGCAGTATTTGTATACACTTGCATACAAATCATCTTGATATTTTTGAAAGTAATTCAAACCATAATTAATTAACCCATCAACACCCACGATCATTAAAAAACTTGTAAAGAGCCCAAAAAGTTATATTATGGTGTTCTGTAATTCAAGTATATGTAAGATATTCATAATATTCAGAGACTAAGAATTATATAATATTCAAATATGATTAAAAACTTTTTGGTATTTTCAACACCTAGCATGCTTTAAAAGATGACACTAGCCGATTGATTGAAGAAAATGAAAAAATTAATTTTCTGAAAACTGCATCAATAAGCAATAATGTGTTTTTTAAAGTAAACAATTCAACTAAAATTATACGTCCACGTTGTTATTAAACAGATATCATAAAATAGTCACATATAGTTTTTTTAGTAGAATTGTTACACACAGTTCTGCATATTATTTGCCAATGATAAGATTTAAAAAAAAATTATTTTTAAAAATAATTAGTAGTTTTAAATTTTGTAATAGAATATGTAATAAACTGATAAAATGTATAAGTTTATTGGTTTTATCGAGAAAAAATTGACTGTGAAAATACATGGTTTTTGGTAACGGACATCATTTTTATCATTATAAAATTCTTTTTCTTGAAATGTTGTGATTGTTTTTCTAACTTAGTACATTCAAATCATTGAAAAAAATATATATTTGTCAAAGAGATTTATCAATTCAGAGGAATTGAGGAGCCTCAATTAGCATGTTTGTGAAACTCATGTCCAAAATTAGAACGTCCATTACCATACTCAAAAATGTATATTTCTCAAGTCAGTTTTCACATGAGAATGGAAATTTTTGTCACTGTGAAAGGTAATTTTGTGCTCTTTTTAAACATACCAAAATGTTTGCTTACAATTAATAAATGAGGTGTAAAACAATTTAAAAATTTTTGTTATTCTTGTAAAAAATATGTCCGTTATTTTGATTTTGCTCTATATTTAAAAATAACTAGTTTTAAATTTTGTAATAGAATATCTGATGAACTTCTAAAAATATAAGTTTATTTCAATCAGAAAATAATATAAACATTTTTAAATTGGTTTTATCGAGAAAAAATTGACTTTATGAAAATGCATGGTTTTTGGTAACGGACGTACTGGTACGTCCGTTACCAATGATTTACCCAATTTTTTTTTTATATAAAATTTCTTTTTAAGTATAATGTTACTTAAGTCAAATAAAAAGTAAACCTAAAGTTTCAAGTGTTTCAGTTCAAAAATAAAGTTGCATCATCAATATAAGCCAAAAATAGTAACGGACGTACCAATAAGAGCTAGAAAAAAAAAATCACCAGCATTTTTAACCATACCAAACAAGTTACAAAAAATATTAATATCAAAGTTAGAACCCCTAACTATTATGTAAACAAAACATGCTATTAGAAGAAAATTGTTTGATATTATCCCTTTCACTTTTAGAGTCCAATCGGTATCAGATATGCATTGCATGCTTCTAAGTGAGTGAGACAAGTCTAAAAATGAACATGTGAACCAAAAACTACTTATATTATATAAGCATGGTACATATATTTAAAATCTGCAAACTGTCACCTTTAAAATGAGGTATCATTTATGTATCTACTGTGATTTTGAAATTTTGGGAAAAAGTTCTGATCTGATAATTATTTACAAAAGAAAATCTGATAATTATTTACAAATGTCGAAATTTTAAACAAACAAAAAATAACAAATGTGAAATAAAAATTATAATTTATTATTTTAAATTGAAAACTTAACATGACTATATTTCGGCCACTTCCACTTTCCGGTTTAATCATTTCTACGCTGAAAATATATTAAAATAATCTTTTAACAGCAAGGAAAACCAATTTTAAAGAGAAAAAAGCGCTAAAAAGTAAAACATATTTCTTTGTTTTAGGTTCAAGGGGAATACATTTAAATATTTAAATGTTTTCCACTTGAATTAATTTTATACTTATTACAGCTTTTTGAAATCGGCAAAAAAACTTTATGTTGGTTTTTGTAAATTGGCACCAACTTCAATAAAGTTGTAATAAGTATAAAATTATTATTAAATATTTAAATTTTCCCACTTGTCCCTAAAATAAAGTTTTGTTGTTGTTGCATTTAGCGTTTTTTTTCTAAAAGTTGGTTTTCCTTTTTTTTTTATTTAAAAATTACTTTATTTTACTCTGTTTAGTTTTTAATTTAGCAGGGTGCTCCTCCCACAGCTATTAATCAACACGAAACTCAAGTTGTTATTGGATTTTTTCAGAGTCCCGTATGATATTATCCGGATTCATAATTGTCTGGTGAACGAAATTCTGTTATAGTTAAACAATGCCTTTCCCACAATGAAATTTTTTGAAATCGGAGAAAATGTGATTTTATATTGCTAATCTCAGCTTCTGTTCAAGCCATCTTAACAAAGCGACCTGACACACATAAAACAGTTGTTCAGAAGAGGATTTTTGCCAATATTTGATATCGATTACTTAAACAGAAACTGAATTATTACAACTCATGTATCTTACTTACCATTCTTTTGGCACACCTTTTTAAAAAAAAAATCTCTTTATAACTTCTGCAAGTCGCCCTGGTTGTTTAACGGATAAGGCATTGGGCCTGAGGATCTGGGCTAAATTACCGGTCAATCAGTTGTAATTGTTGATATTTATTAAAAGCGGTTTATAAAGGCAGCTTATGTAGGCTAGCATATACTATTTTTATTCATTGTACTCGTTTTTGAGTACATATCTTTTTCAAAATTGAAACTTATGTATTCGGAGCCATGATAAGAATCGAATGTACTAAAAAATAAGTATATTTTACTTATTTTTGAGTACCTATTTTTAACAGTGTAAGTAATTGAATTAAAGTTATTTATGGAATCTAAAATTTGTTTAGGGAATAAAACGGGGGAATGATGCTTTATTGCACAAATTTAAAAGTTTACAAATAATATTTTACAATACCTACTTCTCGATAATTTTTCACTCCCTTATAATTAATTGCTTAAGAAGACGCGTATGAAACAAAATAGATGTAAATATTTGAATATAACACATTAAGCTTTTAAAGGCATGGATTATCAAAAAGTTGGTTGACATGCTGAATAATTGAAAGTGTTCAAACTAATTTCTGCAAAAAGCTCACCAAGCAAGTGAACGTCAGCATGAATTTTAATTTTATTGTAACCAGAAAATATTTATGTAAAAATCCAGAAAAGTTATGCAAAAAAAGTGTTTTTTTAGGGCGAGAATTACTTTAGCACTTTATGGGTAGATTAGCTTTAAATGACAGTGACGAAGGATGGAAAAAGTTTTGCTTTGGAAAAAGATGAAAATGAAAGTTCCTAATCTAAAAATGAAAAACTTAAAAGGAGTAGAAAAAAAAATGAGTGAAAAAACAAGCCAGATGTTTTTACACTGCTGTTTTATGGAATTTTTTTTTATTATTAAAGTATTTATATTTCTCAAAATCTTATTAAATAACTTTATAAACACTTATAGAATCTTTGATATTTTTCTAAATTAATCTTTTATATAATTCTTAAAGAATATTATATCACATTTTGCAGTTTTTATTAAATAGACTAATGATTACCAACCTTTAGTTCGCTATGGACCACCAAATTATTAAAACAATATTTAAAAAAAAAAAAAAACGCTTTTAAGGGAAATGCCTAAAAAGTAAAAATATTTAATTTTACGAATCAGTTGAAAAAATTGAATTATTTATATCAATTTTATACTTATTAAAACTTTTTGAAATTGGCGCCTAGATTTAGTTAACATTTTTCTAAATTGGCACCAACTTCAAAAAGTTGTAATAAGTATAAAATTGATATTAAATAATTAATTTTTTTCAACTGGTTCGTAAAATTAAAAATTATTTTTTTACTTTTTAGCGCATTTTCCTTATAGTTGTTTTCCCGTTTTTTATAAAACGGATATTTTATTTTTCCTTTTTTAGTTTTTAATTTATCAGGGGACTTCGCTCCATTATATTATTCACCATGAAATTCAAACAATTAGTGCTCACATTTTGTCTGCACAATATATATTGTAAAACAATAAATGCTGGGTGAATGAAATGTCATTGTTGTACAATTTTTATTCAACAATGAAATATTTTGAAATCGGATAAATCGTTTAAAAAACTCCGGTTAATCGATATTTATTGATATATAACAGCCAGATAACCGATTATTTTTGGCAGTTTTTGCCTAAGTAGATTTTTCTCTATCCAACAAAAAAAGAATTTTCGAAATCGGACAATATTTTTTTTCAAACGATCCGGTTAATTGAGAATTCCGGATAGTTAAATACCGGATAACCGGATTTTTTTTCCAAAAGGTGCCCAAGAAACATCCCGTCTCCAACAATTTTTTTTCCTCCAAATATCTAAATTAGAACAGAAATCTTACGCACGAACATACATAAGAAAAACACACATAACAGTTGAATTGATAACCTCTCTCCTTGACGCGCGATTTGGCGGTTTTAATTTAAAGTTTCTGACGGTTTTATTTTAAAGTTTTGGTTGGCGTACTGTTCAGTCGTTTAAAAAATAAATAAACCCATGGCCATTACTTTCTAATGTAATACATAAAATTGTGGGGTCATGTATAAAAAAAATTCGAGTGCTACATATTGTATTATTACAAGTACACTTATTTACCCACTGACGCTCTTGCAACTTTTACAGTCGTAAAGTTGTTTTCACTAAATGGAAGTTTATTTAATTTTTCCTGAGCATACTTGTTTATATTATTTAAAAATTATTAAAAAAAATTAATTGTGTAGATATAGCTTGTAAGTTATACCTGAAACTTTTAAATTAAGCAAAAATATCGTAAAATGGGGTATTTTTATGAATATAAAAATTATTTGTATTGCTAGACAAACTGGATACCCTTGGACGTGATAAGCGTCAGAGGGTTAAAAAAATGCAATTGTATTTAACTTAAATTATTGTAATCGAATTATTTAGTTTAGAAATATCAGTTCAGTTTATCTATTATCTTTTACGGTATCATAATCTCATATGGTAATCACATACATTTGTGTTCAATACTGTCAACTGCCATTCCGTTATATGGATCGAATATAATAAATAAATAAAAAGTCGATATTTCAAAATGGCGTATTACAACTTGCTTTCAGAATAGAAATTCCGTTAACATTCAAAAGTACTGAGAGTTTTTAAAAGTTGATGAATGTTATTTATTATATTTATATCAAGTTACTCATTTTATTAAAAAAAAAATTATAATAATGCCTTTTTACATAAAAATTTCTATATCCAATAAAAACCAATTTTCTTCGCTTTTGAATAAAACAAATTTCGAAAAAAAAATTATTAAAAATGTTTATAAACCTCATAATTAAATAAAAATAAAGGAATGTGTTTATAATGAAAAAGTGAAATTGTTTAGGGAAAACCTTTTAAGTTTACAATATTTATGCAGAGTTAAATTGGAATTCGAACTAAATTTTTTTTATTAATTACAGCCTTTTCTCTTACCTCAATCTAATGATGTTTAGGTTTATGGAAGTAAAATAAAATGCTAAAAAATATTGCACATAATTATTTAGCATTTATAACTTTCCATGTTTAAAAAATAGCGTAAATAATTGAAAATATTAATTTTATATTCAGACATTTTTTAAATTAGAAATAAAAAACGAAATTTTAAGTATAAACGCTGTGAAAACAACGATTTCATAAATATACTGAAAACGAAACAAATATTTTGAACAAACGTAAAGAAATCAATATTAATATTAATCTTTATCCATTACCACTCTTTGAAATTGATGTCATAATTTAGGCATATGTTTCTAAAAAGTTATCATCAATATCTATAAGCGGTTATATGTATAGCATTAATTTTTTGTCGTTGTCTTAAACGGGGATGTGGTAGATGTGTACATAAGGAAAACACATGCATTCAACACATCAGTGAAATAAGACATCGATCATTTAAAAAAAAAAAATTTCAACGCATTTTTCTAGTAGTTTATTATTTTTGTTTATCTTTTGTTAAACAAACATATTTCTTCGAATCAGGGGATCAATGGAAGTTTAGTGTAAACATTTTCTATCAACAAAATTAAGTAGAAAACTTTTCAAAAAATTTAAAAAAGATAAATGCTAGTAAATCAACTTCCTTTTATTTTATTCTCCGTTTATTTTTACGGATTATTCTTATCCGAGAAAAATAATTATCAAATTATTTTAATTAAAACAAAAATTATGATAACATAAATTATATAAACATTCATATACAGGTCAAGATGACAACTTTTCTTCGGCACACCCGATTGTCAACTGAAACCAGTTACAAAAACACGATTTATATTTAACAACTTAACAACCTATAAAAAGCTTTCAACCACTGCGAAAATATACACTCCACTTTATTCTGCTTCAGAATGTATGAAGCTTTAAACCAACTTCAAAAGTAATATAGACGAAAGATCGTTAGAACGAACTTGAGCCCAGAAGCCAACCAATAGAACGATATCAATTGGAAGAATAACAACAATACCTTCTAAATCAGAAAGGTCGTCATTGTTGCTAATCTTTTGAAAGCGGAGAGGTAAAAAAAGAGATTTCAGAAATGTTTCTTATTTGAAGCTACTGAAGCCCAAAGCAGTTTTGAAGTTCACGGTTTAGCCGTTTCAGAGTAAGTACATCAGAGGAATCCTCTTGTCAATAACAATGGCTGAAGGATAAAGGGGGTACACTTGGATTCTTTGGGAAAGTATAACGCGATTGAGTGGTGCTTTCGTCTTATTGCAACGCTGAAAAGAAGTTGGATTGGATAGATGGTTACAGATGAAAGCATAACCATTATATAGAAATACGGGAATGTAAACATTTTAACGTTTAGAATCAATATTCGGAAGATCTTGTTGATCTTGAACCAATGATATAAAATTATTTATAAGCAATATATTTCTACTTAAGATCACTCACATCATATAATAAGTTTGAAAGTTTATCTGTATATCCACCATTTTTAAAAGCAATAGACCGCTATGTGAAGTGATAGAGTCTGGATGAATATAGGAATTATTATAGAGAAGTTCAAAAATTCGAATTTAGGCTTAAATGAATTACAATTAAAGAATTTTAGATTTTTACACATTTGATATGGTCTAATTATTATAAGAATTAACATTTTAGGGATTTTCACTTTGAGCTCTTATTCTAGGATATATTTCAACTAGTTCGTAAAGTATCGTTAAAGTTTCTTTGGTCAAACCATCTTCGATTTAGTTTTATTTTCAGAAATCACTTTATTTTTGGGAAATAAAAAATTTAAATCTAAAAATATTTTTAAGTAAATTTTTTTATGTGAATACGATTTTACGTTTAAAATCGTTTCGCGTACAATGTTGCGCAACACACACATAATAAGTGATGATATTTAAATGCCTTATAACTCCAGGGGGAATCAGCCTATAGGGATAAATGACCTACCATCGTGTAGAGGAAGGTGAACGCGTCCACCAGCTTGAGCAGTTCAATCCACTTCTCCTCCCCTCCACCCTTATCTGACATTTGTTTTGAGTGGAGAGATGAGTCATATTACGGGCATACGCTGACCTTTTTAACCACTGTAGTATCATTTATGATCAACGGGTCAGTCGTAAAAAGTGCGTTCTTCAATCGAAGAGAATGACGAGTCTTACAATTCCATTTGACTAGTTGACAGTTTAAACTATTTGTGTGAAACTTTGTCGATTGAAAAGTGACAATTTGTCGAAAACATCCCTATGAAGCCACAATAACGCACTGAAGTTCAATTGCGGCGTAGTAAACGTAAACAGAAGCTCAATTGCGGCGTAGTAAACGTAAACAGAAGTTCCAGACGAACAAAATGATACCAAGTAGTTTAAACTCATTACAAGTGTGGTGATATATATTCTAGTGATTATATTCTACAGAAGACGCAAGAAGGAGCAGGCGTGCGTACTAAGTATTCACAAACCAAACTTTACGGTACAGTGGGCACTACCGACCAGATTTTTTTAATGTCTTTTTTATAAGATTTATTTGACGATAGTTCAGTAAATTGAAAATAAGTTCATATGTTTGAAGTGTAAACACTAATTTTAACAAAACAGTGAAAAGTATTAAAAAAAAGTGATTTATTCAATCCAAATTTTTTAGAAAGTTACAATGTACAGTGGCTAGCAACAAAGCTAATAGAATGTTGGGATACATCAGAAAAAGTGTTTCATCAAAATCTAAGGATATTATCTTGCTATTGTACAGAGGTTTGGTAAGGCCACATCTTGAGTATGCTGTACAGTTTTGGTCATCATATCTTAAAAAAGACATTGAATTGTTAGAGAAAATTCAGCACATGGCTACTAAAATGGTTCAAGGGTTTTCAGGCATGAATTATGAAGATAGATTGAGAAATTTGAATATGCATACTCTGGAAGAGTGAAGGGTTAGGGGTGATTTGATTCAACTGTTCATATTTATCAAACAAGGGGATGTGGAGGGTTTAGATTTTAATATAAGTGATAGAACGAGAGGTCATGGGTTTAAGTTAAACAAATTCCATTTTTATCGGGAAGGGAGAAAACACTATTTCTATAATAGGGTAATAGACAAATGGAACAACTTGCCAGTGAAAATTGTTAATTGTACAGGAGTAACGGATTTTAAGAAGAAGTTAGATATGCATTTGATAAGTAAGAGGTACTAGCATGTTGGTTTGGTTTGTTATTAAACGTCGCACTAGAGCTGCACAGTGGGCTATTGGCGACGGTTCGGGGTCAATTTCGAAGTAAACACCCGGGAACACATACACATTCACACACACATTCATACACACATTCATACATGCACCTCGTTATTTTAGAACCATGGTCAGATGACGAGGAAACACCTGAACTGGCACCCAACGCCTTCAATAGACGTCGGGACTTTGGACTCCGATCAGATTTATCGTGCAACAGTCCCGTATACACGCCAGTATAATTTGTTGGATATTCTGTACGACTTTCTAGTATTTTTGTAGCGAAGCTGGAAACCCTCCGATTGCAAGATCACTACTTTTTTACTTTTATATGTCAAGTCCATTTCACGGATTTGAACCACCAATCCTCTGATTAGTAGCTGAACGTCTTACCAACTGAGCAACTGGGGCTCCACTAGCTTGTTGGACCAACCTTGTTGGGCCTTGAGCCTGTTCTTGGTCGTCAATATTTGTATTTGTAAAATATACTGCTCGTTAAAGTTGTAGTAGGTTCTCATTTAATAAAAGCTGACACCAAGACAACATTCCACTAACCACAACGCAAAGAAATATAATATCTTGACAAGTTTTCACCATGCCCAAAACTTTTAAAAATTACTACTATAAAGGTAAACGATCGCAATCAATACGAATTCGCTGGAACACATCCGACTAAATTCCCCTTCCTGCAAATCGAATCTTGCCGGTCCCAGAATAGAAACCGAGACGAAAGTGGGCAAGAAAACAGGAGCACAACTATTTCAATGATTGTACGTGCTCACCCGAAGTCCAGATAAAAGTTCGCGAAGTAGTCCTCGGTTTACAGCGCCTCTCCCCGGTACAAATTGACACTTCTCTTGATTAAACGATGGAACGCGAATGACGGAATGCAAGCCGTATCACCGCTGGGGAAATTGTTGAAGGCCGATTGCTATTAAGCATCGTGGATAGGAGAATCTATTGTTCAGGAATAGAGACTTCGATGGTGTAGATGAATGGATAGATAATACAAATCAGCGAAAAAGTAAAGGAAAACAAAATAAAATTCGTAAATAATCAGTTTATCTTTAATTATTTGTATTAATATTAAAAAAAATTAGGTTATTTTAACCCTCAATTGCGTGATTTTTTCTTTAAAATTTTTTTTTTCGTTTTGCTCCGAGACTTCGATGGTATAGATGAATGGATAGACAATACAAATCAGCGAAAAAGTAAATGAAAACAAAATAAAACTCGTAAATAATCAGTTTATCTTTAATTATTTGTATTAATATTAAAAAAAATTAGGTTATTTTAACCCTCAATTGCGTGATTTTTTCTTTAAATTTTTTTTTTTCGTTTTGCTCCTGGACCGCTAAAAAAAATGTAGAAAAAAAATCCTAAGTACCTATTTAATTAAAAAAATTAATCAAAACCGTTGTGTAGCGTATATGCAATATTATGTGTAATTACTAAAATAATTTTCAAAAAGTTTGAATATGTAGTTAAATACAATCTACATACCTCTGATATGAACTACGATTTTTTGTACAACCAGATTTAACTTATACATAACAAAACAATCTTCGAAAACTTCACCTTGACGAGCCTGTTTTAGAACAACATACCTCGAAGCAACTGATTGCCTTTATCATAATCATTTTTATAAACATAAGGGACCTAGTGGCGGTTATTAGAACTAGGCGCATGGTTCCCTACGTGACAATACTATAAAATCTAGCATAAAACTCAATAGATGCAACTAGCCGTCATATTAAAGTTGTGTAGCATATATGCTACACTATGCACTATAGGGTTAAAACTGGTGAACATAAATAATTATTAAAAGATCGAAACGTTTAAAAATTAAACGAAAAAAACACACTATAGGTTAAGATGGGAAAAGAAATGGTCCTAAAACTTCAGATTTTACGTTCAAAGTCCAATTTCTTTCAGAAACAGAATTGTAAAATTATAATTTTTTTACAAAAACGTTTGCTTATTTCTTGGAAACATAATCGTATATTTTTATTTAATTCTGAAGTTTATAAATATTTTAATAATTATTTTTCAAAGGTAACCTTCTACGATTCATGGATGGAGAGGGTCACAAGTAGGAATTGTGGAATTTTTTATACTAAAGCGCATTATTAGAACAAAGTTTTTTAAGTCAGATAATTCAGATTGCGTAATTTGAATAAAATAGAATGAATAAACAACCTACAATTTTTAAAAACTCAGTATATTTGATAGTTAACAGAGTGTTTTTTAAGAATATATCCTAAAAGCAAGTTGTAAGACATTTTGAAAAAAAAATGCTTTTTTTATTATTCATTTTATTTAAAAGCGAACACATGTTATTACAATGTGTCTTATTTTGATTCAGAACTCCATGCTGTATTTCAATTATTTTTAATTTACTCCGCGTGATTTTTTATTTCAATTAAAATATCCTACGATTCACTTGTAATAAAACAGCCAAAGGCCTCCATTTTTTTTTATCGAAATATATTCTTTGTTCACAGTTTATTTAAAAAAAAAGTTATGTTACTTCATTATATTATCATATAAACATTGTTAAATGTATCGCAGTTAGTTCTTGTTATTTATAATTTTCCAAATGAATATTTTTGTAGAATAACTGCGCTTTTGCCGAAGATCGTTAAACTATTATGAATTTTCTATTCGTTTACATTAATAATTCGAAAACCCATTTTTCCCACTTTACAAAACATTGCAAAAAACCCTAAATAAATTAGATTTTCTCTTAACTTTTTCACTGGAATGTATTAAAAGATTTTTTTTAAACGAATCCCAGGAATATTCGTAAATAATTCGACTTTCTAGTTTATTATACAGAAGTTTTCATGCATAAAGCTATTGCAATTTGTTGTATGCTCAAACAAATATACATTTGGACTTGATTTAAACTCCCAGAAATTTAATTTTTTGTTAAAATGTACTTCAATAACGAAATAAATTAACAAAAAACGAACGAGATCAAAATATAAGTTTAGCATTGTGTCATTCTATATTTAAATTCAGAAAACCCATTTTACATCAGGACCCCTAACTTACCCTAAGAAATATAAATTTCATTTAAAACTATATGAATTTAATTTAAAATACATTGTATTATTTTAATATATATTTAATTAAAACTATACAAATTCAATTAATTATTAATTTTAAGTATATTTTATCATTCATATTAACTGTGTTAATTTAATTATGTATAATTTTGTAAATATAATTATTTATAATGACATTGTAAATTTAATTATTTATATCAACTTTGTGAAATTAATTAATTATATTAACTTTAATTATATTTTACTATTAATATTGACTTTAATTATATTTTATTATTAATATGAACTTTAATTATATTTTATTATTAATATTAACTATATACATAATTATATTAATTAACGAGAGAAGGCTTGTAAAGTTCCTTCAATGCTTCAGATTTGATTTTTTTCAATTAAGAGTATATTTAGGAATTATATATTAAAGTGTATTTATAGGAAAACGGATAATTTAAGGACGGCCATAAATGATATTATCCATCAGAACTTGCGCCACTTCAGTAATACTAATGTTTCAAATTTAATAATTAATTTTGTTTTGGAATGTTTAGGGTGGTAAACAAATAGCTGGTCGATGGTCATTGTTTTGCTGTATCACTTGGTTTGGAATGTTTCGGGTGGTCACAAATGTCTGGCCGATGGTCAATGCTTGGCTGTATCATTTGGTTTGGAATGTTTCGGGTGGTCACAAATTGCTGGCCAATGGTCATTGTTTGGCTGTATCACTTGGTTTGGAATGTTTCGGGTGGTCACAAATGGCTGGCCGATGGTCAATGCTTGGCTGTATCATTTGGTTTGGAATGTTTCGGGTGGTCACAAATTGCTGGCCGATGGTCATTGTTTGGCTGTATCACTTGGTTTGGAATGTTTCGGGTGGTCACAAATGGCTGTCCGATGGTCAATGCTTGGCTGTATCATTTGGTTTGGAATGTTTCGGGTGGTCACAAATTGCTGGCCAATGGTCATTGTTTGGCTGTATCACTTGGTTTGGAATGTTTCGGGTGGTCACAAATGGCTGGCCGATGGTCAATGCTTGGCTGTATCATTTGGTTTGGAATGTTTCGGGTGGTCACAAATTGCTGGCCGATGGTCATTGTTTGGCTGTATCACTTGGTTTGGAATGTTTCGGGTGGTCACAAATGGCTGTCCGATGGTCAATGCTTGGCTGTATCATTTGGTTTGGAATGTTTCGGGTAATCACAAATTGCTGGCCGATGGTCATTGTTTGGCTGTATCACTTGGTTTGGAATGTTTCGGGTGGTCACAAATTGCTGGCCGATGGTCATTGTTTGGCTGTATCATTTGGTTTGGAATGTTTCGGGTGGTCACAAATTGCTGGCCGATGGTCAATGTTTGGCTGCATCACATTCAGCTGTATTGACATAATAAAACACATTATTTTAAATTTAAATACGTTTCGTATCCTAAGTAGCAAATTCGTTAAATTATAACAAAAGTAATTGTTTATTATGTGTAATTAAGCAGTCAAACAATGACCATCGCTCGACGTTTGTGACCATTTTAATACATTATAATTTAAATTTGAAGATGTTTCGAAGGACAATCTCCGCTCATTTTTTTAAAAATTAAATATTCCATAACAGATATTTTTATTGAAAACAGAGAGGTATTATTTTAATAGAAATTCATTTAGTTTATTTTCTTAAGAAATATGTTTTCATGAGGTAAAAAAACAGGACGCATTTCCTGGAAACTCCACAAACTTTTCAGGAGCATAATGGAAATATTGAGTGCAACGCCACTTCCCGATTTCGTGACTACGTTCAAAATGAGTAGGTGCACGTGATTTTATTTAAAGATAGACAGAGAGAGAGAGAGGGAGAGAGAGAGAGAGAGAGAGAGAGAGAGAGAGAGAGAGAGAGAGAGAGAGCAAAGGCATTTCATAGAAACAAACAAAAAAAAAGTTCAAATGAAATTCACCGTTGGAAAGGAAGAGAGAAAAAAAATGCAACCACTCAAAACTAAGAGAGCCGATCTTGTAGTCTTCATTTTAAAATTCTGGTCGTTTTCTGTTCTTGGCTCGAAGAAGTAACGATCAAGTACAAAGTACTTTCCCACGGAACAAACATGTTAGAAGAGAAAATAAACTTCTGTTTGAAGGCACGGAAGAATTGAAAGTGACTTTCATGTACTTTTAGTGTGTTATGGAAATTATTTCCAGGGGGAACTACTTTTGCTTCGTATCATTTTTACATCTTAATTGTGTTTTGTTTTTAAAGATAGAAACGAATATATGAGCCATTTAGCTTTAGACCCAATGGCATATACTTTTTTGCAAAATCTCGTTTTATATTTTTCACTTTGTAAAAAAAATCATATTTAAAAATGAGTATCTGAACATACTTATTTTTCTTTGAGTTCAATTGTATTGTAAATGAGCGATGACGTACTTAAGTTTAAGTAATCGTATTTTCGCAAATATGAATAGTGGAATTTAATATTGCTGATCTCAGTTTCTGTTCAAGCCATTTTAACAAAGCGACCTGACAAACTTAAAATAGGTGTTCAGAAGATGGTATTTGATATTTGATGTCGATAAAAGGGAAGCAGAGTTATTACAACTAAAATATCTTACTTCTCACTTTTATATTACTTCCCCCACCTATTAACATTACTACTGTTTATAACTTCTTCACGTCGCCCTGGTAGTACAATGGATAAGACGATGGAATGCGGTGTCGCCGGATCTGGGTTAGGTCGATTCTCGGTAAGTCTTGGTTGTAATTGTTGGTATTTATTGAAAGTGGTTTATGAAGACAGCCTATGTAGGCAAGTTACTGCTCTTTTAATTCAATTTTACTAATTTTTGAGTACATTTCTTTTTTTAAAAATGAAACTTATGTATTCGGAGTTATGATGAGCTTCGAATGTACTCATAAATGAGTAAATTTTACTTACTTTTAAGTACATATTTTTAACTGTGTAGGAGCGAATAAATTATCCCTATAGATTCAGACCCAAATATATATACTTTTTCGCAAAATCGTTTTTTTATAAAATATTTTTCATAAGCTCTCAATGTACTACATCACCTTGCAAAGCGGTATTGACTAAAATTGTATGAATTCAGTGAAACAGTCTTAATCTAGTCTAATCCAAAAGTACGTGGATGTCAATAGTTTGTAGAGTATATTGTAAAAATTATGAAAAGTGATATATCTGGTTTTGAAACCAGAAGGCTCATATGGTTAAAGTTCAGGTGAATGACTGCATATTTAGCATCGTTAAGGATATTAAGCTCTAATTGTAGTGTATAGTTAAACTTGTAAATATCTGTGCAAATAGATTGAATATTAATATAGTTAAAATGACAATTATTCAAAGTCACATTGATGAGTTGAGTGAATTCAATTTTTAGCAAAATTGAGTTTATGAAAGTAATTTTAATTTATAACAGGATATATACACTTGTTTTTGAGTATTTTTAATGTAACAAATGCTCATTGCCACATTTTGTGCTTCTAGAAAATAAAATAAAATAATTTTCTTATATACAGAAGCGCGGAATTCTGCTTGGAAATGGAAAACTTCAAAAATGAGACATAAAAAATACTGTTACTAAGCTGCTGGCATTGTGTGATGGGTAGATCATGTAGCTTTGTGGTTCTACGTTCAAATTTATAGGTATTTGTGTTCGTCAAACGTTGGTAGCGACGGTCCCTCATGAGAAGCCACCAATATACTTTTAGGTGTTATGTACGAATACTTCTAGCTTGGTATTACCGTTAAGTGCCCGAAGTACAGAAAAACAAGATCTACAATAAAACCTCCCCAATTGTCATTTACAATGTTAATTTCAAGTTATAATTATATAAAAAATATTTTGATAGGGAGTATGTCTCCAGATTCTTCAGTTAGTTATGTCCTAGACAGTTAAAAATATTTATTTCGATTCAGAATTAACTCAATTAACTGCAGGCGCTATTTTTTTCTTCTTCTATTATTGTTGAAAGTTTAAAAATAAAAACTTGCTACACTAATATTTATTTTAAAATAATAAAGGGTATCGTATAATTTAAAGAACATACAAAGGATGAATGCAATCGAATAATATATGTGCTTAAGGATAATTCAAGAAACTAATTAGTATGTCTTTCTAAGTAAGTCAGTCTAGTTTCTAATTTTAAAAAGATTCCCAATTAATTCTTTAAACCGATTCTACCGAATTTAATTACCTTGAATCTCCTTTTTCTCTTACAATTCCAGTACTAATTTGTATCATTAAAGGTAATTAGCTCTGGGGACCATATAATAATTTACAATTGTGGTTCTAAGATCTCTACAAAAAGTCAACCAAATGGGTATATTACTTGTGCACTGCTAAAATTCCGATACTAACTTGTATCAATAAAGGTAATTAGCTCTGGGGACCATATAATAATTTACAATTGTGGTTCTAAGATATCTACAAAAAGTCAACCAAATGGGTATATTACTTGTGCACTGCTAAAATTCCGATACTAACTTGTATCAATAAAGGTAATTAGCTCTGGGGACCATATAATAATTTACAATTGTGGTTCTAAGATCTCTACAAAAAGTCAATTGTATGATTATAGTACTAGTTCATGTATATTTTTATTAAATAATCGGGCCCATATAAAATAATCGTAGTATATATTAAGATTAACAACAAATAGATGGGTGAAAATAAACATCAACCAAATAATCCCAATTTTTTTTTTCAAGAAATGACCTCAAACTTTTGAGCTTTCTATACATCGATATATTGGTTTTGTATTATAATATATATTATTGTTTTCCGATATGTTATACACAATTTATTGTGATAAAGCTCGTGTATCAATAAATATTAATAACTCAAAACAAAAATAATTTTGTATGTTTGTTTTCTTAATCCCTCCAATTATCATTTGAGATTTTTATTATAACTTACTACAACTAATTAATATAGTCTAAAATTATAAATATTGATTACCTCTTGTATCAATTATGTATAACTTAATTTTGCAATAAAAATTCGTTTTATAGAACATGGCGTTAAGAATATTAAAATAAAAATGAAACGTTAAAATTACGCGACATAAAATATAGACATGTTTCGGGGAATACATTTCCCTTCATCGGCAGAAATAAAAAAGTATGTGTACACAACAAAATTAAAATAAACAAAGAATTGAAAGAGTTGCCAAATAACGAAAACTATATCCATCGGTTGGAGATAACTCATGCGTGCCAACAAGCCGAAAATACCGGAAAGGCAAAAGTTTCATTAACAATAATGCTAAAAATGCGAAACACCTCAAGAATGTCAGATACTTCGGTCAGATTCGATTGGAGATTTGGGTTTGGAAATTAAATGTGGGTTATCAAAATTAAATATATGATTATGTTCGCAAGATTGCCTAGCAATGGCGGACTCTTCGACAATATGTCACACAACTTAAACTTATACCTACGTACACTGTAAAAACACAATGTGCTTAAAAATGAGTACATGGACGTATTCGTTTTACTTTGAGTACAATTGCATCGTAAATGAGCGATGACGTATTTAAATTTAAGCAATCGGACTTTCGGAAAAATGAGCACTATGGTGTAATATTGTTAATATCAGCTTCTGTTAAGTCATCCTGACAAACTTAAAATAGGTGTTCAGAAGATGGTTTTCCACATTATTTGATGTCGATTGCTTAAATGGAAACTGAGTTATTACGACTCAATTATCTTACTTCCAATTCTTTTGTCACGCCTTTTTAACATTACTTCTGATTATAGCTTCTTCATGTAGCTCTTGGGCGGATATTGCCCTGGACCTCGGTGCGGACGACATCAGGTAGACAGATTGGATTCGATTCGCGGTAAGTCCTGGTTATAATTGTTGAAATTTATTGAAATTGATTTATGAAGGCAGTCTATGTAGGCAAGCAACTGCTCTTTTTATTCATTGTACTCATTGTTTATTGCACTCATGTCTTTTTCAAAAATGAAAAAATTTATTCGGAGCTATGATAAGCATCGAGCGTGATCAAAATTGAGTAAATTTTACTTATTTTTAAGTACCTATTTTTAGCAGTGTTTCTACATAAATAATAGAATAAAAATTTGAATAATACTGATAATAAAACATTTATAAAAACCTTGCTCAGTTTCAAGATTTACTATATTTTTTTAGAATATAATATATATTAATTTTGGGGGGAATCTCTCAAACACATACATATTTTGAAATTTACTTCACTTCTTACCTTGTTTAAGACAACATGATAATAGGATCTAAACAAATTTTGCGTTAGAAATCCAGAAACAAAATTAAAAAATCGAATTTTTCAATCCCTAATCTAATATTTTATGAATTATCTATGGTACTTTATCCGCCTTATTTCCGACATAACTACCAATTGCTTATTCCACTACTTCAAATGCTTTTACGCAGCAAAGTGGTCATGTAAAATTCATGAAAACATTCCTTTCATCACAAACCATTTAAAGTCAAACATGCATTTAAAAATCTAGACCCTCTTTCAGAAAATCTCGTCGTAAGTCGTTTTTAGACGAAGCACATTTCTAGAAACGTTTCTTAAAATTCCCCTTCGTATATCTACCGTTCGGAAATCAGACAAGCATCAAACGAAAGTTTGTCTGTTAAAAGCTTTAAACTAGTTTTGCTTTTTACATAAACTGCTTTTTACAGAAAAGTAAATATCGCTCAAAGTCCTTGTAAGAACTAAGTGTCCAAACAGAAGCCTTAGCGATTCATTTAAAATTTTGTACTTGCTATTTATATCTTTCAAAATTCAGATAAAACCTTTATAACTGGAATCATGTTTTATTATAATACACATGTTTTATTAAATGCACGTGTTTATTATTAAATAGACGTGTTTTATTAAATATACATATTTTATTAAATAGACATGTTTTATTAAATACACATGTTTTATTATATACACATGTTTTATTAAATATGCATGTTTTATAAAATAGACATATTTAATTAAATACACATGTTTTATTAAATACACATGTTTTATTAAATACACATGTTTTATTAGATACACGTGTTTTATTAGATACACGTGTTTTATTAAATATACATGTTATATTAAATATACATGTTTCTTTAAATACACATGTTTTATTAAATAGTTTTTGATACAACCGTGAACAGTTGAAATAGGAGGTTGTTGAAGAAAAGAACTGCTGTCGTTTCCAAGATTTTTGGACTACGGTAAACATTGCTGTATGATTTTGCGCAACGAATTGATTTAAAATCTTTGTTATGAAAACGTATTATAGATATCGAGAGAACCATGTCATAAATATGGAGAAGTTGTATCTATAAAGCTTTTGGTATATATTTAAAGAATTTATAATAACCAGTTTCTTCGAAGCAGTTTCGCTTTATTGTGGAGATTTTAATTTAATAAGTAGACCCTTTTTACAAAGAACTAACGAGACACTACCGCCACTCAAAGTTCTAGAATATATATATATATATATATATATATATATATATATATATATATATATATATATATATATATATATATATATATATATATATAAATGCGAAAACCCCACTCATTCACTCATCACTAATTCTCCAACTTCCCGTATACCTATGAAGAAGAAATTTGGCAAATTTGTTCCTTATATCTTAAATAGGAAAAGTAAGCTATTTTTGTTCCGATCGAACGTATTTAAGGGGGTGTAAAACCCCTTTTTCGATGTTAGTAGCAACGTTTCTTTTGGAAACTACAGATCCAAAAGACCTAGATTGCTGAATATTGGAACCCAGATTCATCTTGGGGCCCTAGGGCTGAACTAAAAAAGAATTTTTAAAAATTCGAACTCGAATTGCCAAAATAACCATTTTTTAAAAACACTTTCAATGGGGTTAACATGGAGAACATGTAACAATGCAATATTTCTAGATTGAAACAATGGAATATTTTAATATTATATAACCTATTCTGATTGGCTGATAACTAAATATCGCCAATGTGTCGCCAAATGATCAAAAATAAATTCGCCAAATTTATAATTTATTTCTTTTCCGTGCGTAGAACGAGTGTTTCAGCTAGTATATACTATATATATATATACGTTACAATAACTTTTCACTATAAAAAAAAATTGTGTTGGTCATTTAAAAAGTAGTTATAGCGAGGGTCTACTGTATAATAATTAGTTGATGTAGTCACTTCATATACTCGAAGCTGACTCTCGGACTTGAGAAATTGCTTTAGCTTGGCGATAAAAATTTCCAGGTGGCATTAGTAACTCTCAAAGATTGATCCCGTGCGCTTCCACAACACACAGCACATTAGTGAAACCATCTTTAACATGCCTACTGAACCAAAATTTTAAGGACAACAGGCTTCTCACCCACATGATACGCTTCGGGGGTTTTATTTAAACATTTCCCCGTTCAACTAACTGAGAGGGGATAATATGGTGGTCACCATACCAAATTTACCATTTAAGTACCAAAACATACTTTAGGGATTGAGCAATTGTTTTAGATCGATAATAAGATTTCGACGTAGCATTAGCAACGTATAAGGTTCGTTTCAATATACATTCAAACCTGTTTTTGTGCGGTGTATAGGGACCGCATAAAAAACCAATAAAAAAATCGCACACAACTTCAAAAGTATAGCTATAAAAAATAGTTTTCGCAATATAATTAAAAAATATTTTTTTATGCGGTGAATAGGGACCGCATAAAAAGTCTCACGTAGAAAATAACTCAAAACCTTACGAAATAACTAGGAATTGCTTTTTTAAACGAAATCGAGACACAAGGCTTGACAGCTACTTGGAATCTTGCCAAATCTTTTGGAATCTGACACATGCAAACATTTTTAAATATTTTACTTACATATGTATTTTTTTTTCACATACAAAACTTTTCAAAATTTATAACCATTATCCTTCGTAGTCTGACAATACACGGCCTTTCTTGTGGTAAACTGGTTAAAAATCTCTTTCGTCACTTGAAGATTCTACCTCGCACTCGTTTAGAGTTGACTTTTTTCAGTTACCATGTAGTCAGTGATCAGTTTTTGCGACGACTGTTGTTTCACTAGACGCTTGTATATGTCTCGGTAGCCAGATAATCAATTATGTTCCAATTTGATTGAAATTTTCATATACCACACAATAAAAAAATCACACAAAAAAATCGCACAAATAAAAAATCGCACAAAAAAAGACCGCACAAAAACAGATTTGTTTGTATACCAAAAATCGTGCAGCGCTGTATATTTACTTATACAAGAAAACATTTTTTCTCAAAATGGTAGGATATAAAAAAGGGTATTTAAATAAGAATATCTTCCACTCCATCAAATACAACTAAACGATCCAAACACTTTTTTATATTTTAGGCCAACCAATCAAAAGAATGCAACTTACCCTCATCCGGTTGAAGCGATTCATTCATGGAGTAGAGACACTTCAGATGAGTGTCTCTGAGAAGGAGTAGCTGCTGCTGATGGGAGTCATGCCGAGTTCCATTCTGAAAAAGAAGAGAAGCTTGTTTAAGATGGCGGCCATTTTTTTTGTACTCTTTGGAACAATTAAACTTTTTATGACTGGTGTGCAAACGATTTTCAAGTATGTTGCAAAGTGCCGCAGTAATGAATATTATAATAAATTTGTATCATTAGGGAAGTTTTTTTGTGGTTTTTTTTATGAATTAAGAATGTTTTTAATTAAATTTCTATAATGTTAGTTGTTTTTATCGTTTGCTAGTTTTGCTTGCAGTCGAGATAGTTGAAGTAGTTAGGAGAAAAGATACAGTGACTAGTGAAAGAGATAAAAAGTAAATATTTCATTCTAGCAAATATTTAATATTTCGTATTATTTTTTTTAATCTTTTGCTCCATCATTATAATGTCACGTGATTTCCACACAAATGCGCTAATACTAGATCTCTTTAAATGTAAAAGAAAATATTGGATATAACAGAAAAATATTTGGAAACTGTTATACATTGCATGAAAATTAATTAAAAGTCTAACTGTTTATTTTGTATAAGCTTGTTTTTAAATTTAGAATTCAAAACCGAATTCAATAATAAAAAATGTCGATACAAATTATTTATTAACTTCAATTCCAATAACGATAACTTTGGTTTTCAAATTTAATAAACTTTTTTGTATTACATATTGTTCAATAATTATTTTTAATTAAAATGTGTCGATTAATTTTTAAAATTTAAAAACAAAATTTATAAATGAAATCTGATGCTTCTGTAATATTAAAATTGTTAATTTTATTATAAATTTTGGCTAATAAATATGGCTAATAGCTAAATAAATAAGTTTACTAATATGAAGTAATTTTCGAAATTTTTAACGTGGTCAGATGACGAAGACAACACCTGAGCTAGCATCCTGCTCATTCATTGGGTTGATGACTTTGTATCATGACAAGATTTAACCTGCACTAATCTCTTATACATGGCGTATGCGGATATTTTTTGCGGACGACCAGGAACAACCCTGGAAACCTTCTAATTTTAAGCTCATTACTTTGCCAGAATTAACATTCGAACCCACAAATAAACGATTTTGAAACGAATACTCTACCGCTTAGCCATCCACTGGCCTCTAAATAACATGAATATTTTGTAAGTATTATTACTTATTGATCAATGTAAAATTTAAACATGCGTCTCTTAATCTCATACATAAATATTATTTTTTTAAAGTTTAAATTGAAAAATATAGCAAGCTGTGTGCGATAAAGTTATTTATAAACATAGAAGTTATATTGTAAAGAAAACAACTTTGTCAAATATTCGATCTTTACTAATGCGTTCTTAAAAGCTGGCAAAAGCTCAAATCTTTCTCTTTGAAAAATATAATCAGTTCGTAATGGGAACTAGTCACGAAATGTTATGGCTATTGTTTTGTATGATGCGCTCCTTTTTTAGTATCGCGTAGACTTTCATAAACAAAATAACTGGAATCCAGTGTCCATTTATTACTACGGTCAGTGACTTTATGGCGGAATAGCGTGTAACGACCAATACGTTTTTCTTTTTATTCCTTAAATAATACAATATAAAATATGTTTAAATCAAGGTTTTAAATGACCGTTGTTTTATGCTATAGTAGAACTATGATTATAGGAACTCAAGTTATCGGGATGAAACAAAGCGGATAGCCAATTATCCGAATTTGGACCGCTTTGAAAAAAAAATCAGCATACATTTTTGTTGGACACTGGAATGAAACTAAACTGTTAATAGTTTTTAAATTTTTAATATTCCTTTAATAAACGTAGGAAGAGCTTCTTTAAATTAAGCCATAGCTTTTTTTTTACAAATTAATGAACATAAAAATTTCAATAAATTTTAGGTTATGAATGTAATTTTTTTTTTTTTTTGAAAACAACTAAAACACAAATCTGCAAAAATATTTTCCTAGTTCTGTAGTATATACTTTATATTTATTTAATCAATTAAAAAAATATTTTTTGGAATATAAAAAATTGAAGGAGGAGTAGTGATTTTTAGAAAAAAATATTTAGGCCTAAAAAAACGCAAAAAAAAATTATATTTCTGAATTACAGACCCATCTACAAAGGCTAAATCCCTTTAATAACGTCAGCCTAAGGCCCATTCTACACGAACAAGAAAAACGGGCGCGAGCTTCTTGGAGATTTGAGAATTCATATCATGTGGTATGGATTCTCAAATCACCGAGACGCTAGAGCGCGTTTCCGTCGTTCGTGTAGAATGTGTATAACAATCATAACAGACACGCACTGGCAATAAAAGCATACACAAATAGTTATATACCGTAAAGGTCCGATGAAAAACTATCAAGAAATACCAAAAAGTATATTCTTGGAATAGTTTTTCTGAAAAAGTCAAACCAGTAACACGGAGAAGAACAAAAATATGAATTCGAGCAAAACTGGAACTCGAGGGATCCAGTGGCACCAAAAATAGCGCCAAGCACGCGGTGGCTCATAAAGTAGGTGGAAAGTCTTAAACGGCCCCCAGAACTCGTAAACTTTCCCGCCAAGTTGTGAGGTTGTAAAAATGTTCGCTGGTCTTGCTGCTTTCGCAGATAATGGGAAATTCGAAAAGAAGACGGGGGCGTGGGCTAAACGAGGACCTAAAAGACCGAGAACGATTTCCCCTTGGATGCTGGGAAGAGTATTTTATGCGACGTGCTGAATGGGTACTTGGATGTTAATGTGCGATTTTAACCAAGTAAGCGTTGGACGCTCGCTTTCTGAATGAAATGAATGAGATCAATAAGAATCATGACGCGAATGGACGTTGGTAATTACGCGAGGTTGTTGAAATATTGTGCACGGATTATTGAAAAGTTGTTTTGTGGATAGCTAGGGAAAAATAACTGTCGATCATAAATTGAAATTGTATTTCTTTCAGAACTGTTATGTATTTGGAATGAAATGGTCTGAAATAACGTGGTGGGCACGTAATAAAACTGAATTCTTAAAAGATTGTAAATAATATTATTTTTCGAAAATATTATTACATATTTGGAAGCTGTAAGGGATAAATTATGGCTATTCCTTTGTTTGAAGTTGTTATTAACGAGAAACTTTTGACCAACGCACAATGATACTTAAAATAAGAAGATAAAGTTTACGGTTATTAGCTTAAAATTGTTGCGGAATGCTAAGATAAATCAGGCATTATTTATGTATTACAGCTAATTCCTGCTTAGTAACCTTAGGGTAAGCTTCATAGGGAAGAAAGGTGCAGTTTTTAATTTTAAAAATAAATTACATTTACAAAAATTAAATGTTATAAATTAATAACTTTTAAAGGTATAATTTATAAATTAATAACTTTTAATCGTATAATTTATAAATTAACGATTTATAATAGTATAATTTATAAATTCATTATTCATAATTCATTATTCATAATTCATAATTCATAATTCATAATCCATAATTCATAAATTCATAGTTCATAAATTCATAAATTAACGATTTATAAAGGTATAATTTATAAATTCATTATTCATAATTCATAATCCATAATTCATAAATTCATAGTTCATAAATTCATAAATTCATAAATCATAAATTCATAAATTCATAATTCATAAATTCATAATTCATAAAATCATAATTCATAATTCATAAATTCGTAATTCATAAATTCATAATTCATAAATTCATAAATCCATAATTCATAATTCATAAATTCATAATTCATATATTCATTAATTCATAATTCATAAATTCATAAATTCATAATTCATAAATTCATAATTCATAAATTCATAATTCATAATTCATAAATTCATAATTCATAAATTCATAATTCATAATTCATAAATTCATAATTCATAAATTCATAATTCATAAATTCATAATTCATAAATTCATAATTCATAAATTCATAATTCATAATTCATAAATTCATAATTCATAAATTCATAATTCATAAATTCATAATTCATAAATTCATAATTCATAAATTCATAATTCATAATTCATAAATTCATAATTCATAAATTCATAATTCATAAATTCATAATTCATAAATTCATAATTCATAAATTCATAATTCATAAATTCATAATTCATAAATTCATAATTCATAAATTCATAATTCATAAATTCATAATTCATAAATTCATAATTCATAAATTCATAATTCATAAATTCATAATTCATAAATTCATAATTCATAAATTCATAATTCATAAATTCATAATTCATAAATTCATAATTCATAAATTCATAATTCATAAATTCATAATTCATAAATTCATAATTCATAAATTCATAATTCATAAATTCATAATTCATAAATTCATAATTCATAAATTCATAATTCATAAATTCATAATTCATAAATTCATAATTCATAAATTCATAATTCATAAATTCATAATTCATAAATTCATAATTCATAATACGTTTACTGAATCCGTAAGGTTGGATTTTATTTTTTATTTGCCTAAAAAATAGTCACGGGCGTGTTAAGTCTCATACGGACATGACCCCTTTTTACCATTAAACAACTTAGATATCTCAAATCCCCTATATAAAAAAATCTCAGGAAATCACATAAATAAACAAATTTACAAACTGAAGCCAACTTTATTAAGTTTTGTATGCTAGACAAGCTGTCTATTAGACAGGGTTCAGAGTTTTTTCTTTTCTGTGTGCCTTTCTAATGAATTTTGGTGCTATTAAAATCTGGTCCCAAAAATCACTATATTCCATTGGGATATATTTTTTTATTTTAGTTAAGCTGTCCATTTTTTTTTCGTCAGTTATTGGAAGTTTTGTCAATGAAGCCTTACTTTGGGGAAACTACACTAGTTTTACTTAGTGGGAAGATTCGTGAGCTAATACCATTGATGTATTGCGTATTGTTTCACTACAGGATGAATCCTTGCGCATATATGAGATAAATATTGCCTATAGAAAGGTGCGTTGACGTGTCTATTACACGAACACATCAAACATACAAATTGAAACAAATGAGACATAACCCCAATTTGCGTTTAGCGATTCAAATTGCGTATGAAATTTTTTAATCTTACACTGTTAGAAATAGGTATACAAAAATATAACAATGTACTTTATCTTTTAGTACATTCGATGCCAATCATAGCTCAGAATATATAAGTTTCAATTTTGAAAAAGACATGCCCTCAAAAAACAGTAATTAAATGAGAAAAAAAAGAGCCTATACAGACTGCCTTCATAAACCACTTTCAACAAATATCGACAATTAAAACCGAAACTTACGACGAATCGAACCCTGATCCTCAGCCTTATCCAAAGCCTTTTCCGTTAAACTACAAGGGCATTTTTAAGAAGTTACAAACAGACTTGTTTAAAAGGTGTGCCAAAAGAATTGGAAATAAGATAATTGAGTTGTAGTTACTCAGTTTACATAAAAGCAATCGACATCAAATAAATAAAAATCTTTTTCGGAACAATTATTTTAAGTTTTTTAGGTCGCTTAGTTAAGATGGTTTGAACAGAAGCTGAGATATTAACAAAGCTAAATCACATTGCTAATTTTTGTGAATTTACGGTTATTTAAATTTGAGCACGTCATCTCTCATTTACGATTCAGTTGTACTCAAAGGAAAATGAGTCAGGTACTCATTTTAAGTACCTTTTTTTTACAGTGTACCATAAGTTTGTAGAAAATAATGACTTTTCTTAATTATTATTTTTAATTAAAAAAAAATAAGATTTCCGATATAATTATAGATTTGTAAATTAGAGCGCACAAAATGTATTTAACTATAAAAAGCTATTTAATTAATAAATGTAAAAATAACTGGAAGGCCTTAAGGGAGTCCCAATCCCCAAATTCCGAAAAAATGCTAAAATATTTTTTTACATAAAACGATGCTATACATATTTAAAGAAGGTGTGTAAAAAATGTCAAAGTAGTAGAAAGAGAACACATGTTTTTTTACATGTTTCTATATCATTTATCATCAGCCTACCTACTTTTTGTCTGCAGCATTCTTAATTTACTCAAAATATTTATTTTGAATTTTGGTCACGTTTAAAATACTAAGGATTTGTAAAAAAATTAACCTAAAACTAAACCGTTAATAGTTTTAGAATATTTAATATTTATTTTATAAAACGTATGAAAAGCTTTTTTTTAAAAATTAAGTTATAATTATTTTTTTCCGAATTAATAAATATAAAAATATTAATTTTTTTTTAGGTTGTGAATTTCAAATAAACTTTGAAAACATTTAAAACACCAATCTTCAAAAGTCTATTCATACGTCTGTTGTATATAAACTAACGTTATTTAATGAATGTAATTTTTTGAAAACATTAAAAATTGAAGGAAGAGTAGTGTTTTTTAAAAAAAGACTAATTAGGCTTAAAAAACTAAAAAAAAAAATGATTATTGTTGAGTAAGAGATGTTCTAATAATGCATAAAAAATGGAATTTCTGAATTCATTAATAAAAAAAAATGGATTTGGGACTCGGGTCCCTCTTAATGCTAAAACGTTATACTAACTGTAGTTAAAGGGAAAAATGCCCCAAACACATAAATGCAATTATATATTATCCTTATCCATTTGATCATTTAAATTCAACGTCAGAGAATTAAAATGCAGTTGAAAGATAATTTAATTTGTTTTGAGCACTGCGACTGCACGAAAATAAATTTAACTCCCTAGAGTGCCATTTATTCCGTAAAAATTCTCCATATTCTGCGAGAAGGGGTCTGGATCATTAGGCAGTTTATCATCCATGAATAGTTTTTTCTTTTGTTCTTTCCAATCTATTTGAGTCATCAAGTCTGGAGAATAATGCTTCAAAGAAGTAATCTCAAAAATATACAAAAGTTTAGATAAATATTTGCAAAAATGGTCTTGGCATTTAGAACTCAGTTGAATATTCATTGCGTGTTTTTTATTTATTCGAATTGGTCTATCTTTAAGAAAACTTGAAGTTAAATGAAAATAGTTTATAAACAAGTTTTAAATACTTAGTTATAATTATGGCAATTTGATGCAGAAATTTTTATAGTACATCTGTATTATTATTAGTTGTATATCTACGTTATACGATTTTAATAGTCGAATACCTTATGATAACTAATAAGAATTTTTTAAAATTTTAAATTTTATTGGCGACTTTCTTAGGGGTAAATAGAATTATTCATAGTAAATATTACCACAAAATATATCGAAAATTATATTTTTAATTGTATCAAAATATGATACAATTAAAAATAACAATAATCGTATATTTAATTGAAACTTTATTGAACATATAAGTAATACCGCTAAGTAAATTATACCTGATACATGTAGCTTTACAACTTAATTACTATTATTTCAACGTTAAAGAATTTAATATTTACGTAATTGTCTAAGTAATACAGATTGGTCTCATATTCTTGCGGTTAGTTAGTTGGCTGCACCCCATTCAGCTGCATTGGCATAATAAAATATTGTTTTTTCCCAACTACTTTGCTTACAATTTAAATAAACCGCTAATATTTAATGTATAAGCGAAGTATTTCGGAAAAGGGTGTTTCTATATAATATGATACAGACAAATAATGACAATGCGTCAACAATTTGTGACCAAACTGTACACTAATACAAAAGTGGTAATCACTTCATATACTCGATACTCCCACTTGAGCTCGAGTAATTACTTTAGCTCGATCGGTAGAGTAATCGGTGAAGTATGCAGGACGTCTCAGGTTCGATTCCGAGTAACAGTCAATTATACCACGCTACATTGGTTACCCAACCTGCACGCAGTCTCTACCACCACATTATTCAAAAGCAACTTGCTTATCTTCACCCACGTCATACGCTTCACGGGTGCTCTTCTATCGTTCCCCTGTCTGACTCAGTGAGAAGGAGGTATTGTGGTAATCAATACATATAACCGATACTCTCACCTGGGCTCGAGTAATAATTTTAGCCCGATCGGTAGAATATCGGTGTAGCATACAGAACGTCTTAGGTTCGATTCCGAGTGATTTCCAAGCGCATCGCGCTACACAAGCTCTGTGATTGAAACAAATGTTTAACGGTGTCTTTCTTGCAATGCACGTATGGAATAAAATATATCATCTTCATTTCTATGAAATGTGATTGAATTCGATGCACAATTCCAGAAAATGGTAGATTCAATAATCGTTTGAAATGGAAAATGGCGTATCAAGAATTTAAATCAAGTGAAAAATTGCCATGGCGACGGCAATTGAAAATAATGTCGAATTTCACAAAAGATATTCCCAGAATCTTTCCCATTTCGAAAATGTTTCGACTGCCGAGATGGCAACAGTCCAATTCGCAAACGATGACATTTTCTTCTCGGAAAACTTTTTTGCTTAAGAGTTCTAATCACCCAGTTACCAGCGCGTTATTTTCCTTAGCGTAAAACCGGCGTTGACAACTTTTGGAAAAAACCAACTTTTTCAAAACAAGACCGTCGCGTGATGGTGAAGAACGGCTTAGAAGATCTATAAACGAGCTATTTCCGCAGGAATGAGACATTCTCAGGTTTTAAAAATAATTTCGCTGTTTTGACAGTGATGAATCCGAAAGGATTTTATCGCTTCCAAATGTTTAAAGGGGGCTTTGGAACTTTTTAAATAGAAGCCCGTTGTAACTTTGTTTATGCATCCGAACTCTTTTTCGTCACAGTGTTTTGAGGATAATCAGGTGGATTTAACCATGTGGAAAGGATTCTGGAAACTGAAAAAATCGGAGTGTTAAGGGTAATTGAAGGTGAAACGTTGGTGTTGAAGGAAATGGGTTGAAAATTTTGTGAATCTTTAGCACATTTGAGACTTTTAGTTTAAAAGTAGAATTGATACTCGTAAATTGTATTTTAAAATGTGTGAATATGCATAATAAAAGATTGTATTTCATTTTATTTCAATTGATTAAATTGAAGTAAATGATTAATTAATGATTGTTAATTAACTGCCACTATTTAATAACTGTATTTCTTCAGAAATATTATTACTTTATTTAAAGATTGCTTATATTTTCTTTTTAAAATTGGGTTAAATAAAAATATAGTTATTCTCTTTAATTTTTAACAAAAGTATAGTGATTACGATTTCTATTACTTTTGAGTATAAAAGTATTAAAACAGTCATTTTGTATGTTATTATTCGGTGAAAATCAACCGTTTATAAAGTTATACATATTTTAAAAATTAGCAACGCAGAATCATTTATTAATGCGAACATCAAACTTTAATGGTAGATTGTACAACATCCTTCGAGAAGGACACCGCTTACTATCGGTAGAACAAACTTTTATATAACTTTTTCCTTCCTTGCTGACAGAACGGCCGGTACTGCCACTAGAAAATTCCAAAAATTCTAAATTGACACAATTTTTTTTTTTTAAATTGCTATTGAAATTTTTTTACGAGAATTTAAAAATTCCAAACTTTTCTACTTTACAAAAGTGAACTAAAACCCACTTTGTATGCGTCAACACTGGTGTTGTTGAAAACTTCGCTTTTTAATTAACGATTCCGAATTCGAAACGAATACAAAACGGACGTCTTTTGAAACAGTGATTGATGGGAGGCCATGTACAAAAATACTTCCGGAAGGTCCTTCTGGCAGGGCTTTGGCCTATGCGTTCTATCATTAATAATACATAAACGATGTAATGCAAGAGTAAATAGGAAAATTATGTGAGTAATATATGAATGAAAAGTAAGCAATATATGAAGGGAAAATAAGTAATATATGAATAAAAAGAAAACAATTGAGAGAAAAATGGTTATTGTCATATGCGTCATTTTCTTCACAAAGTAGTAAGGCCTCCGTGGCCGAGCGGTTAAAGGCGTCAGCTGGGAATACAAAGGTTCCCGGTTCGATGCCAGACGATGGACTTGGCAAAGAAAAGTAAAAAGTAGTGATCTTGGGATCGGAGGGTTGCCAGCTTTATTACAAAATACTAGAAAAGTCGTCCAGAACATCCGCAAAAATTAAAACGGCTTGTATCGGGGTCCGAAGTCCCGACGTCTGTTGAAGGCGTTGGGTGCCAGTTCAGGTGTTTCCTCGTCACCTGACCATGGTTCAAAAATACGAGGCATCGTTCCCGGGTCTTTCCTTCGAGATAGGCCCCGCACCGTCGTCAATACTGTGCAGCTCTAGTGCGACGTTAATTAATAAAACCAAACCAAACTTCAAAAAGCAGTAAACTTTTAACACTTTTTTTTTACTGGATGGCAGATTGATTATTTGAACTAACGTCGCACCCGAGAAACACATTGGGCTATTGACGGGTGTTCGAGATCTATCAATAAATAATAAGGAGACAGCTTCGTAATTTTGTATCGTGGTGAGATGACGATGACAACGCAGGAGATGGCACACCACTCTCGAAACTTCCACACCATGAAAAAAAGTAAGGACCTTTACATAAGAATATTTGGTTGGATGACGAGAACAGTACTCACAACTCTCCAATTAAGTGATCGTCACTTTTCCAACTACTTCATAGCAGGCGTCAGTGTTTGAATGAAAATGACTTATTTTCACACTGCCCTTATATGTGTGACTAAAGAAAGCCATATAAATGTATTAAATTACTTCATTAATGTATTATTTTGTGTTGTTAATGTTTGACAATATATTACTTTGGAGCCGAATGATTCTTTTTGAATTAATTCTGCATATTTATAATTTTTTTTTTGTACTCAACTATTTTTATCTCTCTAAACTGCAGACGATAAATTCGCAGAGCAAATGCAACTATGTGCTAAAGTCTTTTTATTCTTATACAAACACTTTCTCAAGCAGCAGCCGTTGCATTATTTTGGTTTTTATCGCCGTATACACGCCTACGGCCTTAGAAAAGTACTGATTCAGCGTGTAAACAAAAAGCCCATTCTACCCCGTTTAGTAGCTTCGTTTGAGGCAATTTGGAAATAATTCACTACTCAGTGACTTTTTTTTTATTGACAGAGTGTTTATGTAAAAACTGTTCTTACTAGATTAAAACTGCCAACTAATTAAAAAACTGTTAATATTGGGTAATTCGTTACTAACAAACTTGTGCTTTACATTTTCTTGTTATTTAGTTTGTAAAGTACTTCTTATTAAATTGTTTTGCAGTTCCACACTGTAACAAAGTACTTAAAAATGAGTACCTGAACGTACTCGTTTTCCTTTGAGTACAATTGCATTGTAAATGAGCGATAACGTACTCAAATTTAAGTAAATTTACTTTTTTTTTAAAAATGAGCAGTGTTATTTAATATTGCTAATATCAGCTACTATTCAAGCCATCTTAATAAAGCGACCTGGCAAACTTAAAATAAGTGTTCAGAAGATGGTTTTCTACATTATTTGTTGTCGATTGGTTAAATGGAAACTGAGTTATTAAAACTCAATTATTTTATTTCCCATTTTTTTGGAACACCTTTTTAACATTTCTTATGTCCATAACTTCTTCACGTCGCCCTGGTAGTACAACGGATAAGACACTGGACTGCGGTGCTATAGGATGTGGGTTCGATCTCTGATAAGTCTTGGTTGTAATTGCTCATATTTATTGAAAGTAATTTATGAAAACATCCTATGTATGCAAGCAATTGCTCTTTTTTTTTCACTTTTGACTTACTTGAGTACACGTCGTTTTCAAAAATGAAACTTATGCATTCAGAGCTATGTTAAGCATCGAATGTACTCAAAACTGAGTATATTTTACTTATTTTAAGTACCTAATTTTAACAGTGCGATTAAAATAACATTGCCGAGTCGTTTTTGCTATCTTTTTAAAACACCCATTTAATCATATTTGAAATACAAAGAATAGCTTTATATCATATTGAATAACTAATTTCATCATATATCGAATTATATTGAATAACTAATAGATGAATAACTAAATTATTGGATAACTAATAGATGAATAGATATTACATTGAATAACTAATAGATGAATAACTAAATTATTGGATAACTAATAGATGAATAGCTATTACATTGAATAACTAATATATTGAATAACTATTATATTGAATAACTATTATATTGAATAACTATTATATTGAATAACTATTATATTGAATAACTATTATATTGAATAACTATTATATTGAATAACTAATAATAATTCATTAGGAAAATTATCAAAAATAAAAGTTAATGCAAACATACATTTTTAACACGTGTTAATTGGAACGTATACGATTATCAAAATATGAATTATTATTTAATTCTAAAAATATTAAAAATTTTTATTTAAATATATATCACTGTTTTATTTTTTTATACGTTATAAATTTCACTTTTAGGTTTTTGGTACTATTTTCGTAGTACCAAAGTAGTAGTATATTTAAAAAAACATCATACAAATCTCAACACTTAACGTAAAGATAGCTGTAAATTAGTATAAAAATCAATTTAATGTTAAAAAGTTTTGGTATTTAATTTAAAAACGCAAATGTTTATGAATTAATTTCTGAAATATAATGAAATGGCATGCAAATATTCGATTATTTAAAAATAACCGATCGAATTTCGACTAAAAACACACATTCTTAGATTGAGGTTAATAAAACCGACGGTTTATAGAAATAAATATATTAATACCCTAATTGAAAAAAAAACCACATTATAATTCCATTTTTTAAAAATTTCACTTGGAATGAAAAACTTGGAAAAGTTGTCATAGTCAATGAGATTAGATCACCACAGGATCACCTTTTATCATCAGAAAAATTATCAAAATAGCCATGGACAGCAAACATGCATGTCTCGGAAAACATAAAAAGGTGTATCAGAGAATGAAAAATATAACAAATGATTTGTAATAACTCAGTTAATTTACAATACATATACTAAATAACCCACTATCATTCAAACATTCTTGCAAATAGTTAAAATGTATGTCCTGACAGTTATAAAACCGTGCCAAAGGCTAAAATTCGACTTTTACGTCAATTAAAACAGATAAATTTAATAGTTCTTATAACTAATTATTTTGTTCATTTAAAATATCAATAAAACCTCGAACCCGTCTTTAAAATTTTTAGCAGAGTACTAATAAACTATAGCAATTTTCAGCAGAGTACTAATAAACTATAGCAATTTTCAGCAGAGTACTAATAAACTATAGCAACTTTCAGCAGAGTACTAATAAACTATAGCAATTTTCAGCAGAGTACTAATAAACTATAGCAATTTTCAGCAGAGTACTAATAAACTATAGCAATTTTCAGCAGAGTACTAATAAACTATAGCAATTTTCAGCAGAGTACTAATAAACTATAGCAATTTTCAGCAGAGTACTAATAAACTATAGCAACTTTCAGCAGAGTACTAATAAACTATAGCAATTTTCAGCAGAGTACTAGAGTAAATTATAATTTTACTAAGTCGCACCAAAATCGGATCAATAGTTTTCAATTAATGAAACACAGTACCCCATTCATTTTATTAGTATATAGATTATCTTGTATGAATAAAATTCTTACCATTTGTCTGAGTTGATTGCGCAATAGCAATCAACATCCGATTCCGACTTCTTATCCACTATCTTTCTCTACATCAAACGCACTTGACGGAATCGTCACATTCAATCAAGATGATTCTGTGATATCCGCATTAACACATCCAGATTGCTAAGACTCCCCCTCCACTCAACATCAATCTAACTAAAAGTTGTCCAAGTTTCCCGGCTTTTTCTTGAGGCAGATACAAATGATTCATTTTCAGCTGTCTCTTGACACTGCTGCCAACACCAGCACCAAATTGGCGATTTTTTTTTTTGTTCTTTTTTTTGCTTTTCGACACGACGGCACAGATATAACTGGGAAACGAAGGTTTAGTGGAGGGAAAAAAAATAGAATCTCGCGAATAAATAAACATTTTCTTAAAACACACAAAAAACAGCCTTGGGAGATTTTTTTTTTTTGCGAGTGTCCTCAAACTAGAAAAATCGCACGGATTTACTTATGGGATATTCAAATTGAAAATAGTCGCCAAGATTAAAAAGAACGTTTTTTTCCCTTCTGATATTTATTCTTCCAATGCAAGAAATTGTTTCGTCATTTGCATGAATTGTATTCCCCCTTTGTTTAGTAGCCCCAAGAAGAGTTTGGGAGTTATTATCGGCATTCGGTTGGCGACAGTTATTTGAGGACGTTTCTTTTGTCGTTTTCTTCAATGCATTTATTCCCCCGATGGTGTCTCTCGATTTGGATAAAAAAGAACAGCTTTTCAATTACGTTTTTTCCTTCTTGTGTCTTTCTTTCTTCTTAATTTCATAACGAGCAGTTATTAAATCAAAGAGGGCAAACAAATGGGTTTGTCTTTTTGTTTTATTAGCGATGCGCATTTTTATAATTATCGAGCAGATTATCGATCAATAAAAAAAAGCTTTTTTTCCATAATATTTTTAGTAAACATTCTTAGAAATTAAATTATTTCTACGAATAGAAGCTGGTATTTTCAAATTTTGCCGTTTTATTTATGTTTGCCGCAATAGTAACTACATAAGGTGCTATTAAATTGATGGGCTATTGTTTTAGTATATCAATTTTAGCTGTTTTGGCATAATACATTTAAAGCATTAGAGGAATATTTTCAAGATACTTAATAAATACTTAAAAAGGAGTACCTCAACATATTTATTTTTCTTTGAGTACAATTGCATCGCATATGGCGTACTCAAATTCGGCCTTTCTGAAGCGGCCTTTCTGAAAAATGAGCAGTGTGATTAAATATTAATAATTTCAGAATCGGTTCGAGCCATCTTCACAAAGCGACCTGACAAACTTAAAATAGTTATACAGAAGATGTTTTTCCACGTTATTTTATATCTATTTCTTAAATGGAGTTACTGCAACTCAATTATCTTACTTCCCATTCTTTTGACACACCTGTTTAATATTTCTTCTGTTTATAACTACTTCACGTCGCTCTGGTAGTACAACGAATCCCATTGACTACGGCGTCTTAGGATACGAGTTCGATTCCCGATAAGTCTTGGTTGTAATTGTTGATATTTATTTGAAGTGATTAATGAAGTCAGCCTACGTAGGCAGGCAACTGCTGTTTTTATTCCTTTTAACTCATTGTAATCATTTTTGAATAAATATCTTTTCAAAATGAAACTAATGTATTCGGAACTATGATAAGCATCGAATGTAATAAAAAATTAGCACATTTTACTTATTTTTGAGTATCTATTTTTAACAGTGCTGTTTTTCTAGCTGGAAACATAATAGTAGTTGGCACTTTCCAATATTTCCGAATTTTTTTACGTTTGCCGCAATAGTAACTACATAGGGTGCTATTAAATTGTTAGGTTTTTGTTTGAGTGTATCAATTTTAGCTGTTTTGCATAATACATTTAAAGCATTAGAGGAATATTTGCAAGCCATCTCTTTAACCCTCAGACGGTGCTGAACGACTTAAGTCGTCCAGGAATTTCCACACAGTAAATAAAAAGTACGTAAAAATGAGTACCTGAACATATCTATTTTTCTTTGAGTACAATTGCATCGTAAATGAGTGATGACGTATTCAAATTTAAGTAATCGTATTTTCTCAAAAATGAGCAGTATGATTTAATATTGCTAATCTTAGCTTCTGTTCAAGCCATCTTAACAAAGCGACTTGACAAACTTAAAATAGTTGTTAAGGTACCCGAACACGTTCGAAGCACTTTTTTTAAAATATGTCAGATAAAATTTATTAAATGCTATTTTTAGATTGTTTGTTAGTAAAAGCTAATTATATATCCTAAATATTTAAAGTTTATTATTATAATTATTAAAAAAATGAAATAATCATTGAAAATTATAAGTTTTTATTCAAAAACTTGAAAACTTATACAAGACATACAAATCAATTCATATGGAAAATTTTACTATTAAAATAAACTGCATGTTATTATCTAGTGTTCCAAGTAAAATTAAACATATATATAAAAAATTAAATTTTTGGTGACACACCGAAAATTTATTATAAGATTTTTGACAATTTCACAACCTTATAGTTCAATATTTAGTCCATAAATAAAAATATATTAACGATTTTCCAACAATTTTAGTACCTGCACTAGAATACACTCTACTGAATATGGACACAAAATTTAAAGACAATATAACAATAATATTTTGAGTTATGATTTTTGAAATTTGCTGTTTTTGAATAAAAATCAATTCTGAGAAAAATGCGTTTAAAGTATAAATTTATCTATTATTAATATTAAGAAAGTTTCAACACAATTAAAATCTTCCCGATTTATATGTTATACTCTCCTCTTGCTTATCTTTAGCCATTTTCCCTTTTTTTAGCTAATCTATTTTTTTTCTGGCAACTTTAACATTAGGTAAAGAGTGGCGCTTTGAATCCTTCACTCGTTCGATGTCCAGTTCTGAAAAATCTTTTAATGTGTGAACACCAGGATTGAGCCGAATGACCTTTCCCAATGAGTCTTAGTCCAAATACAAATGAAATATTTACAGAATGCAGTTTGTTTGATTTTTCAGAGGCGCAAAATGTATTTTTGTATTCGCAGTTTTGACATTTCACTGTCATATTTGATGCCAGTCCAAATACAGACTCTTGTAGAAGACACAGTTTACTGCTAAAGCAATCGGGGCAGCACAAACTCTTTATCACATTGGAGAGAATTTGAATATTAATTATTTGATTTCCACTGATTTCAGTTCGAGAGTAATTGTCCAAATAAGAAGTCATAGTGAGCTTCTTTTCACTTGCCGTAGGCACGTTGTTCGATGCAGATGAATCGGTTTCAGTGGAACATGTAACATATTTATTTCCTCGGAATTTTTTCTTACGAATAAAACTTCGGTTTCTCGAATTTCCCATGGTGTTTTAACATAAATTAAATCAAATTTAGAGAGTTAATTAAGTTAGGTCTTTAAAAATAATTATTAAACAGATTATACGAAGAAAAAACGCTGCTTGTAAAGAAATAAACAAGAGAGTAAAGTTGTTCCCATTTTTAATACAAAAACTTCTGATATAAATGAAAATATCTGGTGGCTAGATTATAGCAACATTAAAATAATAAATATTGCAATTAAAAATTAGAAAAAGTTGAAAACTAAGGACGAAACGATGTTTCTGCCTCATTTCCGGTTTCGGAATGCTACTTCCGTTTTCATTTAATATTTGTCCACTTTAATTTTAAATTACTATAACTTTTGTTCTAATTGACGCACAACTAAAGTAAAAACTGTTTTGGAAAGTTAAAAGTGCAGAAAATCATATTTTTAAATAAAAAAAATTTGGTAATGTCAGTCAAAATCACCTTATTCAACGTGTACGGATACCTTAAGAAGATGGTTTTCCACGTTATTTGATGCCGATTGCTTAAATGGAAACTGAGTTATTGCAACTCAATTATATTACTTCCCATTCTTTTAACACACCTTTTTAATATTTCTTCTGTTAAATAATTGGCGCTCTAGTAGTACAACGAATCCCATTGACTATGGTGACTAAGGATATGTGTTCGATTCCCAATAAGTCTTGGTTGTAATTGTTGATATTTGTTGAATGAAAGTGATTAATGAAGTCAGCCTATGTAGACTGGCATCGGTTCTTTTTATTTATTTTTACTCATTTTTGAGTACATGCATTTTTCAAAATTGGAACTTACGTATTCGGAGCAATGATAAGCATCGAATGTAATAAAAATGTGTATATTTAACTTATTTTTGAGTACCTATTTTTAGCAGAGCAGTTTTTCTAGCAATACGCATTAACTGAAAATTCATAAAAACATTCGATGTTGAAATATTTTTCGAATTTGAATCGTTGGAGCATTAGTTAGAATCTATATCTAATAAAATAATAAAAAGTTAAAAACTATTTATAACATACATGCACTGAAAACATAAGAAAAACTATTTTACCGAGAAAACAACTTTACAATTTTGCCCTTTTTTAATAACCGCTCAGAGGGTTAAAATCATTATATTTTAAACAAATATATAAATTAAAAAAAATAATGCATTGGAAATATATGGGGGAAGAGGGGGATGTGGGGCTGAGCGTCTGCCAAGTGGTATATGACACAAAAATCCGAAAATTATATAACCCCATTTTCCGTGTTAGGTACAATTATATCTATCAATTGGCCAAGTGGTGTGGGTCCTTTTAGTTTAATAGATTTCCCAATAATAAGTTTAATGTAGTTCCATTTAACATTATAGCTAAGGCGAGTAGTAAACTTTAAACGCTCTCATCTAGTAATTTATTATGTGACATACTCTACTCGACACTCATCGCTCTCATATATTAAAGACCTCAGGAATATGAACGTGTACTCTAGTTTTAGCAGCATATGTATTAGTACCAGGAGGACCGAGCCCAATTCTCTCGCATATTTTATCACTTAATAATATTTCTAGTGAATCAAATTAAATAAAAATGTTTTAAAATGTCCATATCAATGGTTAGACGTTTCGTGATATATTTTATTTTCTAATAATGTCTTCATTATCGAAATAAGTTTAAGTTTTTTGAAATGCTCAAATGATTTGTTAGAAGTGTCAATATTGCAAAGACAAAAAAAAAATTCAGAAAAAGTAACTTAAATTAATGATTTTAACGTCCAACATTCGCACAATTGTAGCACAAAGTGTTTGTTTGCATACTAAACCCTGACAATATTCTTGTAGTTCGATATTTCAGTAAGAATTTGTTGTGATGTTTGTATCTGTCTAACTCTGGAGCCACTAACTAACTCTGAATGGACTTTTAAATGCTAGGCAAAGTAGCCTTTGTAAATAAAAAGATTATGATAATGGAGATCTAATTATTTTTTTCTACTGCAAAATTATTTCAGAAATTTTTAATCTTCAATCTGCATACACAATTAAGAAACGAACAACATTTTATAATCTTATTAAACGTTTAATCAATAATAAATATTCGTAATTATTTCGAATAATTGTATGTGTTATTCGGAATCAGTCGAAGTGAAGAAAACAGTTTTCTTTAATTTAGTGAAAAATAATATAGTTTTAACCAATTAATTATTAATTATAACAGTTGCAAAAATCTACCTTCTAAATAAACTTTTTCGATACTCTAAATATAGCATTTTTATTATTGTATTTCATAATGCATTTACGATTAAGTTAATCTTAATCTATTTCTTTTGTTAAACATATTTATATTTTCTTAAACGATGAAGCTACCGTTCTTGACTTTTCATACACATATATTATTTAGCATAATGCTTAAAAATGACGCATGTTAAAATTTGCGTCAGTTGTTAAGAATATTATATAATTTTGTTTTTAAGAAAATCTTACAGAATATAAAATTTGCGTAGGTCGCTAGTAGTATAGGCTTTGGAAAAAAATAGTTACTTCAAACAAATCTTTATTAACAAAACACTTATTTGAAGTAACATGATAAAATAATTAAAAACAAAATACATTTACTGTGAACGTCATATTCACTTTTAAAAAATGTTTTTAAATTTGGTGGAATTAATTTCCTAGTATGTGAAAACTTTTTCTGTCAAGCGTTTAGATTACTATGTTACGTTTTAATTGAAAATTAATTACCAATATAAATATCTGTTTGAAACTAAACACACTTAAGAAATAAAAAATAATCAGTAGTTAGTTAGTACTTCTAATATAATTTAATATCAAAAGCCATATCTTGTAGAATTAGGGAGTTGCAAGAATATTTTAAACAAATCTTTTAATAAATAAGAATACTTATGTGAAGTAACAAGGTAGAACAAATTTTAAAATACATGTATAGTAAATGCCAAATTTATATTTAAAAAACTCTTTTTCCGTTGTTCAACTGTAAAACCTCATTACACATTTATAATTCCATTTTCAATTCAATTTTAAAGGTAATTAAATATATATTTTATAAATAACACGTAACATTGATGTAATAAAACTTCATTCCATTGATTGCATAGGAATATAAAGGCTTAACAAAACAAACTGAATTCCTTCTAATTAAACATATTTTGTTTTGAAAATTCCATGTTTTATTTGTGGAAATACATATGAATGTCCGACATACATGATCTGGTGTCGAAATTAACTATAACGGAATAAATAAACCATTTTATATGGAATAAAAAAAAACTTACTTGGTTTTCAAACGATATTTTCTGTTACTTATTTCTCATAAAGAATTTTAAACATTTGCTTTTGCTTATTCTATTTATGACGTTCCGTGCATAAAAACGTTAACAAATCACAGGATTAAATTTGTTCAAACTTTGATTATTTTAAATGCAAACGATTTAGGTTGAAGTTTTTTTTTTTAAATATATATAAGAAAAATCATAGTATTTAGTTGATGAAAAAAGTTATTAGAATGCGTTTTTTTTTATTTGAAAACGCAAACGATTTTTTAATTGTAATTTTAACATTACTGACATTTCCTTTCCTTATTTATGACAAAAAAGTACTTTATTTAAGAATAAAAATTATAATAAAAATAAATTATCGAAATATTTTACATGTTTTGAATTAAAATAACATATAAAGAATTAAATAACGTTTAACTGTTATTGCCGTATAACCTATTAACTCATACGCGATGAATAATTTGCAATGAAAATAATGATATCGAACTTTAATATGCTTATTTCAACCTCTAAATGACATTTTTTTAGATGAAATCTATCGCAATCGAATTTTTACCCCAAAAATTAGTATTATATCAATTTTCGTGAAAATCGTTAAAGCGGATATAGAGATTTTACGAACAAAAAAAACACAGATACATTGCTCGTTTAATAGTATTAGTTTTATATAGTGTAAGTATACTTTTACACCTCTTATACACGCGAGAAATCTTAACAAGTGAGGTTTTTAGACAAAAGAATTTTTAGGAGCACTGACGAAATTCATTTAAGTCAACGGTTTGTCTAAAATATACTTTTAAATGAATTATTGCATGAAGAAACAACTTTAAAAAAATATTTCTAATATGTATCTATAACGTTCCTTTGTACCGTAGTCGGTTGCGCGTGGGTCTTCAGAACAACAAGTCGCTGGTTCATGTACCGATGAGGAAGAAACAGCTGGTAAGTTAATAATTCATTAAAAGTATTTGCTTATAATTTTTTTTTCAAATTTGTAGCATTTGGAGAACTTTCGAAATTATTCTTTACAATTTTTTTTTTTAATATTTCTTGTCTTCTATATGTGTTGTAAATGAAATTAAACTCTTCTGGTGTGAAATTAAATTTACAAATTCTATATTTTGCTCGTTCCTATGAGGGTTAACCTCTCTTACATTTAAAAAATTAAAAAATATTTCACTTCGATATTTTCCATCATATCTCAAATGGGGTAGGGTGCATTGGACTATCAAAAAATTATTTTTTTAGTTTTCAAGCTAAACACTCTTAAATTTTTATCATGTAATTAATTATACTGCTCATCCGTTACGGGGGGGGGGATTTGACTTGAAAATGATAAAAACTTTTAAATGTAATTAAAAAAACAAATAATAAATTATAAAAATTTTAAACGTATTTTTGTTTTACGAATATTTTTATTCTAACAAATTACATACTTAACTAAATTATTGAATGAGTGAAACAATAAAAAAATTATTAAAAAAAATAACTTATTTAGATTTTCATTAAAAAAATTTGGAAAATTCAGATATTTCGAAACAAGTTTCATATTATAAAAATTATTAATCATCTTTAATATAAAAAACATGCCGAAAATCATTTTGTATAAGTATATAGAACATTTAAAAATAGTTTAATGATTCTTATCCAAAACCTAATGCGCATGTAACATTTCGAAATATGACCTGCGTTCAAATTGAACAAGATGAGAAAAATGTATTTTTGTGAAAGATGTATTAATTAATTTTTTTTAAAAAAATGTGGGTTATATGCACATTAAATGGGATATTTAAGTAGTTGTACTTATAAATATAAACACGTGTTAATTATAGCAAAAAATAAAATAATAATTATTATTTTGACGGAATTCACTGTACCTCTAATTCAACTAAGTTAAAATAGTTTAAAAAGTGATCCATTACAAACTTCACCCCATACTAAACTCCAAACTCATCACCCAGGCATCTTAACACACAATCTACTCAACAAATCAACCCCATAAATAATTCAGCCAACTCCTCCCCACCCCTCAACAGAAACTCTGTTACCTTAATATTCCCTTACCAGAAAGAAGAAGAAGAAAAAAAATAACACAAAAAAATAACACTTTTCCAGCAAACCTAATCCAATCTGCAAGCCACGCTCCTAATCCATTTTATCTATCAGAAGAGAAAATATTTGCTTTTGCCCGTCGGGAACGACACGCTTGACACAAGGGCGAAAACGGTCAAATATAAGGGGGGGGGGGGCATATGAATACATGGGAGAATATTCATTATCCTGGGCATAGGGGCTATTGGGTCTCACGTGCCAATCATGGGGCGGTCCTTTTCACGCGTCTAATTGAGGGCTATCTCCGGCTCGAGTTATCATTTTGCAGTATCGCTGTTGCGAGATGGGATGTTTGGTGATTGTGTTTGTTAAGGGGTCGAGGTGATTGTTGTGTCTTGGGTTGACTTCGGAAGAAAAGACAGCCTGTCATGAGTGACTTGTTAGTTTAAAGACATGTTTGCTAAATTTGGATCCCAATTTATATTGTCAGAACAAAGGGATTGATTACAAAGAGATATTAAAATTTTGGAAGGTTATATCTCCGCAACCATACAACTTAGAGCGCTGTTTTGCACATCATTGTGAAGAACACATTCATTTGGTTGGGAAGAAATGGCTTTAGGAGCGCTTTTCATTGAATTACAAAAGTTTGTTGTTTTATTGTATTTTTTCGTTGAGATGACATTTGCACAATAGAAGCAGGGTTTGAAATTAGGGGGTAAAATGTAGGCGGCAACGGCACCTAGCATTTTTTTTAGTTGCTAAAATGTTCTGTCAAAGCGTAATTTTAAAATACTCAAATTGCTTATGCAGTGCTGCCAACGGTTACGATATTTTTGTAACCGTTAAAGTTTTTTTTGCATAAAAGTTTAAGCATGTTTAAATTTTTTTCCCTCTAAAAATATCATTGTCTTACTGGCAAAATTACTGAAAAGAATTAGTGCAATTATCGAAAATCAACGTTTGTCGTAAAAAATGCTGACTGGGTGTAAAATTACGGTCGTCAAACTGAAATTTTTATAAAAAGTAAGACATTAAAAATGTTGACTGGGTGTAAAATTACGGTCGTCAAACTGAAATTTTTATAAAAAGTAAGACATTCATTAAAAATGTTGACTGGGTGTAAAATTACGGTCGTCAAACTGAAATTTTTATAAAAAGTAAGACATTAAAAATGCTGACTGGGTGTAAAATTACGGTCGTCAAACTGAAATTTTTATAAAAAGTAAGACATTAAAAATGCTGACTGGGTGTAAAATTACGGTCGTCAAACTCAAATTTTTATAAAAAGTAAGACATTAAAAATGCTGACTGGGTGTAAAATTACGGTCGTCAAACTCAAATTTTTAGGTGCAAAATACGACTAACGATCACTAATTTTTAACTCTGAACAGAAGGTGTTCGAGATGTAGAACATCGAAGATTTGTTTTGTTAATTTAGTGAAAAAGGGTGCAAACGCAAAAATTCCGATCAAAAGTGTGATAAAGAAAGCTCTTTGTTAGAACCATATAAAACGTCATAATATACTCTTCAAAATTATATGTGAACTACCGGCTCTAAATTAATTTGTTGAAAATTTAGCCCTTCAAAGTGAATTTCTCTATTCGTGAACTTATAGAGCTGCAATACCCGTTCTACGCATGGGGTTAAAATAAAATTATCTCATCACTAATTACCCTACTTCCGGTATACCCATGAAGATGAAATTGAGCAGAGTGGTTCCTTATACCTTAAATAGGAAAAATAATCTAGTCGCGAACTTCTAACTGAAATATCTTTTAAGTACACCCAGGACGACGAAATTTGACAGAGTTGTCCTTTGTGCCTCAAGCAGGAAAAGTAAGCTACTTGTTTTATTCTACCTGAAGTATGTGTTCCCTGCCAGTTTTTTAAAGCAAACTGTCAACAAAAGAACGTTTTAAAGCAAATTAAACGTCATTCGCTTCTATGTGTTAGATTCTAACGGATACAAGCGAATAGAATATTTATAATAAGGAAACTTTGTAAATACTTGACTTAACTCAATAATTTTCACCTTCATACACTGTTGAGTTTTACGTTACACAACTGTCTCGATAGACGCAATATACCTAATTTTTTATTTAAATTCTATTTTATTTTGATACAACGAAGTCTTTAATCTTTGCAGATTTCACAATTTAAAAAGTAAAATGCTTTAACTGAAATGTTCATTGGACTGTCTAAACTCGCATATTTTTATTTGGGAGAAAACAAAATCAATACAATTGTATTTTCTTTAATTCCGACATTTCATATTTTAAATTTATAATAATAAATGTATTCCGATAATTTTTTAACCACCTGACTGATTCAAAACGTGTATATCCTGTCGAGTATCTCTAGTTTTTCCAGTAGTACATATAATATAAAAGTTGATAAAAAATTCTCTTTTTTGAAATAATATTCACATTTAAAGTAATAGGGGAACTTTTGAAAACCTTTTCTAGAGATATAATTAAAAAATATATTTTTGTAAAAAAAGGGAATATGTTGGGAAATACACGTTAAACGTTCCTGCAGTGAAAACAAACCTACAGATTCGAAATTTGTTTTTCTGTCAGAGCTTCGAGCTAGGAATCCCTCATAGTAGAGAAATCATAAGGTTGTAATCTCGCTAACATCAAAGTGAGGCCAACATGTATGGCTTCTGACACGTGTTTTATAACGTCATTCCATTCATAATTTTTTTCTTGTTCATTCAAAAAGAAATACTATACTTCATGAAGTAAACATTTACTATTGTTTCCAAATTACAAGTCAATCGCGAAGGTTTTTTCATTCATAAATTTTGAAAGGAAGTCACGTGTCTAGTGCCATCAGGTCTGAGATGTTTGCATCACGATGAGGACGTCATATTCGCTCTACTACAGTCCATTCATGCTCGAAGGTTTTAACTAACATAATTTTAAGATAATGTTTGTTTTTAATGACATAGGTTCAGTAAATTATTTGAAATTAAACAAAAATTTTTAAAAAAATACGCGAAAGCGTTTTTTAATAGACAGCAATTTAACAACTTCTTAAACAAAATAATAAGATTATAATTTTGATGTTTTTTGTAACATTCTCTACACATTTTCTTTCATGACACTATTTTAAATCTTTGTGTATGCTGTAATTTCTGAATCCGTGAAAGTAAGATAATTTTATTAAAGTTAACGAACTCTTTCATTGAAGACCGCGAAAGTGTTCTAAAACACGAAAGAATGAAAAAAGTTCGAACACAATACTGACATTCATTTCACTTTAATTAAGACTGTTAAAGATAAATTAATAAAATTAACTTGGACTTTGAATAAAAGGGAATGAAGGACTTTTAGTGGTGATATGTGTTTTGTTTGATTTCATCATTTCATTAAGTTCACAAAATAAATAATATTCGTAAAAAAATCATTAATAATAAAATTGCATTTAAATGATAGAATTAACTTTCATGTGTCTTGTATTAATCGTCTGAAAATTTAAATAGTGGAATGACACCTTAAAATAGAAAAAATTGTTCAAAATTATGATTATTTTATTCTTTTCCCTATAAATAACACTGTTGTTTATATTTATTATGCACAACTATACAAATGTGACATCTGACTTGTATAAAACCCATATTTTTTGCAAAAAAAGTTTTAATTATAAACATCTTACGCAAAAATGCACTTTCCTCATCTTTTTAAATTTGAAATGTTCCATGCTAATTGTTTTTTGGTTAGAATCTTGAAACTTTTTTTAAGTGTTTTACATACTTATAGAAAAATATTTTTGAATGTTTCTAATACGAAAGTTGAATAAAAAAAATTATATTATGAATAATGTTTGGAAATATCTGTATATTTCTAAGTTTTTAATAAAATAAAAATAATTCAATTTTTTCAAAGAATTTTTTTAAAAAATATGTTTTTCACTTGCAAACATTTAGTTAGGCATGTAAAATTATATCAAAATGCTTCAAAAAAATTAATCTAAAATTAATCATTTCAAAAAAATTAATTTATTACATGTTTCTTTTAATTAAATTAAATTTTTTTTTTATTTTTTAACTAAAATTTTCCCTCATTTGAATGATTAATATGAATACATGATAAAAAAAATTTAAAGAGTATTTGCTTGAAAATTATAAAAAAGTTTATTATTGTCCACTGTACCCCTAAAAATGATATATATATATATATATATATATATATATATATATATATATATATATATATATATATATATATATATATATATATATATATATATATATATATATATATATATAATATATATATATATATATATATATATATATATATATATATATATATATATAATATATATATATATATATATATATATATATATATATATATATATTATTATATTATATTATATTATATTATATTATTATATATTATATTATATTATATTATATTATATTATATTATTATATATTATATTATATTATATTATATTATATTATTATATATTATATTATATTATATTGTATTATATATATATATATATATATATATATATATATATATATATATATATATATATATATATATATATATATAATATGTAACTATGTAGAACTTTGGCTTTTGTAGTACATTGCATTTAAAAAAGGGGAGCACTGGATATTAAAAAAATGCAATTTTAATACTCCATTTTTTTATATATGAACAACGCATTTTTACCGTCCCTATCCCAAATAAAACATTCGAGTTACAATCGAATATTCCATCTGTATTTCCACATGAGCCGTAAGTTTCTAAAGCAGTCGCACAAACGTAAGAGCCTCGACTATAAGCCAGAGAACAGCAACGTAAATATTGATAATAAGAATATTCCTGCACAAGGGCTTTTATATCTTGCCGAATTGTATCTTGCAACAAACACAAAGCGTCCTTTGGAACCATTCGTATTTCTTTTTTTTACCATGCAGTTAACGTTATTTATGGAATTTCGAATTGCGGTGAAAATATAAAATTTACTTTTAGGATAAAATGCCGTTTTTGGAAAATGGAAAAATGCAGAAACGTTTCCGGAAATTCGAAATCAAACAAAACAATTTTCATATGTCAAGACCCTTAAAGGCTCGAGTATTCCGTGTTGCATTTGGAAATGTTTACAGTGGGAATTTTATTTTACCCTTGAAAGAAAGACTGTGGCGTATATTGTATATTCACGATAGTATTTAAGTATATAGGAAAATCATATAAGGGGCTGTCCACAAATGATGTCACGCTTGGACGGGGTGGGGGGTCATGAAGATATTACACTTCGTGACAGGGGAGAGAGGGCGGGGTTACAATAAGTGTGACATCACACACATCTACTAAAAACATTGCAAATCAACAGAAACAACGGTTTGAATCGATATAGTTGCAGTTGAAAAAATAAAGTGGTCAAATAAATATTCAAATACCATCTATAACTGAGTGCTTTGTTTCTAAACTGCCAGTATATGTGTATATTATTTATTGCATGCTAAATTGATATTGTTTATAAAAGCCGGGGGGGGGGGGGGTAGTAATTCAAAAATTAGGGGCCTCACTTATTTCCATTCCCAGAATATTTAGAAATAAAAAATATAAACGGTAATTAGCAGTTATGCTATTTAGTAATTAGTCATTACTAATACCAGTTATACTAATTGGCAATCAGTTGTTTTTTAGTAATTGTTATTTATTTGTTAATTACTGAGGAATTTGCATAAATTTCTTAAGATATCAACAATTTTTGGTAGAACATTTGACTATGGGGAATTACTTGAGCCCCCTGAGTCCCCCCCCCCCCCCTTTTCTAGACGGTATAGTAGACGGACGTGACATATGATAGAGGGGGGAGATATAGAAAAGCGACATAGTTTGTAATATAGGGGGGAAGGGGTCAAAAACATGGACTAAAGGTGAAACATAATTTATGCGCGGTACCTAACTTTTGTCTTGTAGCTATGTTCTATTGCTATTCAGATCCTTAGGCACCGCAGTCCAGTGTCTTATCCATTGTACTCCAGGGCGACGTGAAAAAGTTACAAACAGAATAAATGTGCCATAGGCGTGCCAAAAGAATGCGAAGTAAGATAATTGAATTGCAATAACTCAGTTTCCATTTAAGCAATCGACATCAAATAATGTGGGAAACAATCTTCTGAACAACTATTTTAAATTTATCAGGTCCCTTTGTTCAAATGACTTGAACCGAAGCTGATATTAGCTATATTAAACCCCACTGCTCATTTTTTAGAAAGTACGGTTGCTTTCATTTGAGTACGTCATCGCTCATTTACGATGCAATTGTACTCAAAGAAAAACGAGTATTTTCAGGTAGACATTTTTAAGTACCTTTTTTTTACAGTGTGATGTTAATAAAAATTGTTGTATACAAGTTTTTCATTTAAAAAAATAAAATATTTCCACCACCTACAATACAACAGTGCACCGAATAAATTTTTACTTTTGTTTCAATAGAGAAACATATTTTAATCGCAATTTATAGTCTTTCTCCTAGTATCCATATCTATGTAAATTCTCGTTAATGGTTGTTTGTGCTTTATTGATTCCTATAAGTATATTGCAAACAATTTTTCTTAATTACTCTCTAGAAGAAGCCATTAAAGATTTTTATTAGATAAAAGCCATTATACGGTTAGAGCGCTTAGAAATTTTGCGCTTGCGATACGAAGTTTTATTGACGTTCCATACCATGTCCTCACTTATAAATGGGTACATCGTCCACAAAATAAAATAAAAACCGCTAAAATTATCGATTTTCTGAGATTATTTTTTCTTGACAACACAAAAAGTGACTGAAAATACATATATAATCTACAATTTTGTTGATATTAGTTAAATATATTATGGATTTTTTTAGAAAATCTTCGTGAAATATCCGGTTATAGTTATCTTACATTTTTTAATTGGGAAAAAAAATGTATTGAATGTAGGACATTTTACATATACACTATCCTTTGTTTACTAGATCACAAAGGTATTCATTGTGTAAAGTCCTATAATTGTGTTAAAGTCCTATTTACGTATTGCATGTTTAATTGCAGAATTTTTTTTTCAATTATTTTATATTGTTTATTGCAACATCTCATTTAAACTAATGAATGGATAAAATTACTTGAAAAAGGTACTTATAAAATGAGTATCTGAACCTACTCGTTTTTATTTGAGTACAATTTTCAACGTAAATGAGTGATGAATTACTCAAATTTAAGTAACCGTACTTTCTCAAAAATGCCATCTTAACAAATAGACCTGACACATTTAAAATAGTTGATGGTAGTTTTCTAACTTATTTGATGTCGATTGCTTTAATATAAACTGAGTTATTACAACTCAATTTTCTTGCTATTTATTCTTTTGGCACACCTTTTTAAAATTTATTTTGTTTATAACTTCTTCCCGTAAGGCACTGGACTGCGGTTACTGAGGATATAGGTTTTATTATCGGTAAGTCTTGATTATAATTGTCGATATTTATTGAAATCGATTTATGAAGGCAGCTTATGTAGGCAAGCAAATGCTCTTTTTATTCATTTTTACTCATTGTACAAATTCTGAGTACATGTCTTTTTCAAAAATGAAATTTATGTATTTAAAACCATGATAAGCATAGAATTGAATCAGAAATGAGAAAATTTTACTTATATTTGACCAAATATTTGTAACAGTTCATTGATATAAAATTTATAATTTTTAAAAATTAGGTTACAATAACAGCATTAAAGTAATTATTCATTAGGATGCAAATATCAATTGTTAGTGATCAAGTAGAACAAATGAGAAATAATTTCAGCCAAAGAAATTTATTTCTATCAAACATTAATATATTAATTACACAAAAAAAATGTTGTTGTGGGCAGGTTGCAATCATTAAAAATCATTCATGCATACATGGATTTTTTTTTATTACAAATATTTATTTAACTCATTCTGTCTAATGTTCTATTCCAAGTAAAGCGATTTAAACAAACTTTCAAATGTCACATCGACCTGAAACTTGGGGAAAATAAGTAATCCCGATGACCGTACAATATTTAGCAGTAAAATTTAAAAATATTAAGTAATAATGAATTTTCTTTGAAATTTAGAAAGAAGCTTCCAACTCTTCTCAAATTTACAACGACCTAAAATGACGCCATTGTGATATGCTTGAATGGATGCCTAATTTTATGCCGCCATTATACTGAAAACTGAAATTTCAGTATTAAGTGAAAACTGCTTTTTATATTCTTTACTAAAACAGAAATAATGTAATTTCTATTAAGATTCAGACATAATTCATTTATATTTAGATTAAATTTAATTGAATTTTATTGCTTTAATTTCATTATATTGTACTGGTGGAGCTATCACTTTTGGTGATATTAATGGCAATATAAGTAAAATTAAAAATAAACTCTCTATTATCTAAATTAACTCAAATAAAAAAGAAAGGCGCTCAATATTATAAAATTCTGAAGCCGTTTTCCTTACCGCTCCACACTTTTAATTAAATTATTTTATAACAATAATTTATTTTTAACTTTATATTAAAATAATTATAATAAAAGCTTATTTTTAAAAGTATTTTTTATATATTTTTTTGTTGTTGAATTATTTAAAAACATTACGGGATAACTTTTACCAATATGTATACCAATTTCTTTTTAAATGTAACACAATATTTATTATTTGTTTATCTGGCTAATCAATTTGTATACCATTTCTTTTAACAGATAATCAAAATATTTAATTTTCATTAATTTATCAATTAATCTTTATATTTATTTTTAACCGAAAGTAAAATTCATATTTAGCAATTTTGTACTCAGCATACACATTTTATTTACGGACTTAAAAGCGCGCCAACCAAAACCGCCAAAGCGCGCCAAAAGGTGAGATGTTATCAATTCGACTGTTATATATTTTTTTATTTATACTTTCTCTGCGCTTCTGAGGTAGCACACCCGGCATCCTATCCGTAAAGTTAACATATTTAGATCTCATTTTTTTTCATTCACATTCAAAAACCATTCATATGTACAGACCCATGCAAAATCAATAGCCTCAACGTCAAAAACACAGAAAAAACCCGACCAACACAAAAAGCGAGTTACCACAGCCCCAAAACGCTAACGACTTTATGATTACTGAAACGGACTCGAAACAAGATTTGGCGGTTATCCCGGATTTAACTCTGAGGAGCAAATAACAAGTTCGAATCCGACTTGATGTACGACGACGGTTATGAGTTTAAGTTAATCGAATTACTTTGTCTCCAAATGTGACCTTTTCTCGACTTGCTTCTGATCGTTGCCACGGAGTAATCAAATCAGGAACTGTCGCATTATTTCAAGAAGAACATCAACTTCTTTCGTCCGGTCGTGCCAGGGGATGAATTGGAAAGGTTATTGGCGAGATGTTCTGTCGGTTTCTTCTCTTATGGGATAGATGCGGGTTCAATAATGCATTTGAAAACTTGTTGTTTTAGTTACATTACCTGATAAAACCTATTGGTAAAACATTTATTTGATAAATATTTTTAATTTTGTGATTTGTTATCCTCTATCACCAGGCTATGACATTTAATAGCCATTCAATGAAATCACACTATTAAAATATTTACTCAAAAATAAGTAAAATGTACTCATTTTAGAGTACATTCGATGCTTATCATGGCTCGAATACATAAGTTTCAATTTTGAAAATGACATGTACAAAATGAGTACAATGAATAAAAAGAACCATTGCTGTATACGTAGGTTATAAATGACTTTCAATAAATATCAACAATTACAACCAATACCTACAGGGAATTGAACCCCGATTCTCAGGCACCTCAATCCAGTGCCTTGTCCGTTAAACTGCTAAGGCGATGTGAAGAAGTTATAAACAGAAGAAATGTTTTAGGTGTGCCAAAATAATTGGAAGTAAGATAATCGAATTCTAATAACTCAGTTTTTCATTTCAGCAATTGACATTAAATAATGTAGAAACTATCTTCTGAACAACTATTTTAAGTGTGTCAGGTCGCTTTGTTAAGATGGCTTGGTCAAAAGCTGGGATTAGCAATATTAAATCAATCACACTGCTCATTTTTGAGAAAGGAGAATTACTTAAATATGATTATGTCATCGCTCATTTACGATACAATTGTACGCCAAGAAAAAAAGTATGTTCAGGTACTCATTTTTAAGTACCCTTTTTTTACAGTGCGCGCTCAATTGTGTTATATTATGTTATATATTATTGTCGCGGCTTTGTTGATCGACAAGGTCTCCCTATGTAAATCTCTTTTGAAATTGGCCGGAAAGCACATCAGTCCAATAATTAAATTTTTGGATTAGTGCCGTGAACTTAATTTTAAAATATTTTAAGAGTTAGCTGTTATAGGCATAAATATATTTTATATTATGCTGTGTGTCATATATAACATATATGCAGAAAAATATCAATTTCCTTGTTATGAACTATAGCAAAACATTGACAGAAAAAAAAACAATTCCTCCTCCACGACAAACTTTGAAATATAATATTAATTTAAATAAAAATTATTTCAACCAATAATATATCATCTGGCAAAACTCTGTGAACCTTTTTAAAAGTAGATTTAAAATGGTTTAAAAATATTTTCAGCCTTAAAAATTAAAAATAGCATTAAAATGTGTTGTGGAGGGGACATGATAATTTTTACAAACAGCTATTTATATATTTTACAGGGTGTAGTTGTAATTGTCTAATATATTAAAAAAAAAGACTTCTTCAATTTAAATTTAAATCCTAAAGTTAAATATTCTTAAAAAATATATAATGCATTTAACGCAATGTCCCCTCCGCAATAACAAAACAAAAAAAATTACATTTGAAATAAAAAAAAGTGTTAAAGTTTTATTCAGGGATAAAACAAAACAAAATATTAGAACATAAAAAAATATATCTCTTAATGAATCAGATGACACGTGAATTTTTATTCTACCCCAAAATCCCTTTTTAAGAAGGTCAGAACATAAATACTCTGGAATGGCCGTATAGATAGATACCATAAACCGAAAAGCACTCCAAATTAATCCTATAAATAATCAGCTACAGTTACGATCCCACCGCATTCCCAAATCAATTGGAACATTCCCCTCCCCCCCCTCCCCCCCATGAAGATGGCCACCAAAGAAAAAAGCATCCTTTTCTCTCTCTACTCCGCCTTATCGTTGAGATCGGATGGTGTTAATTTCACGCTAATGACACCTTAATGCGTGGGCGGGGATGCGGATGATGTACTACGGATCCGGGGGACGGATAATGGCGCGGCTTCTTGCTCTTCTTTTTGAGGAGTTGGCCCGGAGCCCGAGAGGCAGGGGGAGAAACACCTCTTAAAATGTGTTCGTGCGACCTCCGTAAAGCCTGCGGGGTTTGTTTACTAAATATTAGGGGGAACTGTGTTCTGGTTTGTTGTAAGGAGAAGAGTGTGCAGTTGCAGATTGCGCTAAATGCGTGGTGTTGTGTAACTTGGAATTTTGGCTAGCTAATCATGCATTAAAAAAGGCATTGTGACAATGTTCTTGGATTGGTTTGGTTTGATTAATTAAGGTCGCACTAGAGCTGCACAGTGGGCTATTGGCGACGGTTCGGGTCTATCTCGAAGGAAAGACCCGGGAACCACGGAGTAAAGAAAAAGGTGGAGATGATTTGGCGAGATTTCATGAGACGTAAGTTAGCAACCCCAAACTAGGAACAAACAAACCTAGTTTGCAGTAGTTTTCCTACGAGGGAAAAATAAATTATCGCCAAGTACTGGTACAAAGTAGTGCTTTGGAATAGCGCCAAACACTTCGCCAGTTCCTACTTTTTAAGCGATTGCTTACTTCACATTGCAAACCGGTTTTAGACATGTTCGCACCTCCACCTTCTTATTTACTCCGTGCCCGGGAACACATACACATTCACACACACACATTCATACATGCATCTCGTTATTTTAGAACCATGGTCAGATGACGAGGAAAAGCCTGAACTGGCACCCAAAGCCTTCAATAGACGTCGGGATCCTTGGATTGGAGATTGATTGGGTGGTTGAATTAACGTCTGGGTAGGTCTTTACAATGAGCTGTTAGGAACGGTTAGGAGTCTATTTCAAAATTCAAGCAAATATTAAAAAAATAGTCATGAACTGACTACTATATTATATGACCTAACAGTATATTTGAACCAGCGTTAGCGTAGTATTGTTTTAACTTTATCGTTCGGCATTTCGTCTGTTTGTCTTCTGTGAATATGTTTGTTTGTTGCGCAGTCACGACGAACGCGTTGTTCGATTTCCTTTCAAATTTGGCATGAATGTTTCTTGAGGTGTTTTTCTTAATATTTATTTTTATTCTGTCTTGAGATGGTGACCGTTTTATTATTTTATTCCGTTTCAAGATTGTTTTCCGTTTTAGTGGTTCCGTATTGTATACAGTTTAGCTTCTTTTTTTTTTGGTAGCGAGGTCTATTGTTTGCAAAAATACTAGACCATAAGTTTTAGCATTGGAGCAATTCTTAAAAAGATTATGTGCACGAGTCTATAAGAAAAAGTTGTCTTGTTAGATAAAACTAATTGTTTAGACAAAGCATTAAAGTAATATTGTAGACCTCCGAAGCCTGCAGGCTCCACCCTCCACACATGCATTGACTTTCTAGTTCAACTGCTTGGTGAAAGAGGGGCTAGTCATGATTATCGATCTGTTCTGATCATGCAAATATATATAATTTCATGTTTAAAAGATGTTATAAAATGATACCATAAGGGTGAAATCAGTACCTGGTATATCAGTATAGAAAACCCATTAGAAAACTTTAGCGTTATCCATTATAACGTGATAACTCTGCAACAAACAGCACGATTGGCATAAATTTGGTTTCAGACGATACATAACTAGGCGATACGCGTGTAAAATATTGAATAAGGCGTAACAGATTGCGTACCTTCTTAACTATGTGTTCCCTTTGGCAGTCATGAGAATATAACTAAATATGTGAACACAACGCATTCACCAATTAAAAAATGTCTAATATTTTTATATTTTCAACTCAGAGCAGAATTGAAGATGACAAAATCTTTCGGTCAAAGTTATTATTACCAAAACCTTAAAACTCATTAACATTAATTGGTAATTTAGTAGGATTGAAAAACCATTCATATAATTTCGTCCAATAACATTCATTCATTACTTACTGGACGTCCAATCATCAATCTTCGTGAGTCCATCTACGTGACCACAAGACACATTAATCGGTCAAACTGATGATCTATACAGAATATCGACTGAAACAAATGTCCCATGACCGGCAGAATAAACACTCATATCATTCCGTTTAAAAACAACCATTAAGAAATTGCTCTTCTCTTTCCGATATATCAAGGTCAAGTAGATGAACGCACATTTTGGAAGTAAATGTCTCCTAAAGCGAAGACTGTCTCGTTGAAAGAAAACCGATATCTCCTGCCAGCGCTTTCTTCCGGCAAAGGAAATCAAGGAAATGAAATAAGGATATTTTCTTTATTTTCCCCCTTTTTCTTGTACTTCTGTTTATCTATGGAATGGAAAACAGACGCTTCTTCTGAGATACCCAGGCATGGAAGCGAGATATTAAAAATCAGAAGAGTGGGAAAATATTTATTGGAAATATTTTCGTACAGTTATGCATATATCGTTGCGCTGTGAGAATTCCCAAACTAACGTTTTTGACAAATTGGTTGTGACTGTGCTGAAGCACGACCAGACGGGGTGGGGTTTTCGTGAGAAGTTAATTTAGCAAATTATAGAAATAGTAATTGGTAGCCAACAAAAAAATATCGCCAAGAGAACGTTGATAAACAAATATTGAATATGACGTCGCGCTCCTCCATTTACTTTCTTTTTTTCAATATTGTACAAGCACCTTCTCCTAATTTCTTATAGAACGAGATGTATATGTCAATCGTGCTATTTACTACGGAGATATAGTGTCGAATCGCATCACCTAAAAGCGTAACATAATATTTTAATCAAAACATTCCATGTAGCTGATTTTAAATTCAGCAGACTTTAGATACAGCAGATTATAGAAATTGGAATTGGTCTCCACCATGACATCGCCATCAGATGGAAGATAAACAAGTTGTTCCATCTGACACTGCGAATGACCAACCACGCTTCATATGATCTTTGTTTTAGTGTAGTTTAAGATTTCACAACATCGATGTCTAATTTTCTATCGTATGAGATAAATTTATGTCCATCGTGCTATTTGCCGCGAAACTATAGCGTCGGAATGGATCGCCCTAATAGTGTGACTTAGTGTTCTTATCCTGATACTCCCCATGTAGCTGTTTCTAAAGATATTTCACGCCAAAATTAAATTAGCAGTACCTAAGTTTCCGAATGTATATTTTCTCGACGAGCAAAATGAGTACTTTGGAATAAGGAGAATAGCCGCAGTTTTGAACTTCACGAACAAAATACGAAAAAATAATTCATTTATGGTTAAAATTCATACGAATTAAGGTAAAGAAAGCATCATTATGGAGTGCCAATGCACATATTTATTTTACATTTAAAATCTTTTATTTTCTAATTATATTATTTTAGTATAAAAAAGGAAGTATCATGGACCACTTCGGAGCCTCTCGCGGATCATCAGTGGTCCACAGATAACATGTTGGGTACCACTGACTTAGGGTGTTGTAATTATAAGTGATAATAGTTTATAATAGAGGAGACCGTGTTTTCAAAATTATCCCAGTCCCGCGGACGGATCACAGGTTGGGTACCATTGATTTAGGGTGTTGTAATTATAAGTGATAATAGTTTACAATAGGAGGAGACTGTACTTTCAAAATTATCCCAGTCCCACAGACCACTTTGGACCCTTGCGCGGACCATCAGTGGTTCACGGATCTTGAGTACCACTGATTTAGAGTGTTGTAATTATAAGTGATAATAGTTTATAATAGGAGTAGACTGTACTTTCAAAATTATCCCAGTCCCACGGACCACTTTGGACCCTTTCGCGAACCATCAGTAGTCCACGGAACACATGTTGGGTACCACTGATTTAGGGTGTTGTAATTATAAGTAATAATAGTTTTTAATATAATGAGACTGTACTTTCAAAATTATCCCAGTCCCACGGACCACTTTGGACCATTTCGCGAACCATCAGTGGCCCACATATCACTTGTTGGGTACCACTGACTTAGGGTGTACAAGCAAGTTAGGAACGTGCAAGCAAAAGCAATAAATGATAATAGTTTATAACAAAAGGAGACTGTGCTTTCAAAATTAAATATAGTTTATAATTTTCTTTATACTAATTTTTACGGTAATCAATAAAATTAGTAGATAAATAATTGTGGACACGGATCCTCATACATTGTGTAACTTAAATATATTGTTATGAATTCAAATCTGTCTATTTTCTCTCACTGAAAGCTATACTCAGGGACAACCTAAGTTGAACCTGAAATGAAAGCTGTGATATGTATAAATATTCAATTGATTTAGGCTCAACTTAGGTTGTCCCCGAGTATAGTGTACTTTATACATTCAAATTAATTAATTCCCTACAGTAACTGAAAACATAGTGAAAACCAGAATTATAATTGATGATGTTTTTAGTTTTTACGGCAAACCACTTACGTATGGAGTATTACAATGAATTATTCTACGTTAAATATTGTTGAGGAGCTGGTAGCACTCAAAGTAGGAATTAACAAAAACGGAGCACTATGTAAGCAATTACCGTAATTGCACAATTGCATTCTTTAAGAGTCCTTCAACTTCTGTATAAATATGAACCATTCGGGAATAATCAACGGCTTGTTTGGTTAACCTCATCGAAAAGTGCTTTTTGAAAGTAATTATAGAATCAAATTGTCAGTGGCATTGTTGGAAAGTTGAAAATTATTTTGCATTCCTAGTTTAATGGAGCTCTTAACGTAAATGAAAATGTAAAATAATCACTTTTTTTTTCTTGAGGGAACATAGACATAAATTAATGCTTTAATTTTTATTCATTATTACCATTTTTTTATGTTTATTATTTAATGCAATGCTGTGTTAAATAATTTATTAGGGGTTGGATTCTGGAACGTACATGCAAAAGCAACTTAAAGTGGTTTTCATTACACATTCGAATTCATTTTCACGGATTTTAACTGAACACAAAAACTGACTTGAAACTAATCGAAAAGCAAAAGTATAAATATAATATAATGGAATTAGCATAATAAATGTAGTATAAACGGCCTTCTATTTAAAAGAAATAATGAAATTTTTCAGCTTTTTAAAATATTAATTAAAATAACCATTTAAAAAAAACATTATATTTCAACTTAAAACATAACGTTAGGAAGAAATTTTACCTCAAAATAAGAATTGTTTTTGCGTATTTTGCATTTTTAGACAAATAATATCCAAATAGTTATATTTTAATTTAAAAAAAAAATTTGACGGAAAAGTGATTTAACATAAGCTGGATGAGATACTAGTATAAAAGCACTTCTATCACATTTTTAGGGTGATCCATTCGTAAAGTAAAAATAATACAATCGACGCCATTTTGGTCTTGTTCGATATCAAACTAGAAGCCGATGCCCATTTCCACCTGAAAATATGACCTCTCTACGGAATTTTTGTTCTGAAACATTATTAAATTCACTGAACTCTTCAAGTAGCTCAATACTTCATTTTAAATAAGTTTTAAAATTAATAAACAGTTCAGAACTTTGCGAAATGAGAGTTTAACGTCTTTGAAATTCCAAATGGGGTAGGATAGAAGAATATATTATTGGGGTAATCCATTGGAATACTATAATTACAAAGCAAATTGCACGATAAACACACATTTGGTCTGTTTTGACAGGAAGCTATATACGTGTATTTATCTAAAATCTTGAAATAACGCAAACTATATACGCAGAGTGGAAGGGGGCACAGACGGAATTGCTTGTTTATCTTTCTTCTCTTGGTGAGGTTTTAAGTTAGCGACCAATCACTATTTATATAAATTGCTATATTTATATAAATGAATTGCTATATTTATAGTAAGAAGTAATTTCTGCCGTAAGGGGGGTGGGAAGAGGGTTGGAGTGGGTTTTTAAAATCTCATGTAAAAAGTGGCCTTTCTCTTGTTTTTAAGATAAAGTGTGCAAAACTTAATTAAGCTCGAAATAAAATTGTAGATATGTATAAAAACAAACTAAAGGGCACTCTTTTTATATGTATAAATTTAGCCAATTCTACAATTTTTCTATAAATATATCAAATTAGTTATATTTTAACCTTAAATGTTGGCGTTTGTTATAAAAAACCCCAAAATATTTTCAAATTTATTAAATGCGAAATCGATATCACTAAATATCACGGCAAAATACAGAAAATATCTATCGCTGTTATGGAGAACTTCAAAAATAGACAGAAATGTCAGTAAGTAATAGTTTACTTAGCGAAATAGAGCATTAATACGTTGCGATGTTCTATTCCATTTAACATTATTGGAAGAAAAAAAATAGTTCATCAAATAATAGTATTTACGAAGATTAAGGTGTTTTGGGTTTGATATCAACCAAAATATTTTGATGTTCTTAAAAATAAAGATAAAAATATGTAACTTAGATTGTCATAATAAATACTTTGCCATTGTGTTAAGTTGTTTGGAATTCAAAGCTAAGTATTTTTAATTTAATTTTTATAATGTGCATTTTATTCTCATATAACTTCTATCTAATGATGCCTCCTGGCTTTTAAGTAGAAACAAAGTGCTTTAACGATAGTTTAATTATAATGTTAAAATATACACGTGTGTGTTGGTAAGAGGAAATGTAATATTACTTTTTTTTCTGCTTGTGAGAAAATACTTTGTGAAAATGACAACAATGCCTTAATTAGCAGGGTACTAATTTCTGTTTTTATGTGTGTGCTAATCTACTGTATTATTTATGTTGCTTATGTTGTTATATTATATAATTTATGTTGTTTTGCAGGAAAAACAAATTGTAATATTCTTGAGATATAAACATTTATTTAATTTAGCATAATTATATATAATATTTTATGAACATGCATTCATTTAAGGTATTTCTTTTATACGTATTGGCATTGAAACCATGGTAGGGCTAGAATTAAATTTCGTTAGTTGATATAGTGTGATAATATTTAATAAAAATTAAAGGTAGGAAAGATTTTTTTGTAATTTGAAAATATAAAACACGTGATTAATTTAAAATTATTTGGCAAATGTTCTAAAAAATAAATCTAAGGTAGGTTTTCCGATTATTGATAGAGCAATGAATAATAAGTATTTAAAGAAATATAATAAATAAAATTATATAACAATAATATACAACATTTAAATTCGTTCAATAAATCTAGAAAGGATAATATTTTAAATATTATTTCTACTACAAATCTAACTATTTTAATTATTAAAATTATATAACATACAACATTTAAATGCGTTCAATTATTCATGAAAGGATGATATTTTAAATATTATTTCTACTACAAATCTAACAATTTTAATTATTAAAATTATATAACATACAACATTTAAATGCGTTCAACTATTCATGAAAGGGTAATATTTTAAATATTATTTCTACTACAAATCTAACAATTTTAATTTTTAAAATTATATAACATACAACATTTAAATTCGTTCTTTTATTCATGAAAGGGTAATATTTTAAATATTATTTCTACTACAAATCTAACAATTTTAATTTTTTAAATTATATAACATACAACATTTAAATTCGTTCTTTTATTCATGAAAGGGTAATATTTTAAATATTATTTCTACTACAAATCTAACAATTTTAATTATTAAAATTATATAACATACAACATTTAAATGCGTTCAACTATTCATGAAAGGGTAATATTTTAAATATTATTTCTACTACAAATCTAACAATTTTAATTTTTTAAATTATATAACATACAACATTTAAATTCGTTCTTTTATTCATGAAAGGGTAATATTTTAAATATTATTTCTACTACAAATCTAACAATTTTAATTATTAAAATTATATAACATACAACATTTAAATGCGTTCAACTATTCATGAAAGGGTAATATTTTAAATATTATTTCTACTACAAATCTAACAATTTTAATTTTTTAAATTATATAACATACAACATTTAAATTCGTTCTTTTATTCATGAAAGGGTAATATTTTAAATATTATTTCTACTACAAATCTAACAATTTTAATTATTAAAATTATATAACATACAACATTTAAATGCGTTCAACTATTCATGAAAGGGTAATATTTTAAATATTATTTCTACTACAAATCTAACAATTTTAATTTTTAAAATTATATAACATACAACATTTAAATTCGTTCTTTTATTCATGAAAGGGTAATATTTTAAATATTATTTCTACTACAAATCTAACAATTTTAATTATTAAAATTATATAACATACAACATTTAAATGCGTTCAACTATTCATGAAAGGGTAATATTTTAAATATTATTTCTACTACAAATCTAACAATTTTAATTTTTTAAATTATATAACATACAACATTTAAATTCGTTCTTTTATTCATGAAAGGGTAATATTTTAAATATTATTTCTACTACAAATCTAACAATTTTAATTATTAAAATTATATAACATACAACATTTAAATGCGTTCAACTATTCATGAAAGGGTAATATTTTAAATATTATTTCTACTACAAATCTAACAATTTTAATTTTTTAAATTATATAACATACAACATTTAAATTCGTTCTTTTATTTATGAAAGGGTAATATTTTAAATATTATTTCTACTACAAATCTAACAATTTTAATTATTAAAATTATATAACATACAACATTTAAAAGCGTTCAATTATTCACGAAAGGGTAATATTTTAAATATTATTTCCACTACAAATCAAACAATTTTTATAAGAGCATAATGTGCGCAATGAATCAATTAACTATATGTTTAACTTCATCGTTTTTAAACCTAACATTATTTCACAAAAAAATGCGAAATATATTTTTGTTTTCATTCTTAAAAAAATTACGAAATATTCTTGCTTCACCCATAACCAACAGCCTTTTGCGATTTCCCCCCCCAGGTTCTCTTTCCAGAACGAACCACCACAAAATATTTTACTCTGCAATGTCAAAAACCATAAAAGCTCCCCCCAAAAAAACCTTAACTTAGTTTTTGCAGCGTACCACAGATTCTATCAAAGCCCTGGCATATATCCAAATGCCTTCCTGGTATAACCCGTTACTTTAACAAATAGAGGAACATGTTCCCTCTTAAGAACACAAATAAATAACATCTAAGGGAAGCCCAAATATTTCAAAGGATACACGGATACTCTAGAAATGGAGAACATGCAGTGAGTTAGACTTTTTTTTAAAAAAAATCCACAATGTGCTCGTCTATATTTTTAACCTTGAATACGGTTTTGAAATCGGTCCGGATAGAACTGTCCGTGGCAGAAACTTGCGCGATATAAAATAATTTGGTACTGTAAAGCCCCATAACTCTAGGAAGAATCAGCCTTTAACCAGATAAAAACAATCTAGCACCGTGTAGGGGAAAGATAAAAATCCACAATCACTTTTATCAGTTCTGAATCATAATGAGAAAGTAAGCTAACCTTTTCATGTGGGCTAAGTTAAGGAAAAGTACACTAATTTAAGTAACCATACTGTCGCAAAAATGAGCAGTGGGATTTAATATTGCTAATATCAGCTTCTGTTCAAGCCATCTTAACAAAGCGACCTGACACACTCAAAATAACTAGGTGTTCAGAAGAGGGTTTTTCACATTATTTGATGTCGATTGCTTAAATGGAAACTGAGTTATTACAATTCAATTATATTACTTCTTATTCTTTTGACATATCTTTTTAACATTACTTATGTTTATAATTTTTTCACGTTGCCCTGGTAGCATAGCGGATAAGGCTGCGGACAGTGGTGCCTATATATGTGGGTTCGATTCCCAGTAATAATCTTGGTTGTAATTGGCGATATTTATTGAAAGTGATTTATGAAGGAAGTCTATGTAGGCTAGCATCTGCTCTTTTTATTCATATTTACCCATTGTACTCATTTTTAAGTACATGTCTTTTTCAAAATTGAAGCTTATGTATTTGAAACCATGATAAGCATTGAATGTACTCAAAAATGAGAACATTTTACTTATTTTTGAATACTTATTTTTAATAGTGTACTCTTAATATTTGTTTACAAATAGCTTTCCAGTAGATAAACACCTGTTATATTTAAGGTAATCGAATTAAACACAGTAAGTGTTTGATACACATAGTACGCTAGTGAAATATAAAAGTAGAAAATCTATGAAAATATATATTTACTTGTAAAAGTCAGTTTATTAAATCACAGTAAGAGGGGGGTTCTCCCGATTATTTGATAAAAATGTTTCGAAAAATATCGATATGCGAATAAATTGGAAGTGAAATATATTCCAAATAAAATATTTCAGAAATAAATTGGTTTTATTTATGGGAGGCCCAAAAATCTAGATATATTTATAAAGTGTAAATCGGTATTTCTTAGCGAAACTTTCTCTCTCTCTAATTTCGCAGAGTAGAAAATATAATTTTCTTAAAAGCATCACCGGAATTTTTTTTAAAAAGTCTCTACTTTATTATATGTTTAACACTCTTCCAAATTATTTTGTTTTGAAAGCTTTTATCAAATTTTGTGCTTTTTTTCTAATCTAGTAAATGATTTCCAAAATTAATTCGATTATTTGCAATTATAGAAGATCTGGTTATTTCTAGTTTATTACATTACATGGTTTATTCGCTCGCTTTAAAAATTTAATGATATATTACGGATATTTGCTGATACATTTTGGTTACTTTATATTTAATAAAAAGTTATATATTTTCCATTATCTCACCATTATAATTTCAGGACGGTTACAGATGATTAGCCTTTGTATCAAATTTAGTTGATATGAATAATAAAACATTTTTATCCAACTACTTTGCTTATACTTTAAGGAAGTTGCTTAGCTTAAGTAGAAACACAAAGTAGTTAAATTATAGCAAAAAGAATGGTTTATTATGTGTACTTGAATTTGAGTACATCATCGCTCATTTACGATGCAATTGTACTCAAACGAGTAGGTTCAGGTACTCATTTTTAAGTACCTTTTTTTTAACAGTGTTGTTTGGAAAATTTCAAGATATCGAGAAATGGAGTACAACTACTTGTATTCGAAAACATTAAAAATATAATTTTTTATCTTAAAGGTGTTCAAAAAGAAATGTGATCCAAATTGGATAAACGCCACTTAATGTAATTGAAGCTTGGTCAAAAGTAAATCTATAGAAGCATAATTACCTTCTAATAGAACGTCATTAGTTAGAACGTCATTATTTATATGATATGAAAACAACATAAAATATTTTCGTGTTTGGTGTATAAAAGACATAACAAGAGCGAAATAGTCACGTTTTATAGTTTATATATTTAACTATCACTTTCGCGAATACAAGATCAAAATATAAATGAATATTTAATAATAATACGACGCCTTAAACATTTTGATCTGTAGCCTAATAATTTACATCCACCAAATAAATTTTAAAAAACAATATCCGATTATTTATGATTTCCATTTTTTAAAGTAGTTACCAAAATTTTCAATTAGTCATTTTATGTAAAACTTTTGAAAATAACCTTTCGATAAAGATGTATAGGTATAAATATCTTACAACTTGTTTTCATAAACTTTTTGCTTTGTAGTCAGTATGGAAGTTAAATGAGTAATTGACTTTTGTTTAATTTGAAAGTTTTACTACGCTAAACTCTTTTAGTTTGCCTAATTAATTTTATACTTTATCTATATTCAGGGCCCATGACACTTAATTACTTTTCACTAAGCTTTTTATTTCATTTTTGTTGACTTATAATTAATTATTCATGTAAAAGCCATTTTATAACCTATCCAACATTTTATTTAATTTAACAACTCAGAACATAACCAAAATCAAATCCCTCATATCTATTTTGATGCTGTATTCAATAGTAATAATTAGCGACCTACGTGGCCGAGCGGTTAAAGGCGTCAGCTGGGAATCCGAAGATTCCTGGTTCGATCCTAGACGATGGACTTGACAAGGAAAAGTAAAAAAAGTAGTGATCCTGTGATCGGAGGGTTGCCAGCTTCGCTACAAAATACTAGAAAAGTCGTCCAGAACATCCGCCAAAATTAACGGCGTGTATACGGGACTGGTGCACGATAAATCTGATCGAGGTCCAAAGTCATTAAAGGCGTTGGGTGCCAGTTCAGGTGTTTCCTTGTCATTTGACCATGGTTCTAAAATAACGATTTGCATGTATGATTGTGTGTGTAAATGTGTATGCGTTCCCGGGTCTTTCCTTCATGATAGACCCTGAACCGTCGCCAATAGCGCACTGTGCAGCTCTAGTGCGACGTTAATTAACCAAACCAAACCAAACCAATTGTAATAATTAACGATCTGGTTCTTATGAAAGTTGTAAAATTTATAAATAGCCCTTAAAAGAAGATTTCAACATCATTTTACCGTATAAATTTGAAAATCAGTGTTTTTGCAGATATACTAGAACAATACGTGTGCGTGCGGAAATTTGTTTGATTTCGCACATGCCCTAGTGAATATGCAGATACACTGACAGGCACTCGTGAAAGTGCAAATAAGATCGTTACTCGAACAATAGTTACGTTTTGCTAATGCATCTGCAGATTCACTAGTGACTCTATAAATATACTTAGCCGATACATGTAAGTGCGGAAAATTGTTTGATTTGATTTGGGTACCAGATGTTTTTAAGCAGTTATTATTATCCGATATTTTAAAAATGACTACCTGTGAGGCGGTTGAATTGCTAATATTGAACGACTATAATATTACTAGGGATTTTTGGCAATTTTTGTATGATGAGAAATTGCAAAAACGACTGGAGATTCTAAAAAATACCGACAATTGTTGAAACATAATGGCATTTATTTATTTTCCGATACTAAAAGTTAAAACTTTCGCACTTTCACTATTAAGAATACATGTATATATAGATTCCCTAGTGAAAGTGCGGAAAATTCTTATTTTGTAGAATATTCTGCACTTATAGTAAACAAATCAGTGTATCTGCAGAGTTATTAGCGAGTCTGCAGATACACGGCTATGACACTTTCACGGTAACTTATATACGATATCATTATTAAAAGATTAATACAAACTATAAACATGTTTCACAAAAATACTTTTTTCCAATCGACGAAAAATATTTTTTCTCCGCGATAAACTTATGACTTATTAAATTGATCTTAATCAATAGGTAAACAATACGATATTATTTTATTTAGATTTATTGACTTAAAAAGAAGTTATTACAACTTTACTTATCTTACTTTCCACGTTTTGGCACACTTTTTTTATGTTTGTCTTATCATAACTTTTTAATATGTGTATTATTTTTTATTTTACATGGAAATCCCAGGTTTATACAATAGTAAAACCTTTATTACTATGTATTTTTTAAATTTAACTACTAGAATATAGTCTTATTTACTTCTATAAAACGTCATTTTATTTAACCCAGTACAAATTAGACGCGTTTTCATTGGTTTGTTAATAAAATATTCTAAAGTTAAGTCCGTATTTAAATTGTAATTACAGAGTATAGAATCAAATATAGAATTTTTTTTTAATTAATAACATTTAATCTTCAGCTCATTAGTAACTTGATCTTTTGCATTTAATTGCGAGAGTAGATTACCCTTTTCGTCGAATACTTAAAATGCGCCAATTAACAGGTTATTCTGTTTAGTAAAACTTTTTCTGTTTAGTAATTGATTCGTTTCACTTCTGACAAATTGAGAATAATTGCATGGATGCAGATCGATTGATGTCATCCTTTAATCAGTTTCTATTTCCTCTAATTGAATAAAGGTCATATATAAGATTTTATTTTATTAATTTATAAAAATTCGTAAACTTGTATTTATAGCACTGAAGTGCCCAATTATAAGATCAGAAATTGGGACTTGGCATCATTGATGTTGTTTTGTTAACAACGACCCTCGTATACTTTTCGATTTATGCGTTACATCGGTAATATATATTTAAAAGATAAATTATGTTTCATAATTTTTATTAAGTACTTTTTTAAATGAAACGTCGTTAAAATCAGTTACAAATCAGTTATATAAACATACTTTACGGTGTACACTTTTACGGTGATCCATTCCGAATCTATATCTCCGTGATAAATACGTTCAACAACTTAAAATAATTCAAAAATGGTACTAAGCGCAGATGGCAGGCCATACTGAACAGCTTGTTTATCTAAATGAACAGCTTGTATATCTAATTAGCAAATTTTTTGTTGGCAAGGAACTCTACTTCTTTAATCCGCTGCAATGGCGTTTTCCATAAAACCCTTTTTTTCCATGCTCTGGCACAGTCATATCTGACTCTTGTTAACCTGGTCTTTTATGTCGGTAGTTAAAAATTGCGTGAGGTTAATTTCATTGCTTAATGAACAACATTTTAATTTTTCGACGGATAGCAATTGATCTATTTCTCTATTTTTTAAAACAATGCATATATTTTTTTAATTCATAAAAATACTCAACGTTGAATTTTTTTAATCAAAATCATTCAAATACTTTTCAAATCTATCTGCATTAAAACAATTAAAGTTTTAATTTTTTAGTGCACATTGTTAGGAAATATAACATAAAATATCATGTACTAAAAAAAATTTACAATTTCGATTTTTTCCTTTCTGCAAAGAAAGTTAACTTTGTCTAATTATTTATAACAGTAGTTGTAGTAAGTATTAATAGAATTCTCTTACATGCTTCATGCTAAAAGGAACAAGTTAGTGATTAAATAAATTTAAATCACTAAATAAAGTAGTTTTTTATTGATTATTTTGTAACTCTTACTAGTTTTCAAAGTTCAGTAATGTCCGAGAGTTAATTTTAAAAAAGAAATTGTCTCACGAGAATCTTTGACAACCGAGGTAAATTCATAAGTTAACCTCTAAGTTATTCGTGAGTAACGTTTCTTATTAAAATTCAAATATTCTTTTTTAAATGATAGAAAAATATTATAAATAGTCAAACATGTATAAATTCTAAAAATAATTGATTTGTTGTATAAACAATTATTTTCAGATTAATTAAACAATTATTTTCAGATTAATTAAGTTTGCGTTAGAAATGATCAAATATGAATAAATTCTAAAAATAATTGGTTTGTTGTAAACAGAAAAAGATATATTTTGTCAAATTTACAAAATATATCTTACGTATAAACACATCGCTTCGTATTGAATTATGATATTTATTCAACCATTATATAAGAACTTTAGGTGAGTCACAATCGATTATCACGTAAAACATCATTTCAATATATTAAAGAAATAAGGATTGGTCGCCAACAAAAACCAAACAGAAAGAAAATGGGTAAGCTGCTCTGTCTGACACCCCATTCACACCTCGTTCTTGCTATTCTTTATTTCAAGACTTTACGAGCACCGGCGCTTAATTTCCTATTGAACAAGCACAAATATATGACAAGCTTGGTATTTGTCATGGAGTTATAGTGTCGGACTGGATCATAAAAATGGATTAATTGGTGTTTCTATTCTTGGAACTTATTTTAAAAATGTTTCACTTAAAAAATGGTAATGATTCTTAAGCTGCACTCACGAAAGGTATTCAAATTTGGTCATTTTTAGTTTTTTCAATGTAATTATGTTTTACTTTTGATCAAATAGTTTTTAAAAATACCAATTTATTACGTTCGTTGCAGTCAACTAAAAATTCTCACATAATACGCTGGTAAAAATATTGAACAATAGCCAATATAATTAAACCTAATTGCAGCATTGTAAAACATTTTTATCAAGCACTAGCACGACTAGATTTTATCAAGGACCACCATTTAATGGGTTTTTCTAGTGGACACAAATTTCTTAAAGAATTACCTTATACAAAGACACAAAAAAGTATTCTTATATTTATAGCTGAAACTCAAACAACAGAAAATGCTTTTCGCAAACGTTTCTGCCGCCGGACTTTTCTGGGCGGCTAATTATTAAGCCTTTTTCCATCGCTCAATTTGGTTGTCTTTTTATTTTTGTTCTATTTTGGGGAAAAAGATAAGAAAAAAGACTTCCCGGGATGTGAGAGAACAATTGGATCGTTATCTCCTTTTCAGAGTCTTCCATTTCTCCCATTGGTCGATGGGTGAAGTGTCAATCTTTCGATTGGGTTGCCAGAAAAGTTCCAAAAAAATATTTCTTTAAGCCTCTCATTTGTTGGTTGTTAAAAGACCTGTTCTCCTGATTTAAGTTGACACCAGGACATTTGTGTCTTACTTTTTAAAGTTTAGCTTGAAAAATCTTCTTTTTTTTAAAAAAAATCACAAAGATAAAATGTTATCTATTTTATTCATTTCCTTGTGTTTCCAAAGGAAATAGTTTTGTGACATAGAAGAATTTTTATATTTTTTCATTATATGTATTTTTAAGGATAAATGTCTGAATTTACAACAAGAATAATTTTTATAACTTGATTCTTTTTATATTTGTATTTGTATATTTTTACCACTTTTATTTGTAAGGAAATACTTGTTTATTAAAAGTAATTTTGCAGTTTTTATATATTACAATAATAATTATTTAGCTTAAATACAACATAATAGTGTAATCGCATTTAAAAGGTTGTTCGCCAAATATTGGTAAAGTATTTTCAAATGCAGTGTTATTAGCTAAATGTATTTTCGTATTTATAATAAAATAAAATAACCTTCTTTTTTTTTAAATCCGACTTTAAGAAAATTGCGGTAAAAAGTATTATATAATTTTAAATTTTACAAACAGGTTGAAAAAATTTAAATATTTAATTTTAATTTTACACTTACTTCAACGTTTTGAAATCGGCGCCAAAATTTAGGTATATATTTTGCTTCATAAAGTTATAATAATGCATTTTTTTTTGTTGCAGTTGTTTTAGCGCATTTTTCTTAAAATCGGTTTTGCTTTTTTTTAATATTTTTTTTATTTTTCCTTTTCAGCTTCTAATTCAGTAACAGGCTTGGCCCCTTCTATTATTCACCAGGAAAGGCGTTATTATTCACTTTTTTCTACGGCACGTTTAGTATATTTTGATAATATCCAGTTTAATAAATGATGGGTAAACGAAATTTCATTGTTGTACTACCTCCATCCAACAATTACAATAATTTGAAATCGGAGAAAATGTTAAAAAAATATTCGATTAACAGATATAAATAAAAGGTGCTTAACCAATTATTTTTTGCAGTTTTTGCTAAACTTGTTTTTTCTAATTCAACAAAAAAAAAATCGAAATCAGACAGTATTTGTTTTCAAACGGTTAATTGCAATTCTGGATAATTAAATGCCGGATATTTTTTTAAAAGGTGCCCTTGCGAATTGTCCAAATATCTGAATTAGAACAGAAACCTTGTGCAAACGTGCATTTAAAAAATACAAAACAGTCGAATTGATGACTTCTGAAATTGGTTGGTGCCTTTTACGTCGGTTATAAAAGTAATTGTATAGCGTCGGAATATTTTAAAATTTCTTTAACGGAAACTTTCAGCCATGTCAATTGTTATTGCTGGAAGGAAAATTGTTATTTTTAAAAGTATAAGTCTTAGGATCTTTGTTCGCTCAATATACATAAGGGTATATTTGCATCTACTATATCATTATATCACATTACCAAATTCTTCTACCAATATTAGCTTCGTACATTACTCTTTCTTAACTAATTTTGTTCACATACATGTCTATGTTTTGATCTCATTGCACCTCGAAAATCGCAGAAACTGTAAAACATATATAAATATTGTAACATACATTAAAATAAAACCTATAGTTTATTCACTCTATATTTCATATAAAGTAATAGAGAGTAACAATTGGTAGAATTTTTTTTTTAATTTTTACATGAATACAAATATATCGCAAACCTCGATATTTTTGGAAAATATCTTTGTATTTCTAGAAAATATCTCAATTTTTCTTGAAAATAACTCGGTATTTCTAGAAACTATCTCAATATTTTTAGAAAATATCTCGATATTTCAAGAAAATATCTCAATATTTCTAGAAAATATCTTGATATTTCTAGAAAATATTCCGATATTTATAGAAAATATGCCGATATTTATAGAAAATATGCAGATTTTTTCTAGAAAATATCCCGATATTTATAGAAATTATCAAGATATTTCTAGAAAATATCCCGATATTTCTAGAAAATATCCCGATATTTCTAGAAAATATTCCAATATTTCTAGAAAATATTCCAATATTTCTAAAAAATATCCGAATATTTCTAGAAAATATCCCGATATTTCTAAAAAATATCTTGATATATCTAAAAACTATCTCTACATATCTATAAAAAATATCTATAAAAGTTTTAAATTTAATTACTTCAGATTGTTTAAATGTTCGAATCTGTTCTCTTGCACAATATATGCATAAATAATTTAAATGGGATTAAATTAAAACTACTAACACGGATAATTTATAGAGTTCTTAAAATAATAACCAACTTCCCAGCGAATTAAACCTTAAACAAACGTAGTGGCAACGAAACACGTATTAATTATCTCCGTTCCGAATGAAATATTACTTTCGAAAAATATTTCAGACCGCTTTGTTACCTTAAATTTTCAAACACAACCGTTGAATTTAATTCAATTGCTTAACTTGCAAATACAAACATTTAATTCACCTGGCCCACCCGCCCTAAAGGCTTATAATTCCATCAGTCCAACGTGGAATTTGCAATTGAATGGTCGAATCTGAAACCAAACAACCGTCATTTTGCAAATACCCTTCAGTAAGCAATAATGATTTGATCACATTTCTGTGTTTAATAAGGTGGAAGACATGCATCTCGTTTAACATTGTATCCAGCCTGGTCATTCGTATTAGTCAAAACAAACATTTCGTAATGGCGGTTAAAGTTAAAGAATTGATTGTTTCATTGTGCAATTAATTGCACAGTCCGGTGAAATGAGTTCGTACGGTTAAAGGAGTTATTAATTTTCCGTTCTAGTTATTGCAACTTGTGATTACACACAAGTTGCACACACTGATCTCTAACTGTAACTTCTGGATAGGGCAAGACATTTTGTTGACTTGAAGCCGATATGGAGGCCGCCATGATGGGGCACACTTTTCTTGATTCCACAATATTTCGTATATTTTTCATGTTAAAATACGCCGATATATATTATTTTAGGGTAAGATTTTTTTAATTTTATTTTTAAACCCATTTTAAATGTAATCTGCTATTAAAATAGGAAGTCATTTGCAAGTCAAAGTAGAAGTAGTTAAAAAGCAAGAGCAAAAACTATCTGTTTGGCAATATAAAAATTAATTCTATAAGAAGAAAATATATTATTTATATATATTTAATACTTCTACAATACTTTGGTAATAAAAAACAAAAACTAAATCATTTTTAAAAAAATGTTGGGGCACCGTATGGCAGCTTTCAATTGTTTCAATGCGCCCGTAGAGGAAACAAAGTTTGAGCCTTCCAGCAGTTACAGTTAGAGTTCAGTGGTTGCACAGTACCGTAGAATCGGAGGAATAGAGGCAGGTTTCGAACTTTACTGTCAAGCCTTTTTCTCTTGTACACTTAAAAATATGAGTAATACCTTAAAAGTTCGGTGGATGTCTGTATTCTAAGCCGCCATGGACTTTTCTTTTAACCCTCTGACGGATACAAACGTGAATATCCGTCCTCGGTACACCCGTCCGAGAAGGATAAGGACGTGAATATCCATCTCTTATTTTACCTTCCCAGAAGGATGCAAGCGGTTATTTCCAATTCCGATTTCTTTCTCCAAACGGATAGGGCCGTTTTAAACCGGCCTCTGCTTTTCCCCCTTCAAGATGTACGCGCCTTCGCGCCTCATTGAACCCAGATGGACATAATGAATGGGTCATTGTGAGAAACCCGAGGGGAGGAGTGCACCTGTCCTGTTTTTAAGTGGGTTGTGTTGTCTTTTGGAAAAAGTAAATAGTTAGATTTTGAAACACAAAATTTAGTAAAAGTTAACCTTGAACTATTTGAATTTCAGGTAATTTTTTTCACGTTTAATTAAAAAAAAATTAGCTGCTCACTTTGAATAAAACTAGGTGTAATTTCTTTAGTCATTAATAAGTATATACTTTTAATAAATAAGAAATAATATTAACATTAAAAAAAACATTACTATTGAATCTTCGATCGATCTGTCAGCACATATGGTTTTTTGGTTTTTGTTAATTAACGTAGCACTAGAGCTGCACAGTGGGCTATTGGCGACTTCAGCACATATGAGTTTTGTCCTTGTTTTACATGTATAATGAATACAAATCCAATTAAAATAAAATTTCTAAATAAAAAATAAAAAAAACTCTAACTGATAGCATGAGCAGAAACCGAAAAATGTCATATTCTTTAATTTTATTAAACTTTAATTTCTAAATGTTATGAAGAGGTGCACTCATATTTCAATTTTAATTATAGAAACTATTTGTTTTAATCAAAGATATTTATAATTTTTGCGAAGCTATTTATATGTATTCAAAGAACTGTAGGTTAATTAATCTACTTTATAATAAGAAAAAACATTGAAGAAGTTTGGCCATTATTTTTCAAGATATTAAAAATATATGTATGGAAACAAGGACAGATTTGGGATTTGAAAGGAAGATCACATGTTCAAAATATAACAACTTAGTTATGAAAATTAATATTCCAATTCAAATGTATTTCTAACGGCAATTTAAATAATTTTACAGGAATATTTAAGTGTTATCAATAATTTAAACTAATTATTAATTATTTAAAAAATAATTTATTAATATTAATTAAAACTTGAAGCTTCTTTTAAATGTAAAAAGTTGCTTAGTTTTCACACATATGGCTTCGAATGATGAAATAAACGGTTTTTTATAACTTTCGCTTTTGTATAACGGTCAATGTTCAAAGTTTCACATTGCTTACAACTAAATATATTAAAGTATGTCTACATATAATGCAAATTCTCCATTCTTCTACGACAGAGATAACTATAAGAAAGTCAGCGCTTGAAGGAAAAAAGAAACATTGACTTGTTAAAAACACTAAAATATTAATGAACAAAGAGCAGCTTTTGAATCATGAAAGTTTTATTTTTTTTAGTTAGTATACTTTTTGAAGTGAAATGTCTTTCAGTTCGGTTAGTAGGGGTGAGGGGATGCTTGGTAAAACCGTGTGAAACGGAAATATGTAGTGCGTATTTGTAGTATGATTTTTTAAAAATTAAAAAAAAAACATTCCTTTTAATTATTTTATTTGAAATAACACAAATGATATATAAAATTCTGCCTATTTATTAAATTGCAAAAAACAACATGTATGTGACATAAAAACTAGTCGAATAAATTTCCATGAAATTTCGCGTAAGAGCCTAAGAGCGGTTCGAGAATAGAATTATTATTTTTAGAAATTAAATAATATACGTTTTTTAAGGTACTTTTAAGTTTCCAAATATATAACAGACCGTTTAAGTTGTTTTAATGTAACGAGCCTCCATCTTTATTGTTGAATCTGTAGAGTAAAATAAATATCTTAGCACCTGTTTTTCTTGTACATTTCTAAACAATGTTGCCCTCAGATGGGGTTGAGCAAGAAGCTAAAAAGCCTTTTCATCAGTGCCCGCACCATTTCTCTTTGTTCGATTTGTGCTGTGTTTGAAAACTACACTACCTTGAAAGAACTCATGGAAAGAACTACAATACCTTTTGTCCATATAGTGTGCGAAACTAGAAGGGAGCAAAGCGATTTAACTATCTCGGTCAAGAAGGCTTTTTTTATTCTACTCATTCTCTTGTAAACAAACTCTATCGGATAGTGTCAAACTGTCACCATATACATCTGTAAATATTCAGCGAATGGGAACACCCACTCGACAGTTTTCTTTGCAAGCTAAAAATAAATTACAGTGAATATATAAAAAAAGTTTAAACTATATTGTTTTACTTACTTATACATGTTTAGACTTTTAAAAATATTGTAATTAGTAACACGCAGTCTACATTCAGAAGAAAGTTAAGACCAATCAAACATAATTATTTTTTATCTTTTTTCCGTTTATAATTTTTAGGCAACGTGAAAGATAAAGAACGTTTTATATTTAAATCAGCAACTTATTTTTTTTTCACTTTTATGATTTCTCCTACATTCTATTATTAGATTTCCAAAGGCAGAAAATATTTTGTGATAATTTAAGAATATAAGTCGCACATAAAAATTTAACTGCATGGTGTATATTTTGATTTCCGTGCGAATTTGTTTTGTTTACTGGCATAATTATTCTAGAATAACTGAACGAGTATAATAATTTTTGTAACGTTGTTATTTGTATTTAAGATTATTTCACGTTATGTGGAATAGTAAAGGAGGATTATCATGTGTACATTTTCGGACTTTGTATTATTATTTTAGGAAAATATTGTATTTTAAAACTGAAATGGATCCGATATCCATTTATTTTTCATTTTAAATAACTTACTTAGATATTCAAGAGTTTCAAAATGGCTTTAAATCAAACATTTTAATAAAACTGATTTGTTGTAAGTCTTTCAAAGAAGTTTCTTATGTAATTATTTTGGTAAAATTTGCCTTTTACTTCAAGACATCTAAAATATTGATTGCTAAAGGGTATTTGTATAAGTTATGTGCAGGCTTACTCTTATTGCAATTTTGGGCATACTTTTTTTGCGTAAGGAATATTCTAATTTATTTAAAATAAATATATTATGTTAAATTTTAAACCTTAGTGAGACCTTTTTAAGGTGAAATTCCATACTAGTATATAAAATTATCCCTGAAAGAATAGAAAATGAATTAAATTTTTTCTCTCATTTGTCGTTATTTTATATTTTGCTGTGTGTAGAACATATACTTTTGACAGAGTGGTATATAACAATTAAAAATATTTCTATCTATACAAAAATATACCAATTGCGATTGTTTTCATGTAAAGAGTATTGTTGTCGCGTAGAAATGCGATTGAAAATGAAAAAAAAAACCATCTTTAATGTTAAAAAATATTAAACTGTTAAAATATAGACTTCATGCCAGTTTTAGGGTCAAATACTTCTAGGTAATGCTGATTTTATGCTATTTACTTAAAATCTGTATCGGTAGTATTCATTATTTCCAATGAATATATTTTGTAATTTCGTTTAAAAGAGATTAACCGCTTTAATATTTTAGCTTTAGCGCTTGAAGAATAATTAAAACCTAAAAGTATTGATTAAGGAAGTGCAGTTTTGAAGCAAAATGAAGGTTGTCATATGAGGTCTTTATCGTCCGATGATTTGTTGGAAAAAAATCGCACTAGAGCTAAACAATGAGCTTTCGGTGACGGTTGTCTGACCTTAAATTATTGCGAAAATGGAGTAAAATATTACATTTTGAGGTTTTTATTTTTTACAACTCATTTTCAATTCAGAACTGTATAAAACAGTTGGTTCCAACCTTTAGATGGCTACGGATTTTAGCAAGTCCTGGGCCAACACCTTGTAATATTATTTTAAAAAATAGTACTTGTATACTAATTATAATTTATATACATAATATATCTCGCTTAATAAATATTTATTTTATAAATAAATTTAGTAATGAAAAACATTACAGTTTTTAACATATGTTTTATAAAGGTAACATTTCAACATTTAAATAATCAATGAGATTTTTAAACGCACCTCTAGTTCAACAATTTATCTATTTAAGTAAATTTATAATATACCTGTATTTTTAATAGTGTTTAATAATAATTTAAAGTAACTCATTCAGAACTGAAAATTGCAGGATTCCATTTTAAAAAGTATTCTTAATTCATCAAATATATCAACAATAGACTGACAATAAACTATTGGTGGAAAAAATACCATCTCCAACAAAAATTGCAAATCGTGTTCATTTCTGTTTAATTATAAATACTCAAACAAGCACTTAGGAGTGCGGGTAAAAGTTTACTTCTATTATAGCACATAAGTTTTAATTTTCAATTTAGTTGCTTTTAGTTTTAATAGGAAAACATCTCAGACGCCTTATCCTTTTTTAAAAATGGTCAAATGAAAACATCCGTGTTCTTGAAAAATGTCTCCACGGACTACTTAGAATTTCGCGGACCACCAGTAATACTCGGACTATGGGTTGGGAATTACTAGTATAAATAAATTAAATTATGAAGTGTTTTTCAACAGATTTCGATTGAAATCTTCCAAGCAAAGTTTTTCAAACAATTAATTTAAACGCTTGTTCGCGTCGCTTGGATATTATTTATTTTAACTTTCTATGTATTTCCAATTCATATTAACTGTGTATAATAGCAAAAAATAAAAACTTTCTAATAAAAAGCAATCGAGTGAAATTTTTAATAATAATGACGAGAAAGTGACAGAAATATGAGTTATATTAATGAGAAATAATTATTTATTTGTAAAAAGCTTTTAGGAAAATAAAAAGAGAAATTAGCCGTTTGCCGTGACATATAAAAATTAAAAATTAACTGTGTTTGGAAAACCATACGCGTGTTCATAAAAAGTTATATAAAACTCAAATACTTTTTTTAACGCAATTTTGTAATTCGTACTGTTTCTTTTGATTAGCAAAATATCTTTACTCAGCTTATTTATATGAAGTTAAATTTGGCTCAAAATTAAATGTTCCCTGAAACCGAACAAAAAAAGTCAGATAAAACCTTTGTCAAAACCTTTATATTGTTCAAATTACTTGAAGAATTTCAATGCTGCATTTTTCTGCATTAAACATTTATGAAAAATGTATATTGTTCAAGTACCTTTATGAAATCTTCATCTTTATAATTTTTATGAAGATTTTATGATTATGTATTTATGCTTTTGCTGGGAACTAGCAAAACAAGTTTTAGTTAATTACTATAGAGTTTTTTTTACAAATATATACAATACGTTTTACTGTGATATGATTATAAACGGAGAATGCAAATGGGTTCTAAAAAAGTTCCACTTGAAGTGCATGCAAAGGCATTGCCTTCCTTTTTAGATCATTTAACAGTGTCAACACAGTACCATACATAAGCTCACTTAGTGTCAACGAGAATTCGCACGTGGCAGAAAAGGGCGTATACGAGGACAATGATTCAATAGCCACTGCCTTTCACTCAGCTGTCAGCGCATCGGTACACGACCGTAGGGGCATTCGCGGTATCTTAGATAAAAGCGTTCGCCTCCCTTACGGAGAGACCACCTGTAAATTACTTTGGGGGGATGAAAAATCCCGCGACGTTTTCTAAGAACCTAGTCGAAAACATGCCAGCACTCTCGCAATGGAGTGTGTTGAAAGATTAAGGCACTTTAGAGAGAGTTGGATGGAAATTAGCTATCCGTCAGTTGGTTAATTTTTGGAGGCCTCCGTGGCCGACTGGATTAGGCATCAGCTGGGAATCCAAGGGTCCCCGGTTCAAAACCTTGCGATGGACTAGACTAAAGAATAGTAAAAAGTAATGATATTGCGATCGGAGGGTTGCCAACTTCGCTACCAAAATACTAGAATATCGTCCAGAACATCCACAAAAAATAACGGCGTGTATACGGGACTGGTGCACGATAAATCAGATCGGGATCCAAAGTCCCGACGTCTATTGAACGCGTTGGGTGCCAGTTAAGGTGTTGTCCTCGTCATCTGACCATGGTTCAAACATACGAGGCATCGTTCTCGGGTCTTTCCTTCGAGATAGGCCCCGAACCGTCGCCAATAGCCCACTGTGCAGCTCTAGTGCGACGTTAATTAACCAAACCAAACCAAACCAACTTTTAATTTTTGACTTTGAGGGTTGGTTTCGTTAATTAACGTCGCACTAGAGCTGCACAGTGGGCAATTGGCGACGGTTCGGGGTCAATCTCGAAGGAAAGACCCGGGAACACATACACATTCATACATGCACCTCGTTATTTTAGAACCATGGTCAGATGACGAGGAAACACCTGAACTGGCACCCAACGCCTTCAATAGACGTCGGGACTTTGGACCCCGATCAGATGTATCGTGCACTAGTCCCGTATACACGCCAGTATAATTTGTTGGATAGTCTGGGCGACTTTCTAGTATTTTTGTAGCGAAGCTGGCAACCCTCCGATCGCAAGATCACTACTTTTTTATGTCAAGTCCATTTCACGGATTCAAACCACCAATCCTCTGATTAGTAGCTGAACGCCTTACCAACTGACCAACTGGGGCTCCATGTGGTAACAGGAAAGAAACGAAAGAGTGATCCATTTCGAACGTTTTGACTCTTTGGCAAACAGCACGGTTGACAAATATTTAGTCTCGTTAAATAGACATCGAACCTTGAAAAATCTTGAAATTAATTCAAATAACTTAAAATGCAAAGATGGGGACCCACGAAGTCAAACGTCAGAGCTTTTTTATCTTCCTTTTGTTGACAAGGTGTTTGTTGGCAACTAATCACTATTTCTATAAATTTCTGAAATAACATTTCTTCTTCTAGTCGTACTCCGACACAGCCATACTCGATATTATTAATCTAAATATATGCTTCAAAATATATTTCTCAACAAAATTAAATACTACCACTTCCAAATGGGACTATAAAACACAATCAGTTCAGTGTAAAACAATGCAACTTAACAATAAAAAATACCAAAGTAAAACAGATCCAGATTATTTTTCTCTTTTACTATTCCGACACAATTTATAAAAGCTGGTTTTATCCGGTTTTTGTTACACTAGACTAGAACAAGTTTTTTTTGTCCTTCTTTTCACAGACTTCTTGTCACCAATCCCTTCAACCCGGCAGATTGGAGAGAGATAAGTAGGCGAACATCGATCCGAAAGTCAACTAGAAAAATAAACTACCAGAATTGACGATCCTAGGACTTTCAAGAAAGAATTTAGTTTTCAATGGAAACCTATGGCATATCTTCAAAAATTTCGAGAGTGGTATTCGTAATTTTGGCATTTAAGATATATTTGTTCTTATGAACGTGAATTATTCATAGCGTAAAATTTTATTTCATCTTATTATAGAATCTACGATTGGTCGCCCACAAAAATCTCTCCAACCAAAGGAAGATAAATAAGCTGTTTTATTTGCTCACTCCACGTTCTGCACTTGTTTTTCTATATAATGAGTTTTGACTGGTATCGTCACCTACGAGATTCAATTTATGTCAATCGTGCTATTTGTTACGGAGTTATAATACCTCACAGAAAAATGACAATAAGGGTAAAAAAGATCTGGACAATCTACTAAGACCAGAAACGTGAGCTCTATGAGGTTGCAGTATAATATATTATATTTATATATATTATATTTATAATATATTATATTTATAATATATTTTTATTTATAATATATTATATTTATAATATATTATATTTATAATATATTATACTAGCTGATATACCCGTTCTACGCACGGGAAGGAAATAAGTTACAAAATTGATCCAAATACAATATTTATAGCGAAATAAACAATATTCTTAATTTGTCACCCATCAGGGGGAACCACACTATTAAAAATACTAATAATGAAATTTTATTTTCAAGGTCCTGCAAGAAATGGATAGATTGATAATATGGGGAAGTTGGCTATACAATAACGTGGATACATATATATATGTTATTCCCGTTGATTAACATACATATTTTAACCTTAAGTGACACCTCAAAGAGGAACAATAATAGGAGGTTAATAATAATTATCTCCGAAAAACTTTTATTAGACAACTATGTCAACATTTGTGGTTAAGTTAAACAAATTGGTGAGAATATAAGAAGAAAAAAAAACGAAAACGATTTTAAAAGGTTCATTTACCAAATTCAAGATTTTTTCTTTTTTACGGTAAACCCTATCAATAAGCGAGGGGCACGGTTCCCCAGCACTTTTTTTGGATTTTGCCCCCGCACTTTTTTATTATTTAACTTTTTTAAATTATAAATAAATCATAATTTTTTACTGCATTGCCAAATCAATTTTAAAAAAAAATCGTACCCTATCCCCCCTACCCACTGCTACGGAAGATTGACACAAACCCATTCCCCCTCTGACACTTGTACCACGTGGGGAGGAGTCTACAACAACAGTTTTCAATTCCGCCACATAACTCCTCGTATAGGCATACAATCATATAAAGAAAGGTAGGCCGCATCGATCAAGCATATTACTAAACCATTCCGCCCGCTGACCTTTGTACTCCGTGAAGGGAATGTCGTCCTTAACTGCAGACGATTTCGTTCCCGTTACTTCTCGGGGAATCATGGTATGGGCGATAAATGACCTACCGTGGTATAGGAAAGTGAGTCGCGTCGATCAGATAGGTTTTTAACCCCCTACCCTCTGATTTTTATACCGCATGAAGGAAAATGTCACCCTTGGTGACAGGCAGTATACACTTCCACCCCAATAATTCTATGGGAAATCAGCCTTCGAGGATAAATGACATAACTTGGAGTAGAGAGAGGTAGGCCGCGTTAACCAGATTGACCATTTATACACTCTCCCTCTCACCTTCCTACCACGTAGGGTCCAAAGTATTCATGAACCAATTATTACGGTACAGAGTGGCTGGTACCTACCCGATAGCTTACTTTTTCTATGTCCACTTTGTACGACTGGCCCGCCCGAAGGCATACAGCGAGATGTTTCACAGAAACTGAAGCTTCGACAGCCGTGAAGGCAACCCAGGCCAACCGAGAGGACGCCGGCGATCACCGGGCCCATGAAGCCAAGCGACCCGTGGTGCGAACAAACATCCACGGGCGACAACGTGTTTTAAAATTTGAACTCAAATGAAAGATTTGCTACTTTGCCTTTATTAACTGTATTACAGAACTTCACTCACAGGTAGAGTGGTAACATAACTGGCCTCTCGGCAGGTAAACTAATAAATAATGGATAACACAAAACTAACTGAGTGCACGGAGGCTAAATTACAAACTTTTATTTAGCGATGGGCTTCCTGTCTTGAACCTTTATATTATTCATACTGTATACTTCTCTTCAGTTTGATAATATATTTTTCGTATGGCTTGCAATTTTGGTCGTAGCATTTTTCGTTTTGTTTTCTTTTTCACAGTTAAATTCCCCCCGGTGCGACGGGCCGGATATTATTACGGCACAGTGTGGCCTGTACCTACCCGATTACCCGATAGCTTACTTTTTCTATGCAAGATATAAGTAACAACTCTGTCAAATTTCATCTTCCTGGGTATACAGAAAGTTAGAGAAATAGTGTGAGTGTGGACAAGTGGCGAGGATTTTTACTTTTGGCAGTTAGAGTTCGAATTTTTTAATTCTACTACCAGAAAATCCTGTTATTGGGAGCAATTTTGACTTAAAATGTACCTCCATGCCAAATTTAACTTTCATAATTGTAGTACGGAATATCCCGTTGTCCAATCATATTTTCACCATTTTGACATTTTATCACTTTTTGACATTAATTTCGCCATTTTTATATTATTTTTACATATATGATCATATTTTAGTTCATTTGGCGATATTTTATTAATTTGGCGAAATGTTTTATTCATTCGGTGAAATTTTAATTTATTTGGCGAAGTTTATTAATTTGGCGACAGTTTTTAGTTATTTGGCGACATTTTGGCGATATTTAGTCATCAGCCAATCAGAATGCTCCTCGTACGTTACATAATATTAAAAATTTCCATTGTTTAAATTTTATATTTTGCATTGTTACATGTTCTCCATGTTAATCCTATGGAGAAGTTTCGAAAAAGGGGTTTTACAACCCCTTAAATCCGTTCGATCGGAACAAAAATAGCTTACTTTTCCTATTTAAGGTATAAGGAACAAATTTGCCAAATTTCATCTTCATAGGTATACGGGAAGTTGGAGAATTAGTGATGAGTGATGAGTGGGTTTTTCGCATTTATATATATAGATTTATAATATATTATATTTATAATATATTATATTTATAATATATTATATTTATAATATATTATATCAATCTATATATATAAATGGGAAATCCCCACTCATTCACTCATCACTAATTCTCCAACTTACCGTATACCTATGAAGATGAATTTTGGCAAATTTGTTACTTATACCTTAAATAGGAAAAGTAAGCTATTTTTGTTCAAATCGAACGTATTTAAGGGGTTATAAAACCCCTTTTTCGATGTTTGTAGCGACGTTAGTTTGGGTATCTACAGATCTAAAAGACCTAGAGTGCTGAAATTTGGAGCACAGATACAACTTGGGCCGTACAGATGCACTACGAAAGGATTTTTTAAAATTCGAACTCGAAATGCCAAAATAACGATTTATTAGAAACCTTCTCATAAGATTAACATGGAGAACATGTAACAATGTAAAATATAAAATTGAAATAATGGAAAATTTTAATATTATGTAATCAGGAGCATTCTGATTGGCTGATGACTAAATATCGCCAAATAAATAAAACCTACTCCAAGTTAATTAAAACATCGCCAAATAAATTAAAATTTCACCGAATGAATAAAAATGTTCGCCAAATGAATCAAATATTGCCAAATGAACTAAAATATGATCATATTTGTAAAAATAACATAAAAATTGCGAAATTAGTGTTAAAAAATTATAAAATATATGTCAAAATGGTGAAAATATGATTGGATAACGGGATATTCCGTACTACAACAACTATGAAAATTAAATTTGGCATGGAGCATGGCATTTTAGGCCAAAATTGCTCACTAAGAAAGGATGTTCATTTTCAAAAATTCAAACTCTAACTGCCAAAAGTAAAAATCCTTGCCACTTATCCACTGACTCATCACTAATTTTCTAACTTTCTGTATACCCAGGAAGATGAATTTTGACAGAGTTGTTACTTATGTCTTACATAGAAAAATAATCTTTTTGGTTGGTAGAAGCCACTCTGTACCGTAATAATTGGTTCATGAATACTTTGGACCCCACGTGGTAGGAAGGTCAGAGGGAGAGTGTATAAATGGTCAATCTGATTGACGCGGCCTACCTTCCTCTACTCCATGTTATGTCATTTATCCACGAAGGCTGATTTTCCATAGAATTATTGGAGTGTAAGTGTATACTGCCTGTCACCAAGGGTGACATTTTCCTTCATGCGGTATAAAGATCAGAGGGTAAAATGAATTAACAAACGACCTGATCGACGAGACTCACTTTCCTATACCACGGTAGGTCATTTATAGCCCATAACACGATTCCCCTGGGAGTAACGTGAACGAAATAGAATGCAGTTAAGGGCGACATTCCCGTCACGGTCAGCGGCGGAATGGGTTAATAATCGGCTTGATCGATGCGGCCTACTTTTCTTTATATGAAGGTATGCCTATACGAGTAGTTATGTGGCGGAATCGAAAACTGTTGTTATAGACTCTGCCCCCACGTGGTACAAGTGTCAGAGGGGGATTGGGTTTGCGTAAATCTTCTGTAGTAGTGGGTAGGGGATTGATACGATTTTTTAAAAAAAATTGATTAGAAGTTCAATGAAGTAAAAAATATGATTTATATTTTATTTAAAAAAGTTAAATATTTAAAAAGTGCGGGGACAAAATCTAAAAAAAGTGCTGGGAAACCATCCCTCCTCGCATATTGATAAGGTTTACCGTAAAAAGAAAAAATATGAAAATCTTGAATTTGGCAAATGAACCTTTTAAAATTCTTTTTCGTTTTTTTTTCTTCTTATATTTTCACCAATTTGTGAAACTTAACGACAAATGTTGACATAGGTGTCTAATAAAACTTTTTCAGATAATTTTTATTAACATTTATAAGAGTTCTTCCCGTTTAAATCTTTGGGATGCTACTAAAGGTTAAAATATGGATGGTGATCAACGGGAGTAATGCATATATATCCACGTTATTGTGTAGACAACTTCATACTAGCAATCTTTCCAGTTCTTGCAGGACCTTGATAATAAAATTCAAATTAGTACTTTTAATACTGTGGTTTCCCCTCATGGGTGACAAATTAAGAATATTGTTTATTTCGCTATAAATATTGTATTTGTATCAATTTTGTAATTTATTTCCTTCCCGTGCGTAGAACGGGTATTTCAGCTAGTACTTATATATAAGAATGGAGTGTCTGTCTGTGGAATCGAACAAAACCCCTCATTTTGAGTTTTCTCCACGAATTAGAATACACTGATTCCGAAAATCACATTTAAAATTTTTTTGTCTGTCTGTCTGTCTGTCTGACTTTTTGTCCGGATTTAACTCAAAAACTACTGCACGGATTTTTATGAAACTTGCACCATTGGAACAATATTTTCTCCACTTAAAATCTGCACTTTGTTTCATATGGATATCTGCAACCGTTCAAAAGTTATAGAACTTTTTCCATTTTCTCTAACATTACGCCTATGGGAAATTTACATCTAGATCTTTCTTTCGTAACATTATTGTTAAAAATCACCTTAGCAACCAAATATATTTTTCGACAATACTGAGATAAACGATACATTTTGATTGGCTGATGAGTAAATATCGCCAAATGTTGCCAAATGAATTTAAAAATATCGCCAAATGGATGAAAATGTCGCCAATTGTATAACAATGTTGCCAAATGAGTCAAAATATTGTCCTATATTTAAAAAAATCATTAACATGGAGAAATTAGTGTCCAAATAATTAAACTAATGTCAATTGGTGAAATTTGTGGCAAAATCAATACTTATATATAAGAATGGAGTGTCTGTCAGTGGAATCGAACAAAACCCCTCATTTTGAGTTTTCTCCACGAATTAGAATACACTGATTCCGAAAATCACATTTAAATTTTTTTTGTCTGTCTGTCTGTTTGTCCGGATTTAACTCAAAAACTACTGCACGGATTTTTATGAAACTTGCACCATTTGAACAAACTTTTCTTAGTTTAAAATCTGCACTTGGTTTCATGTGGATATCTGCAACCATTCAAAAGTTATAGAACTTTTTCCATTTTCTCTAACATTACGCCTATGGGAAATTTACATCTCGATCTTCCCCTCATAACATTATTGTTAAAAATCACCTTGGCGACCAAAAATATTTTTCGACAATACTGGGATAAACGATTTATTTTGATTGGCTGATGAGTAAATGTCGCCAAATGAATTAAAAATGTCGCCAAACGAATTAAAAATGTCGCCAAATATTGCCAAATGAATTAAAAATTTCACCAAATGTTTCCAAATGAATTTTAAAATGTCGCCAAATATTGCCAAATGAATTAAAATTGTCGCCAAACGTTGCAAAATGATTTTTTAAATGTCGCCAAATAAATTATAAATGTCGCAAAATTAATTTAAAATGTCGCCAAATATTGTCAAATGAATTAAAATTGTTGCCAAATTAATTTAAAATATCGCCAAAGTCTGTCTGTTTGTCCGGATTTAACTCAAAAACTACTGCACGGATTTTTATGAAACATGCCCCATTTTAACAATATGGTCCCAGTTTCAAATATGCACTTTGTTTCAGGTGGATATCTGCAACCATTTAAAAGTTATGGAATTTTTTCCATTTTCCTATACATTATTCCTATGGGAAATTTACATGTAGATCTTCCCTTCATAACATTATTGTTAAAAATCACCTTGGTGACGAAAAATATTTTTTGGCAATAATGGCTGCCTTCTATTATTGCGATTTTTCATTGAAAAGCACATTTATTAGGCAGCAGATTATAGGAATTGGTCGTTAACTTAAACCTCGCCAACCGAAGGAGGAATATAAACCACCAGTATCGTCTAACGCTATCGTCTTTTTTTAAATATCTATGCATGTCCCGAACATTTATTTGTTTCAAGATCTTAAAAGCGTCGGTATTTAATTTCCTATCCAACGCTATTACATTTATACCAACAGTGCTATTTGTTACGAAGTGGAACAGTGCTACAGCGTCGGAATAGGTGCTCCTAAAAGTGAACTTAGGTTTTCTATATTTATACCATGTTGCTTATTTGAAATGTTTCACTTCAGAATAATTTTATTGAAATTCAGAAATGATCATTTGAAATGATTTTGATTCATAGAAAAGTATTGCCTGTAAATATTGATGCTGGCATATTTTAAAATTTTCGATTAACAATTCTCTGAAATTTCAGGGTATACAGTTACGTTATTACAAAATAAAATAATTCTTAATTTTTCTTAGAAATAGCTATTAAAGACAACACCAAATCTCCGGTCACCAATTGGCACCCAGAAAACTTCGCCAAATACAATAACTTATTTCCATTTGGTAGAACAGAATTTTTTTTTTAGCTTCGATATGTTATTGTATTATCAGTACTAAAAATAATGAATGTGAAGTTTAATAATTGCATTTTTTTGTTACTGGGGTTATTTTTTCAATAAAAACATATATAAAACTTTTTTTAATAATATGAGCATTCAACGTCATTTGGCATTCAAACAACATCGCAAAGCGTTTTATTTTCATTATCTGCAAAATGCATTATTTAAAAAAAATCATATTATAGGCTTATATGAGGAAAGCGTGTTTAATAATTAATTTTTGAGGATTTTTATATTGCAAAATATATATATTTTACACAGTTATACTCGGTTTACAGTTTATACGCAATAGCATGTAAAGTCGGTAATATATATTTTTTTAAATAATAGGTTAAGATATCTCCATAACTACTCAAGTTAATTGAATAAATTTAGACAGGGCATAGAGAGCGATATTCGACTGGCTACGCTAACTAGAAAAGTCGCGCACAGCTCTTACTTCACAAACTGACCACGAGCAACGCCGGGCCATACTGCTAGTTTATAATATATTTTTATTTATAATATATTATATTTATAATATATTATATTTATAATATATTTTTATTTATAATATATTATATTTATAATATATTTTATTTATAATATATTATATTAATAATATATTTTATTTATAATATATTATATTTATAATATATTTTTATTTATAATATATTATATTTATAATATATTATATTTATAATATATTATATTTATAATATATTATATTTATAATATATTATATTTATAATATATTTTTATTTATAATATATTATATTTATAATATATTATATTTATAATATATTTTTATTTATAATATATTATATTTATAATATATTTTATTTATAATATATTATATTAATAATATATTTTATTTATAATATATTATATTTATAATATATTTTTATTTATAATATATTATATTTATAATATATTATATTTATAATATATTTTTATTTATAATATATTATATTTATAATATATTATATGTATAATATATTATATTTATAATATATTATATTTATAATATATTATATTTATAATATATTATATTTATAATATATTATATTTATAATATATTTTATTTATAATAGTATTTTTGTATATTAACGAGGATCTACTGTGCAAGAAATTCATTGCTTAAAACCCTCTGACCGTTCAGAAAATTAAACAAATTGTAATGTTGTTTTCTTTGTTAGAAAGTTTAAATAATATTTTGATAAATTTACATCAAAATTTTTAAGAAAAAACTTGTTTATTCTTAAAGAGATTTGAATTTATACCCCAATAAAAAAAAAATTGAAAAATATTAAAATATAAAGTAATCTTTATGAATTAAAAATGGTTTGTATTGCTGTAAAAACTAGAGATTCAAGGACGCTAAAATACGTTGTTACCGGTCAGAAGGTTAATCAATCAAGAAGAAGTAAACTTAATTTTCTATATATATTAATATTTGTGCCAAATCAGACTACGCAGCAGTCTTGGGTCAATACCAGATAACCTTCGGTATAGATCGCGGATCCGGGATTGAAGATATAAGTTATAATGTAGGAAATGAATCCGCCTAAAAGCGTAATATGTTGTTTCTATTCATGATATTCCACCCTTAAAGGCATTTAAATCAAGTCATTTAACTTCAAAACACGGATGAAGGAGCAATTTGGAGTCATTTATCAAAATATTAATTGTTTTCTGCAAACAACTCTATCGTCCCAGAATTATTTTACAGTAATATAGAACCCGGGGCAAATATCCCTGCTCTACTCTTCCCCAGGATTTATATGAAAATTTCTAAATAAAACAATATTTACAAACCATCGTATGTGTGTATACAATTAATACAATTTTGTAGCTTTCATTTTGTTTATAATTACAAAGCATTCATTCTAAATAATTATTCAAAACAAGACTATGAACTGTCTACTTGAAATTTCGTAAAACTAACTCATCCCCCTTTCCACCCCTTAAATCAGAAACGACTTCTTACTACAACCGCCAGAGAGCGACACTGTGAAGAAATATTCAAACACTATCCCGGGAAACGCCAGGTCATATGATATACAATAAAAAATTTCTTTTTAAAAAGAATTAAAAGCATGTTAACTTAAAATAATTTAAATTAGCAAATTTAAAATTAAGTTAACAATTATGGAACGATCATTCTAAACGTGTTTTGCCCCATTAAGATAATTCGCGGGAAAACGTAAAACCACATTTTCAAAATGCATTGATTTATGTACACATTCCATTCTTTGCAAGTTTATTTAAAATGAACAAAATGTATTTTGAGCGATTAAATTTGGTTATTTCTATAGAAAAATTGTGGGTGAATAAAATCATGTAATAATAGAATTTCCTGAGCAAAACGCAGAACACTTTCAAAAGCATTTACAAAATTCGACAATATGAGTATTATTCAATTAGGTTTCATCATTGCCATTTACGTCTAAAATTTAAATTCGATTATCACTAGTAAAAATTAATGCATGTACTTTTTATTTTAATGATTATTTATATTCAATAAAGTGTGACAAAAAATATCATTAAAGATATTTCGTATTATGTAAAAAATAAAAATTTACTCTCAAAATATTATTGACAATATAAATCTTTCAAATAATCTCTTGTAAGATAAATAAATAGAAGACATAAGAATTGAGATTAGGTGTTTACTTTAAGGAATACTTTGTGCTTTGGGAATTAAAGATGTGATTTATATGGAATCACTGATTAAGAATCAGAGCATGCTATTTAAAATCTAGACATTTCAACTCGAAAGAGTAATAGCAGGTCTTTAGAGAATTTATTATCTGAAATAATAGTAAGTTTACTGATGCACTCAATTAGCTTTATTCGTCTTATTAAATCCGTATTATAATTAATAAATATTTCGAGACTTTAATAAATGAGAGTTTAGTTTTCTAATCCACAAATTTAAAAAAAAAAAATTACTATACAATAAATATTCGGAAAAATATCTGATAAAAAGCTCTTTAAAGACCTTAGCTTTCAGTTGTTTAGTATTTCCATTAAATATTTTACAAAAATTAGTTTATATAAAACTATTTTTTTTCCATTAGGAATATTTATATGCTCATTTGACACCACTTAACCGTAATATTTTTTTCCATAAAACATAAAAAATATTTCAAAAAAGTTTTGATTTTACTCCTCTTACAATAGAGTTTGGTTTCTATACATTACTTATTTATAAAATTACATTGAAATGTATTTTTAACTCACTTATTTTTATTTTAATATATATTGAAGTAATAATATATGAAACATATTTTCAAACGTTTTAGCAATATAAACTAAAATTAAAAAAAACATCGTTATTAAACATGATTAAATTAACATCATTATATTTGTTTCCCAAGCTAATTTATTTGGCACAAACAAAACCAAATCGCATATGGTTGTTTCGGAATACGGCTAGAAGGGTAACTATTGTATCAATAGGAATTTTGTTGCCAACAACTATGTATTCAACGAAAGAAAGATAAACAATCTATTATATATGAGGACACAGTCCCCATCCTTGGCCATTAGGTGCTTTTCATTTAAGGGTTTTACATTTTACACGCATCTACGACTATATTCCTATTCAACAACACCAAATTTATGTCAATCATGCTATTTTTCACGGAGTTACAGTGTAGTGTCTGAAAAGATCTCCTTAAAACCGTAACAAAAAGTTGCTATCCTAAATCCTGGTATCCAACTATCTGATTTTATCTCTTTTAGACCCGGTGTCATATACCAGACATCAACTTATCGACCTCTCACTTCACGGCTTCAAGTAATTTTCTACTTTTTGTATTCATTGAGTCTCTACTTTCTATAGTATATTCTTTTATAAAAGTTTTTTTAGTTTAGAATCTGGCAATTGGGATATTATTGATGGTTTTTAAACATTTCAGAGAAGTTAAACCTTCGAGCATGGATCTCTCATAGTAGAGAAATCATAAGGTTATATACTCTCTAACATCAAAGTGTGGCCAACATGTATGGCCTCAGACACGGGGTTTATTTCGTCATCCATTCATAAATTTTTTCTAGTTCATTCATAAAAATATCCTGTATTTCATGAAGTGAGACATTTAATATTATTTCAAAATCACAAGTAAATCGTCATACATTCATTTTTATTCATACATTTTGAAAGGAAGTCACGTGTCTGGTGCCATCAGGTCTGTGATGTTTGCATCACGATGATGACGTCATATTCGCTCTACTACAATAAATTCATGCTCGAAGAGTTAAACGCGGAGTGTAAAATATAGTAAAATATTGTATAAATTTTTAATAAACACATATAGTCCATTGCAATTAGGTAAAATAGGAGAAAAAATTACAATAGTTTTTAAACTTTGGTCAAATACTTGTTTGACCTCCAGGAATTGAGAACCGAATAGTTCCCCTCGTTGAGGGGGGAGCTTTCCCCCCTAGCCCCCTCAACCCCCTTCCCCTCGATATTTCGAAAAAAAATTATATCTCGCTTATAAAACAAGTTATAATGAATTTTTTTTTTAAATATAGGTATTTAAGTCTTTTTGTAAATTATTTATTTAGATTTGGGCTTGTACCTGGCGTAGTTTTCCTGTAAAAAAATATATTACAATAATATCCCTGGTATATTATAATTTTTTTTTATGATAATTTTTTTTATAAAGTGAACCAAATAAATGTTTTATTAAACTACCAAATATGAAATGTAAAAAGAAAAAATAATATTTTGTTAAACATTTGATATACCATATAGTTTTATATTTTTTTTTATCAGAACTGCTCTTAATAACCTATATGGCCAAGCCTGTGTTTGTGCATTTAATTTCCTAAGAGAAAGCATGCTACGCAATTAAAAATCCAAACTTTATTAAACATAAAACAACACATAACCTTCTTTAAACTGAAAATATATTAGGACATAGTCATTAATAAAGAATGAAAAAGTATCAGAATTATGGATACATATTAGGTTACATTTCAATTCAAATTATTTTTTTTTACAATAATTACATTAAAATTATTTCTTTCTAGATAATGCAGAATAATGTAATAGTTCTTGCTTTACTATCATTATCTATTTCATCGACGATGTCTATTGCTTCGGTATTACTTCAACTTTGGCCTCAGCAGTTTTTGCACATAACAGTGCAACAATGGTTAACTTTTACATACTTGCATTTCTTTCCATAACCTTTATTAAATGCACAAGTAATTAGACACACTATTTTAGCTGGAGCTGGTCCTTTAACAGCTGATATGTGTGTCAATAATTTGTTCAGTAAGTTCCAGCCCGATGAGTTCAAACAATCTCCTTGCCGTGTTTGCACTTGGTGAAATATGCTACGGGAGTGTTGATGTGCAGCTTCTGTGTTTGGAGGTAATTTGGAGAGGACAACAACAGCACTCGCTTGACCTACTAGTTTATTAAAAACAGTCATACATAATCGTATTCAAGTTATTTTCTTCTTTGTTCATATTGTTATACGATGCGATGACGAACCTCTCCCCTGCTCGTTCAATGTCATCACAAGTAGAATTAAGGTTATTGAATATCTCAGGGATATCTTGCATGTATGTACTGTGGTTGAACAACTATACTTCCTTCAGTTTTCAAATTTCCATAAAATCCTGAGGTTATGTCAGTACTACTAATCATATGAAGGAAAGAATGGATTTTTTGCAATAGGCGACAAAATTAGAGTTCTTTAGATTATTATAGTTGTAGAACCTATCTTTGCTCTCTTTCAGCATGAAGACGTCCACTGTGTATGTAGTAAAAGGAGTCAACATATTGGCCAACTACAATAACTTGCTTTTTATTCTTCTCGTGTGTCTCTATTGCGATACTCACAATATGTACATCAGCATCATTTGTTGCTATACAATGCCTAAGTTCACCAGGTGGCCAGTAAGTTACAAAATGAAACACTCCTTATTGACAAGATTGCTTAGAAATTATATGTGTGAGTCAACGAGAACCGTACTAATTAAAATTTATTTATTTTTACGTACGCTTCATCAGCGCCTTTGGCTTTTTCTATAACCTTACTTCTGATACTACTATCGGTGTATCCGTCAAACACAACAGTTACTTGATCGCGTAATATTTCTTGATGTAAGATGTGCAGGTAGTATAAACATCACGAAGAGTCTCTTGCTTTGGCTATGTCACGAGATGAATAAGTGAGCCTCCATCATGTTGTCAGAGCTACCAACTAGTCGCTCTGGAACAGTATTATAGCATTATAAAACGCTAATTTCTTTGTCTTTCTCATAATGGTGCTGCTATCAAATAAACCCATGCGTACAGTTGCAAGCTCGAATACGAAATCTTGTAGTTCGTCAGGTAAATGTACAGTATCCTCTGGAAAATATGCATTGTACCTACTTCAATAACGTCTTTTTCCGGCTATTACTGAGCTGGTTGACGAAAACGTTGCTTTTAGCCATGTCAGCTTTTTTCAACTTGCGAGAGCCAAATTGTATAATGCCAGTCAGGTCCCTCCTAAGGTCCACCCCCCAAATGTTGATAAACTCCTGAGGATTTGGCAAAATCACAAACCTAGTTGGCAAACTTGTGAAACTTTTTTTTAAAAATTGAAATTAAAGAGTTTCACTTAAAAAAAAAAGTCACATATTTCGCAAGTTTGCCAACTAGGATTGTGATTTTGACAAGTCAACAGAAAATTACCAATATTCTTATGGCCCACGTATGCATAAAAGTATTGGATAAATATTTGTAAAAAAATGCAATATTTTAATTGGTGATTGAGCAAACGATAATTAAAATTTTAAACAGCTTTGGAGGCGTTACAAATGGAAGAGGTTTTCCTGGGGTAGCATTCTTAATAGATATGCCTTAAAATTGCCAAGTCAAATATGGGTTTTTACGGTGTTTACCAACTTTTTTGAATCTGTTAATGTACCTGTTTTTTTTATTGGATGGGTTTAGTTAATTAACATCGCTCTAGAGATGCACAATGGGCTATTGGCGAAGGTTCGGGGTCTATCTCGAAGCAAAGGTCCGGGAAATTTACGGAATTCCTCAGTTGTCATGTTCTTTTCAAGTACATTCATATCCTGGAGGCCAGAGGTACAATCGGCAAGCATTGGTGTAAGGGAAATGTCCTGTTACATGAAGTAAATAACTAAATAAATAAATTGAACTTTTCAATTCAAGTTTAGTAGTTTAATAAAACACTTTTTTGGTTTGCTATAATAGAAAAATAGCCATAGAAAGAAATGAAACATTTTACATATATATATATATTTTTATATGTAAACTATGCCAGATACAAGCTGAAATATAAAGTAATAATTAATAGGAAAAAAAATTACTTACATTAAAAAAAAAATTGTAATTATAGCTTGTTTTATAAGCGAGATACAATTTTTTTCGAAATTTTGAGGGGGGGAGGGATTAGGGGGGCTAGGGGGGGAAAGCTCCCCCCTCAAGGAGGGGAACTCTTCGGTTTTCAATTCCTGGAGGTCAAACGAGTATTTGACCAAAGTTTGAAAACTATTGTAATTTTTTCTCCTATTTGCCATTTTTCGGTCTAATTGCAATGGACTAATATAGTTTTCGTAATTTTTGCAATGTATTTTCAATAAGTAAAGAATAAATTCAAAGTAAAATTAAACGATTTAAGATATTTTTAATAAAGTTTACTATTTCAATTTTGATTCGAATTTTCTAAAATTTTGTGTTAATAATCTTTATTACCATATATTAACGGAATTTTAAAGAAACAATTTTAACATATACATTTCAAAATTCCAACTGAGGTTCTCCACAAGAAAAATCTCAAAAATAGACTCTAACGTTTAACAAAAATAACCACAAATTCATAAAAGATCCATTCCCCCTATCTTTGTTTTATTAAAGTCCTCGGTTCACCACCTCAACATTATGTCACAAAAGTCACATCCCTAAATGCCATGACATGACAAAATAATACATTGCAACAAACATCCCCATTTCTTTGTGTGCTTAATTACTTTGACGGAATCCCAGTCAATAGCAGGGGATTTACACAACTCTTTCAAAGAGAGTCCCCGCCCTTTGGTAAAGATGCCGCCTTTCAGACCCATTTTTGGCGTCATCATTTATATCTATTAACTGTATAGGGCATTGACGCGTTGGGAATTTAACTTGATTAATGGTTAATGAGCCTCTTTCAGCTTTTATGATTTACTGGGAGTTGAGATAAGCAATTTTATGATCTTATTTTACGCAACTTGTTAGTTGCTTGATTGAAATGTGATTAGGCTTGTTACCGGGATTACATATTTTAGTTTTTAGGTTATGTCAACGCATAAAAATACATATTTGTAAAATGTTATTTGTATTTTTAAATAGGAACTGAAAAGAAATTCAATAATTTCACTCGTCAAACATTTAAAAAAAAATACCAACAAAAAATACAATGGATATATTACTAATCCACAAACACAAATTAAAATAATATGTTTGAAAACACAACAGCAAATTTGGAGCTGTTTCGTCAAATAGATCTGAAGCTTGATCAAACAAGAAAAAAGTCCTCACTATGAAAATGAGTTCAAAGTTACATATTCAGGCAATTTTGTATGACAGCCTAATATTGATTCGACATAAAAATATTAGTTTTACTAAAAATATAAATAAAATTTTGGTGTCGGTAGATTCAAAATAAAATCTATTATATTTTAAGCAATGCATTAATTTTGGATATGAGGAATAAATGTGGTTAAAATTTTAGATTTCTTTGGCTCATAATTGTTTGTGTATTCTATTATTTCGACAGCGAAGTTAGTACATTTTACCAAAATAAAATAACAATGTGCGGCTTGTTATCAACAGTTTGTATGTAATTCATGATGATTGTTAAACTTGTTAGAATATGTAGATTAAAATTTTTTATCTTCTAAGCATCTAATAAAATTTTTATAACTTTACAAATGAAGGATTCTGGAAAGAATTTTCAATATGATAAAATTAAATATGCTACTACCAACTAGAATATCAACTTGAATTTACTAAAATTTTTACTCAGTTTACAAATAAAGTTATCAATATATTGATTAACTTGTAAAAATTATTTATTATAGGACACAAAATCATCAAAAATATCCAAAACTAACGTACTGCTTAAAAAAAAAATTCATTTAATTTTGAATTTAACGACACCAAAATTTTAATTTTACGTTAAGTACAACTAATATTTTTTTATCGAATCAATATTAAGCATCTTCGTGCATGGATCCCTCATAGTAAAGAAATCATAAGGTTATAATCTCGTTAACATCAAAGTGAGGCCAACATGTATGGCCTCAGACACGTGGTTCACTACGTCATCCATTTATAGTTTTTTTCTAGTTCATTCATAAAAATAACCTGTACAAGATGAAGTAACACATTTACTATTATTTCCAAATCATAAGTCAATCGAAAAGTTTTTTCATTCATAAATTTTGAAAGGAAGTCACGTGTCTGGTGCCATCAGGTCTGAGATGGGTCTGAGATGTTTGCATCACGATGATGTTTGCATCAAATATTCGATCTAAAGCATAGATACAAAATTGCCTGATTATGTAACTTTTAACTCCATTTTCATAGTGATGACGTTTTTCATGTTTTATCAAGTTTAAATTGATATAAGTGCCGATCAATTTGACGAAACAGCTCTGCTTTCTGCTTTCTTTCTTTTGTATTCGAGTTATAATTAAATAAGAACGGTATCCAAACCCTACACAATTAAAAGTAAGTACTCAAAAATAAGTAAAATGTGCTCATTTTTGAGTATATTCGATGCTTATCATACCTCCGAATATATAAGTTTCATTTTTAAAAAAGACATGTACTCAAAATGAGTAAAAAGGAATAAAGAGATCAGTTGATTGCCTACATAGGTTATCTTCATAAATTACTTTCCATAAATATCGACAATTACAACCAAGACTTAACAGGTATCGAACCCAGCTCCTCGGGCACCGCAGTTCAGTGTCTTATCCGTTGTACCACCAGGGTAACGTGAAGAAGTTATAAACAGAAGAAATGTTAAAAAGGTGTGCCAAGAGAATGGGAAGTAAGATAATTGAGTTGTAATATCTCAGTTTCTATTTAAGCAATCGATTTCAAATTATGTGGAAAATCATCTTCTAAACATCTATTTTGAGTGTATCAAGTCGCTTTGTTAAGATGGCTTGGACAGAAGCTGAGATTAGCAATAGTAAATCACACTGCTCATTTTAAAAAAAAGTACGAATACTTAAATTTGAGTATGTCATCGCTCTTTTACGATGCAGTTGTACTCAAAGAAAAACGAGTATGTTCAGGTACTCATTTTAAGTACCTTTTTTCTACAGTGTAATTTTCATTTATCATTTTCAAATTCTAAAATATAAAACATAAATTCAAAATCAAACCACAAAATATCTTTAAAAAAATCTTATTTTAAGCTGCTATTTTAATATTTCTTATATATATATTATCCAAATAAATACTGCTTCCAGTTATTAAGATCATTGAAGCCTGAAACTGTTAACACTGCATCGGGATTTTTATCTCGTTTAAGGGATCATTAAAGCCTCGAAACCAATCATTAAGGGCCAAAGCTATCATTAATAATTCAAACTCTGTAATTTTCCACCTGAACTGCCAGTGAATGGTCCCCAGAGTATCTATTCTGTGGAACAAAAATGAAAGATACAACGTCTATTTAAGAAGTTTCTCTCTTAAATTAAGCCATTACTCGCTTCTAATGTTCTTCTCCAATCTTATTATTTAGCTCATTTTTAAGTTTAGTTTCTAGATATACTTAGTTAAGTAATGTATATATCAAATCATTATGAGTTTAACTTATATAATATGTTTCTAAAAAATATGTTATTAGATTATGTAATGCACGTTTAGCGTAATAATTTTATTTCTTGCACTCTTTTAAATTTTCCAATGAGATTTGATAAAACTAAGTCAAAGTAATTCTATTGAAAATAATTAATATGTCGCATTCTCACATATTGTGATACAACTTATGCAATTTAACCATTTTCATATAGAAATCATATAAAACTTATTTCTTTTGTTATCTTAAGAATAATAATTTATGGTCTCATTTGTATCAAGTTTTTTAAAGTTTTTTTCATGTATTATCATAAATATATATATATAATCTTCCAAGCGTTTACTTTATGTTTAAAATTAAATGAACACTTCGTGTTGTGATATTTATTACATACAATGAGTTGAAGTATGATTTGAAAGCTATAAAAAAAATTTATTAAGAATTTTGATAACCATAACCAATTAACGGTCTCACCAAAGGTAGAAATTCCAATTAACTCTAGTTTTGCAAATTTTAAATCAATTAAAATGCTATTTTTTTATTACAACATATTTCTACTATTACTTTTAGACAGAGATTAAACGCTAGTTATTTCAAAATAATTGATATTCCTATAAATTCATGTACTGAAAGACTAATAATTTTTTTAAAAGTAAAAGCAACTCTTTCTTTTGAACGTCATCGTTATATGAAAGCTTGTATTGGAAATAAAATTTAAGCTGTCCGTTAGTAAAAACAACTTTAAATTGCACTGTTGCAATCAACGATTGCGCTTTTTGTGCCATTGCAGTCACCTTTACCTACGTCTTTAAATTTGTATTTGTGTAAAGGTAGATTGCGCAGAAATAGTCGTCATTTGTATTAACTTGCCGTGGATAAACTATTCTGTTAATAAGAAAGGCTAATTATTGTTTTAAATTTATTCTTTGACAGCATGTCACGAGGTAAGAACTGCAATTATGCATAATATCCCGTTGTTTCATTTGTCAAGTTTTATTGCGACACTTTCAGTAATATTCATATTTCATAAGGAATTGGGTACTTTAGAATCAAGGGCGGCTTAAGTCCCAAGTGACACAAGCCACCGCTTGGGGCGTCGGACTAATGAGGGTGCCACATTTTAGTGAAAAGGTGTGAAAAAAAGTGATTTAAGATTAATTTGTTATAAAAAATGGACAAGTTTATATTTAAATTAAATTAATTGCTTTGAGATTTATTTTAATTTATTACTTTATTTCTACCTATATATTACTTTATAAAGGTTAGTTTGGATTTGATTTTATAATCTGAAAACGCACATTTGACCCTGAAACTAGGAATTTCAACCAACTTTTTCACCATAGTGAATCGAAAATTCTATTATTTTACTCCCAGTAGTCAGTTTTTGCACCGAACTCTTTCATAAAAGTTTCAATTTGACGACCGTAATTTTACACACAGTCATCATTTTTAACGTCTAGGGTTTTTATATAAATTTCAGTTTGCCGTCCGTAATTTGACACCCAGTTGCCATTTTTTTACGTCTAACTTTTTATAAACGTTTCAATTTGACGACCGTAATTTTACACCCAGTCATCATTTTTAACGTCTAGGGTTTTTATATAAAATTCAGTTTGCCGTCCGCAATTTGACACCCAGTCATCATTTTTAACGTCTAGGGTTTTTATATAAAATTCAGTTTGCCGTCCGTAATTTGACACCCAGTCATCATTTTTAACGTCTAGGGTTTTTATATAAAATTCAGTTTGCCGTCCGTAATTTGACACCCAGTTGCCATTTTTTTACGTCTAACTTTTTATAAACGTTTCAATTTGACGACCGTATTTTACACCCAGTCATCATTTTTAACGTCTAGGGTTTTTATATAAAATTCAGGTTGCCGTCCGTAATTTGACACCCAGTCATCATTTTTAACGTCTACGGATTTTATATAAAATTCAGGTTGCCGTCCGTAATTTGACACCCAGTCATCATTTTTAACGTCTACGGATTTTATATAAAATTCAGTTTGCCGTCCGTAACTTGACACCCAGTTGCCAGTTTTTTACGTCTGACTTTTTGTAAACGTTTCAATTTGACGACCGTAATTTTACACTCAGTCATTATTTTTAACGTCTAAGTTTTATATAAAATTCAGTTTGCCGTCTGTAATTTGACACCCAGTTGGCATTTTTTACGTCTACCTTTTTATAAAAGTTTCAATTTGACGACCGTAATCACCCAGTCATCATTTTTAACGTCTAGGGTTTTTATATAAAATTCAGTTTGCCGTCCGTAATTTAACACCCAGTTGGCATGTTTTACGTCTAACTTTTTATAAACGTTTCAATTTGACAACCGTAATTTTACACCCAGTCATCATGTTTTAAGTCTAACTTTTTATAAAAATGTCAGTTTGACAACCGTAATTTTACACCCAAGTCGTCCTTTTTGACGCCTAACTTTATATAAAAATTTCAGTTTGACGTCCATATGTTTACATCCATTCGTCACTTTTTACGTCTAACGTCAATTTTCAATACCTAACTCCTTTCTGACTTTTCTGTTATTTGGTCAGTAAGACGGTTATATTTTTAGAGTTCCGTTTGGAAACAAGCTTCTTTTCTAATTTTATGCAAAAAAAGCGTTAACGAATAAAAAATGCTTTAACAATTGGCAGCTCTGCTTAAGTAATTTGAATTATTTAAAAATTATGTCTAAGCAGAATATTTTGACAACTAAAAAAATTGCTAGGTGCCAATGGCGCATAACTTTTGTCTTCTTATTTTGAACGCTGCGTCTGCCAGATCGCTACACACTTGCTTGGAACCATACTAGAGTCTATCGAATTCTGAATCCGACATACTCGTTACTCGGTCACGCCAAGCAGATCCAAAGACCAATTTTTAACATAAATAGAATTATACATTGACATTTTCATCCCAAATGTATAAACTTTAACTGCATTATTTTATTGAAACGTGCAGTGTAAAAAAAATTGTATTTAAAAATGAGTACCTGAAACTACTTATTTTTCTTTGACTACAATTGTATCGGAAATAAGCGATGACGTACTCAAATTAAAGTAACTGTACTTTCTAAAAAATGAGCAGTGTGAATTAATATTTCTAATAACAGTTTATTTCTGTTCAATCCATCTTAAGCAACCTGGCAAACTTAAAATAGGTGTTCAGAAGATGGTTATCATTATTTGATGTCGATTGCTTAAATGGAAACCAAGTTATTACAACTCAATTATTTTACTTCCCATTCTTTTGGGACAACTTTTTAACGTTTCTTCTGTTTACAACTTCTTCACGTCACCCTGGTAGTACAACGGATAAGGAACTGGACTGCGGTACCTGAGAATCAGGGTTGGATTCCCATTAAGTCCTGGTTTTAATTGTTGATATATATTAAAAGTGATTTATGAAGACAGCCTATGTAGGCAATCAACTGCTCTTTTTATTCATTTTATTCACTGTATTTATTTTTGAGTAATTTTTTTTTCAAAATCGAAACTTATGTATTCGGAGCCATGATAACCATCGAATGAAATAAGAATGAGTACATTTGACTTATTTTTGAATACCTGTTTTTAACAGTGTGTATTTTTAGAAGTAATCTTACACGTCCCTGGCGCCGGGTTTTACCACTTTATTTTTAAAGTATATTTTTTTTTCCTTTTTCAGAGTTCTATAATAAAAATGATGTTTTTTTTATTAAATATTTTCTTTATAATCCTACCCTTTTGGAAAAACGAACGGATAAGTTGATAAAAACGGAATTGAGTTACCTCTACTCTGTTTTATTCTGGGAACATATTTTTTTAAATAAAAATAAAATTTGTATTTTCTGAAAAACTAGAGAACGACCTATAAAACTCAAAAAAATGTAACAAGATACATTTTCACTTACTTTGTCACTCTCGAGCTCGAAAGTAAAAACGAGATCAAATTGAAATGTTTTTATCACCAGTGAAATGGAACGAACCGAAAGAATTTCAAACGAAAATGGCGACAAATCCGATAAAAAATCAACAATCTAATAAACACAAACATCAAAAGTTACGTAAGTTTTTAAAACATTTATGTGTATTTCTATATAGCGAGTGTTTGTCGAACTTGTAACAAGGTCCCAATGGTATTTTTAGGTTTCCGTGTATGGATGAATTGAGGAAGAATCAATGTGACAAATATCAAATTGGAAATGAATTAGAGTGACAATGCGTAAAGGAAAAATGTAGTGAGTAATTGCATATAACTTTCATTAACTTCCTTCACAAGTTCAGGACTTAGAAGCATTTTATTTGTGTCTAGCAAATATACCCGTTCTTCACACACAGTTAATTAAAAATATGCAGTGTACAACTAAATTAGCCTATGTTATGACTTAATGGAAGAAAAGCTATTAATAGTAGGTTTATGAATTTAAATTTTTGCTAGAAAATCTAAATTCTTATGAAACTCTACAGTGTATGAAAAAAAGTACTTAAAAATTAGTATCTGAACCATAGCATTCTTTATTTAAGTACAATTCCATCGTAAATGAGAGATGACTTACTCAAATTTAAGTAACTTTATTTTCTCAGAAATGATTAATGTAATTTAAAATTGCTAATCTCAGCTTCGGTTCAAGCCATTTTAACAAAGCGACCTGACACACTTAAAATAGTTGATCAACAGATGGTTTTCCAGAATATTTTATGTCGATTGCTTAAATGGAAACTGAGTTATTACACCTCAATTATCTTACTTCACATTCTTTTGGCACACCTTTTAAACATTTCTTCTGTTTCTAACTTCTTCACGGGTATTTTGACACTAAATATAAAAAAAAATACAAAGAAAGCCTATGTTTTCAGCATGCTAAAATTACTATACAGTACGTAAAAAACTTGTTATATATTTTGTTTAGAGAAATGCTCTTATACACGCTGAATTCTTAACTAACAGAAAACGAAAGTTTTGAAAATGTACTTCTAAAGAACGACTGGAGAAGAACATTAAACACCTTCTTGTCACAAAGAATCAGTGGGAGTCTGATTAATAAGTAAAACTTTTTTTTTATTTAACTAATCAACTGTTCCTTATTTATTTTCCAGGAAATAATGGAAGCAACAATGTAATTAGAAAGAACCTGAAACTTCGAACTCTTTTCGTAATTTTAATTTCAAGTTCTTAGAAGAAAGCTTCTCGAAACAGAAAGAAAAGTTCTTTTTAAAGAGAAAAATCTATTATATCTGTTAGTACAACGGATAATACCTTAGGCTGCGGTGCCTGAGGATCAGGGTTCGATACCCTTTAAGTCCGGGTTGTAATTGTTGATATTTATTGAAAGTGATTTATGAAAACAGCCTACGTAGGCAAGCAACTATATTGTTTATTCATTGTACACATTTTTGAGTACATGTCATTTTCATAAATAAAACTAACGTATTCGGAGCTATGATAAGCATCGAATGTACTCAAAAATGAGTACCTTTTACTTATTTTTGAGTACCTATTTTTAACAATGTATGGCACACTATACATGTTACTGCAGTCATGGATCCCTGGACTACTCCGAATGTTACTTGGTGGCAGGCCATGACTGCGAACTGTAATTATAATTTGGGAAAATAAACGTTATATTCAAACAGTCCACTAAAGGAACGCCCTCCATTATTTAAAAAAAATCTAATTTGGTGCACACAGTAAAAAGTAATATCCGGACGACCATAAAAATGTACGACAAAGGTCCTAAAATAAGAAATATAAATTCTAATAACTCAGTTCCTTTTCAATATATAAACACAAAATAGCAGGGAAAACTATTTTACAAATGAAGCAATGAGGACGAACCCAAATTGCTCTTTAGTTAATTGAAAAAATGCATGCATTTATAAGGCACACCTTTTTTTTTTTAATCATAACATAACTATTCACTGTGTGCACCTATTTTTCACATGAGGGCAATACCACGAGTATTTCCAGAATGAAATAAAAATGTAAAAATTATTTTAATAAATTATCAAAGTAATTTTATTTTATTTAATAGGTCATAAGGTGTATATATTTCTGTGTTACATCATTGTAATCAACTCTGTTCGAAAAACGGGTATTTTGACACTAAATGAAAAATATATATAAAGATGAAAGAAAGCTTATGTTTTCAGCATACTAAAATTACTATATACAGTACGTAAAAAACTTTTCATATATTTTGTTTAGAGAAATGCTTTTATACACGCGTAACTCTTAACTAACAGAAAACCTCAATAAAGTGTTGAAAATTTATTTCTGAAGAACGACTGGAGAAGAATATTAAACACTTTCTCGTGACAAAGAATCAGGGGGAGTCAGGTTAATAAGCAAAACTTTTTTTTATTTAACTAACCAACTGCTCCTTATTTATTTTCCAGGAAATAATGGAAGCTATAATGTAATTAGAAAGAAACTGAAACTTCGGACTCTTTTCGTATTTTTAATTTCAAGTTCTTAGAAGAAGCAGAAAGAAAAGTTTTTTAAAAGAGAAAAATCTATTATATGAATTCTGAAAATAAAATATTTAGGAATTAAACTAATGACTCTAGAGCTGTAAGATTTACATAAAAAATAGCAGACATTGATGATTATAGTAGACAAGCATGTGGTAGCCAACGGCATAGCTAATATTTTTGTTATTTTTCTAAACAAATCTACATTTTTATGTGAAGTAGTAACTATAAATATAACTATAAATTTATATAAAGTAGTAAATATAACTATAAGTAACTATAAATTTATATAAAGCATTAAGCATAAATAAAAGTAATTATTACATTATATAAAGTAGTAACATATAAGTAACTATAAATTTATATATAGTAGTAACTACACATATAAGTAGTAACTTCAAATATAAGTAGTAACTACACATATAAGTAGTAACTATACATATGAGTAGTAACTTGTAGTAACTACGCATATATAATTTATTTATATAAAGTAGTAACTACACATATAAGTTATATAAAGTAGTAACTACACATATAAGTTATATAAAGTAGTAACTACACATATAAGTTATATAAAGTAGTAACTACACATATAAGTTATGTAAAGTAGTAACTACACATATAAGTTATATAAAGTAGTAACTACACATATAAGTTATATAAAGTAGTAACTACACATATAAGTTATATAAAGTAGTAACTACACATATAAGTTATATAAAGTAGTAACTACACATATAAGTTATATAAAGTAGTAACTACACATATAAGTAGTAACTACACATATAAGTAGTAACTACACATATAAGTAGTAACTACACATATGAGTAGTAACTTGTAGTAACTACACATGTAAGTAGTAACTTTAAATATAATTTATATAAAGTAGTAACTTTAAATATAATTTATATAAAGTAGTAACTTTAAATATAATTTATATAAAGTAGTAACTTCAAATATAAATAGTAACTTTAAATATAATTTATATAAAGTAGTAACTTCAAATATAACTAGTCACTTTAAATATAATTTATATAAATTAGTAATTTCAAATATAAGTAGTAACTTTAAATATAATTTATATAAAGTAGTAACTTCAAATATAAGTAGTCACTTTAAATATAATTTATATAGTAACTACACATATAAGTTATGTAAAGTAGTAACTACACATATAAGTTATATAAAGTAGTAACTACACATATAAGTTATATAAAGTAGTAACTACACATATAAGTTATATAAAGTAGTAACTACACATATAAGTTATATAATGTAGTAACTACACATATAAGTTATATAAAGTAGTAACTACACATATAAGTTATATAAAGTAGTAACTACACATATAAGTTATATAAAGTAGTAACTACACATATAAGTTATATAAAGTAGTAACTACACATATAAGTAGTAACTACACATATAAGTAGTAACTACACATATAAGTAGTAACTACACATATGAGTAGTAACTTGTAGTAACTACACATATAAGTAGTAACTTTAAATATAATTTATATAAAGTAGTAACTTTAAATATAATTTATATAAAGTAGTAACTTTAAATATAATTTATATAAAGTAGTAACTTTAAATATAATTTATATAAAGTAGTAACTTCAAATATAAATAGTAACTTTAAATATAATTTATATAAAGTAGTAACTTCAAATATAAATAGTCACTTTAAATAATATTTATATAAATTAGTAACTTCAAATATAAGTAGTAACTTTAAATATAAGTAGTAACTTTAAATATAATTTATATAAAGTAGTAACTTCAAATATAAGTAGTAACTTCAAATATAACTAGTCACTTTAAATATAATTTATATAAATTAGTAACTTCAAATATAAGTAGTAACTTTAAATATAATTTATATAAAGTAGTAACTTCAAATATAAGTAGTCACTTTAAATATAATTTATATAAAGTAGTAACTACACATATAAGTTATGTAAAGTAGTAACTACACATATAAGTTATATAAAGTAGTAACTACACATATAAGTTATATAAAGTAGTAACTACACATATAAGTTATATAAAGTAGTAACTACACATATAAGTTATATAAAGTAGTAACTACACATATAAGTAGTAACTACACATATAAGTAGTAACTACACATATAAGTAGTAACTACACATATAAGTAGTAACTACACATATAAGTAGTAACTACACATATGAGTAGTAACTTGTAGTAACTACACATATAAGTAGTAACTTTAAATATAATTTATATAAAGTAGTAACTTTAAATATAATTTATATAAAGTAGTAACTTCAAATATAAATAGTAACTTTAAATATAATTTATATAAAGTAGTAACTTCAAATATAAATAGTCACTCTAAATATTATTTATATAAATTAGTAACTTCAAATATAAGTAGTAACTTTAAATATAATTTATATAAAGTAGTAACTTCAAATATAAGTAGTCACTTTAAATATAATTTATATAAAGTAGTAACTACACATATAAGTTATATAAAGTAGTAACTACACATATAAGTTATATAAAGTAGTAACTACACATATAAGTAGTAACTTCAAATATAAGTAGTAACTACACATATAAGTAGTAACTTTAAATATAATTTATATAAAGTAGTAACTTCAAATATAAATAATAACTTTAAATATAAATAGTAACTTTAAATATAATTTATACAAAGTTGTAACTATAAATATAAGTAGTAACTTTTAAATATAATTTATAGAAAGTAGTAACTGCACTTATGAGTAGTAACTTTAAATATAATTTTATAAAGTATTAACTTCAAATATAAGTTGTAACTTTAAATATAATTTATATAAAGTATAACTATAAGTTTATATAAAGTAGATTATAAAAACTCAAACTGGGAATATATATAAATATCTAAAGAAATCTTGAATCTTAAAGGATCGTCCACTCCATTAATTTACAAAACAAAATTGGTTTTTATTAATAATCAAAATATCTTAACTAGGTATTACTTATGAATTATTTAAGTTAGTCTCCAGATAATTATGTAAAGTAAAAATAATCTTGAAACATAATAACTTTTATTATCATTTTTAAAACTTAAAATACCCCATTCTCCGGAGAGACTCTTATATTATATTGTCTGGTTCGAAACAAATTTAAATTATTCGAAAACTTTTTAAAATGACTGTAACAAAAAAATCTTTTGCGTAAAATTAATCCAAGATTTGTTTGACAAATCGTTTTCTTTAACCGAAGTTGCGAAAAAAAGTTTTTTCCAAGATTACTGTTTATTTGCAATAAATTATTAGGTCCCTAAGAGACATACGAAGGGAAAATGATAAGTAGTTTTTCATTGAACTTAGCATGGATAAAATATTTATTTACATGTAAAAAGGATAATATATTTAAAAAAGATAATACTATTCACAATTTTCGTTGTACTCATGGGTTTTATTAGAAAGTTTTTTTTAAAGTTTTTTTTATGTTTAGAATTCTTTAGACCAAAAGAAAGAATCTGATAGTCAATTGAGAAATGAAAAGAAAATTTAGAAGAGAATAAGTTGAGACTCAAATACCATTACAAATACATTGCAATCTTACACTGTAAGAAAGGTACTTAAAAATGAGTACCTGAACCTACTCGTTTTTGTTTGAGCACAATTGCATCGTAAATGAGCGATGCCGTAATAAAATTTAAGTAACCTTTCTCAAAAATGAGTAATGTGATTTAATATTGCTAACGTCAGCTTCTGTTCAAGACATCTTAACAAAGCGACCTGACACACTTGAAATAGTTGTTCAGAAGACGGTTTTACACATTTTTTTGACGTCGATTGCTTAAATGGAAACTGAGTTATTACGACTCAATTATCTTACTTCCCATTTTTTTTTTGCACACCTTTTTAAAATTTCTTCTGTTTATAACTTATTCACGTCGCCCTGGTAGTTTAACAGATAAAGCTCTGAACTGCGGTGCCTGAGAATCTGGGTTCAATTCCCGGTAAGTGTTGGTTATAATTGTCGATTTTTATTGAAATATTTTTATGAAGGCAACCTATGTAGGCAATCAACTGATCTCTTTATTCATTTTTACTCATTTTGAGTACCTGTCTTTTTTAAAAATGAAACTTATATATTCGGAACCATGATAAGCATCGAATATACTCAAACATGAGTAAATGTTACTTATTTTTGAGTACCTATTTTTATAATGTAAAGGAATAAAAAATATCCAATATAAATACTCCAAAACTTTAAATAGACCAGGAATAACTTCCAATTCGTACATAAAGTTACTTTTTAAGATAGGAGCTAGTATTTAATGAACAATAACGGAATTGAAAGAATTATTTGTTCATCAATGCATATCAGAATCATTTTATGCTTCTTATCAATGGAGTGGTCAATAAGTCCGTCATAAGGATGACTTCTCTGCTCTTGTCAACGATCCGTGAAAGACAGATCATCCATTGGCTCCCATCATAAATCAATAGAACGACTTGTAGCAAAGCACAAACTGTCGTTAGCACTTGACTGGAAACTGGCTTAATGGACTAACTTATCAATAAAATACGTGCCTCTCTTATAAATGTCTCAAAGTGCGCTCTACTTTCAGTTGTCTTGTTTATTTCCTAAAGAAGATTTATTTTTATTTGCCTTGATTTAAGTGAGTGAGGTGTTTAAAATTAAGTTAAAATGGCCAAGGCGAAATATTAATTTATTAACAAAGTATGTAAATTAGAATTTGTTTATATAATTTAAGTTATAAATGCCGTATCCAGATCTTGTAATTTTTTTAAATTTTAAATTTAATTAATAAAATCATTTTTTTAAAAATATTTTTTACAAGTTTTCAATGCACTGCATCACTTTGCAAAGGGGTGTTAAGCAAAAGTGTCTAAAAAAATCCTTTCTAAAATTGTATTCCAAATCATGCGTTGAGATTCAAAAGTGCGTGGTCTGTCAATCATTTTTAATGTCTCCTGAAAAATATATGAAAAATGATCAATCTGCACTTTAAAAAAAGGTACTTAAAATGAGTACCTTAATCTACTCGTTTTATTTTGAGTACAATTGCATTGTAAATGAGCGACGATGTACTCAAATTTAAGCAAACGTACTTTCGCAAAAATGAGCAGTGTGATTTAATATTGCTCATCTCAGCTTCTGTTCAGGCCATCTTAACAAAGCGACCTGACACACTTAAAATAGTTGTCCAGATAGTTGTCGATTGCTTAAATGGAAACTGAGTTATTACAAATCAGTTATCTTATTTCACATTCTTTTGACACACTTTTTTAACATTTCTTATGTTTATAACTTCTTCACGTCGCTCTGGTATTACAACGGATAATACCTTGGACTGCGGTGCCTGAGGATCAGGGTTCGATTCCCGGTAAGTATTGGTTTCAATTGTCGATATTTATTGAAAGTGATTTATGAAGGCAGCCAATGTAGGCCAACATCTACTCTTTTTTACATGCTTTTATTTAACTCACACTGTCTGGTGTGATGTGTCCTCAAATCTTGTAACTCAATTTAAACCCACTTCCAATTGTCATAAAAATTTGAAACTTGGCATACATACGTAATCCCGGTGACAATACAATAATTAGCCCTAAAATTGTTAATTACTAATTAATTCTAATTAATAATGAATTTTCTTTAAAATCGACAAATCTGGCGAAAGCCAGACCCGAACCCACAATCTACAAAAATGACGTCAGATGAATGCGCGAAAAATTATGCGCAATGATCTGGTTTTGCTTCAACAGAAAAGCTTTCCGTCGCCATTTTGAATATTTTTAAACCAAATGGTAGATGTTTATGGTAATAGTTTCTTCTTCAATTTTATTATTGACAGAACTGTCCGCTATTAAACAATTTTGGTTTTGTAAAGCACATTACTACACTCTGATAGGTTATAACTTCGGAGGAGTTAAAAGTAGAAGGATTTATAGGAAACAAATTAATTTGTGTAACAACAAACAAGTGAGTTACCTATTCATTTAATTTGCATATAGCGATGTTTATAGCATTAGTTTAATTTTTATGATATATAGAGATGAAATAATTTTATTCGTTGAGAAAACGACAATAATTTTTTAATATGTTTAAAAAAATTATAGTAAATTCCTAGTGTACGGTGCCCCGTTGTCGCCAATTCCAAAAATTGGCGCCAAGGTAAAAATGACGTTTTTTTCTTGGCGCCAAATCAAAATGGCGGTTTGGTTTGGTTTGGTTTGGTTAATTAACGTCTCACTAGAGCTGAACAGTGGGCTATTGGCCACGTTCGGTACCTATCTCGAAGGAAATTAATATCGGGAACGAATGCCTCGTATTTTTGAACCATGGACAGTTGACGCAAAATGGCGGACATTACGTTGATCTGGGAAGTCGATCATGGTGCTTACAGGCGATCCTTCGAACAGTTGTTTGGGACATTTCGATGGCACTTTTAAGTGCTCACGCGTTCCGCGCGCTTAAAAGATGCGCGGCAAGCCTTGGGCTTCCCCGGACATGATTGGAGGGCGTTTTTGGTAACTCGAATGACAAGTGTTCCTGCTCATTCCTCCAAACATTAGCTATGTAGGTTAACGGGTATTTTTCTAAAAGTTATGCGACAGCAATGGAAATACATCGAATTATTATTTATACTCGTCGACTCGCGACTTAGACAATTGAAGAAATGTGATCATGTGTTCGGAGGCCTTAATATTTTAGTATTTGGAGATTTGATGCAGCTTCCACCAGTAAGAGGACATCAAGTATTCTATTAGCCCCAACATATGATACCATCAACTCACTTGTAGCGCCTATTTACCTTAATAGAATTAAATGAAAATATGAGACAACAAGGTGATATGACCTTCGTTAATATCTTGAATGCATTAAGAGTAGGCGAACTAAAACCAGAACACTTTGCCGTGCTCCTGCAGAAAGTCGGCGGAATAGCGACTGGAGAATTTGCAATTGAAAAGGCACTTCGAATATATCCAACTAATCAGCAAGTTCGCGATCATAACCAGTTAGTACTGCAGCATTTCCAAAAACATAATCATAAAATATATAAAATCAAGGATCAAGATCGTTTGATAAATGCGCCACACAAAACTGAGGACGTTAGTATGGATAATGTCATCCCAAATGATGTCAACAAAACTGGCGGGCTTCCAAAAGAACTGGACATATTCGTAGGAGCTAAGGTAATGCTGCGATCCAATATAAATGTATCCAAAGGATTGGTCAATGGTAATATTGGTTTCATTACCGAAATAACACGGCCGCACTTTCGTCGTACACAAATGTATGAAACTGACTTGCCAACAGTCCATGTGAATTTCGGTAGAGACGGAATACATAAAATTGAACCGATATCCATTCAGTTTCCTGCCAAATACTCCTATGGTACGGCTGAAAGGAGAATGTTACCGTTGATTTTGAGCAGGGCCTCAACAGTGCACAAAATGCAGGGTAGTACTGTAGACTATGCGGTAGTTAATCTAGGACCTGCACTCTTTGCTGATGGACAGGCATATGTTGCTTTGAGTCGTGTAAGATCATTAGACGGCTTGCAAATTGAAGAAATAGACAACGTAAAGTTAACAGGAAAGAAACCTTGTAACACTGAGGCAGTAATAGAAATGGAGAGAATGAGAAATTACCACTCTAATCAAGCCAACCATCCTTAACTCTTTTTTTGTCAAGGTTGATACATCCATCAAGATTGGCATATTACGTCATTTATCAAGTTTGGTAACTCTTTCTGATCTATCAAAATAATTAAAAAGGTATTAAAATAGTAATATTGTTATTAATTATCTCGTTTAAAAAAATTACTACGTTCTATTTTTGTAATTTAACGTTATGATCAAATAAAGGTAAACTATTAAATAATTTATGTAGCATGTTAGTAAGTGGAATTAATGTTTGAATAAATATATGCTACAGCCTTGAAATAATTTAAAGAGGTTTAATTATACAAATCAATGGTAATATACATGTTTATATAACTAAAAAGCAGAAAATAAAATATATATATAAAAAAAACTTTTTAAAGCACATGCTTTTATCAAATGTACTAAAATGCGAAAAATAACCATTCTATACTTCTTGAAAACTGACTTTTGTAACATTACCTTTTCCTCCACTTGCCCCTTGAATTCTTTTCTCTTCAACTACTTTGAAATATGTTGAATATACTTTTGTTAGAACTGACTAAAAATAAAAGCGTGGGGCGCTCACACATGATATCTAAAACCTTAATGTCTTCTTTTATCATCTTGAAATGTTAAATAATTCTTAGTAAATCTTAAATATAATATCAATAATAAGCGCCCCACGCTTTTATTTTTAGTCAGTTCCAACAAAAGTATATTCAACATATTTCAAAGTAGTTGAATAGAAAAGAATTCAAGGGGCAAGTGGAGGAAAAGGTAATGTTACAAAAGTCAGTTTTCAAGAAGTATAGAATGGTTATTTTTCGCATTTTAGTACATTTGATAAAAGCATGTGCTTTAAAAAGTTTTTTTTATATATATATTTTATATTCATTGTGCTTATTTTATAGTACATGTCTTTTTAAAAATTGAAACTTATGTATTCGGAGCCATGATAAGCATCGAATCTAATAAAAAAGGAGTACATTTTACTAATTTTTGAGTACCTATTTTCAACAGTGTGGCTTTCGAACCAGAGGGCTCATATTGTCTAATTGGTTGCAACTGCATAAAAGGTTTTGTACCTGGATTTTTTTAAAAAATACCCTATTTGAGCAGATACGCTACACAAATTTGCGAATAAGATTCTTACTTATTATTTCGATAAGTCAATTTTATATAATATTAAAGTAGCTCAAAACGCTTCCTTAGTAAGAAAAGTTTTAAGACCAAAATAACAAAATATTTTTAAAAAAGCAGATTCAATATCAATGGAAATACCTTAATCCTGCTGTCCCGCATGCTATAGTGAGAAGGTAATAAATTAGGGCAAGTAAGCCATTCTAAAAGTCTCTATTTCACATTATAAAACTAACAAAAACGAAATTTCGAGGAACCGAGAGCAATTTTCTTCAAAACAACTTCCATCAAAGGACCGCTATTTTGTTGGCGAAAGCGTGTAAAACATAAAAGGGCGTTAAAGAGTTTCTTCCGGGGGAAAATTTTCGCCATAAATGATGACGTAAAGACGATCAAATTTCAAACTGGAAGAAGAAACCGACATGATATTTTTATGTTCTATTATTCTTTGTGAAATATATGGTAATGAAAGCTTAGTTTTAGGGCCCAGAGTTTCGGTTTTGGGTTATCGACGTTTCTGTGTGTTTTGAGATAGGGAGAAAAGTATATAGTTTTATAAAATTGTTTTTGGCTATATTTTTAAGGAAAGTTTTTAAAGGAATATCATGTTCCGACATCTAAATTTTTTGTATGTAAGTTAACAGTGTCTGTTTGTTTTATCAGTAATACTATTGTTGAAATAGAAAACTCCAAAATATATTAATGGACCTGGTAGAATTTCAATTTTTAGGTGTTGCAATAAGTAGTTCTTACACTTTTTTTGAAAAATTCTAATAACTACTTATTGCAAAATCTGATGGAACCGGCAAATGCATCAACTACCCCGCTAGTTTGCTATCATTGTCATACTGGAATTAGGAGCTGTTATGATATTATTCAAGATTTTCGTGTTTTCAACATGCTGATTTAAAGTAAGCGTGTTGTCATTATTTTTATAACTAAATACAAGTTCCTGACACATAGTAACCCTTTAAAGCTATCTGATTTATGCTGCAAATGTGTGTGTTGAAGTAATTTCTAGAGTTGGTTATTTAGCTTCCAGAGCCGCATTTATGTAATAGCGTAAAACGGGTCAAAAGTAGACACGGTCACTATTTCCAGGGAAAATGAAGGATGGATCAGGTGATCAATCGGCAATAGCCCAATTGTGGCCGAAGGGAGCCGGGTTACCCTATTCTCAAAGAAGAACATAATTGTTTATCACCCAGACAAAAGGTTACCTTTTGTCGCAATTGGAACTTTCCGGATCAATCAAGCTATAAGTGGGACACACGAAACTTGCGAGAAAGAAGACAATGATTTCATCTGTCTGTGATGAGTGTAAATAATTTGATAAAAACAATATCCAACAAAATTTTGTTAAATATTTTTTAAACAATAATAATGCTTAGAAAATAAGTTTCAAATGCACTAAAAATTTTCATAACCTTTGTATTGAATGGTTATATTGCTTTCATGTCATTTCACCTGTCAAACAGCTCTTTTTTATATCGGGCATAGTGGGTGGCCACTTTTCCTTGCCCTTTCGCTCAAAGTGTTGCAGTGCAAAGAGTTGCAAAGAGTGCAACAGTGTTGCCGGACATTTCTTTTCTGTTTTTTTGTAGTCAAAATATAATTTTAAATAATAATTCGCATAAACCTAAACGACGAAGCTAACCTATGCCAAATTTTCATTTGTGTTTTTCAATTTTTTTTCTTATTGGAAAAAAAGTTCTATGCGTGGTCACTTTTTCAGCCCTTCCTTAACTAAGTTTTCCAGAAAATCAAAATAATATTCCTCAATAAAAAACATATAAAAATATGTCCTAGTAACTTAAAGTTTAAATGTTTCAAATTTCTTTTTATAAAAAAAACTTTTTATTTGTATGTAAACCAACTACCCTCGTAGTTTTTAGCTATTCTGAAATAGATAAAAGGATATAATCATTTGATTGACCAGCTAACCTAAGAACATATAAATGCTATAAACGGATATAATACATCCTACAGACATTCCAATTTCATCTGTAGAGTACCATTGCAAAACAATCCAAAAAATGCTATCAACGTTACCTTATTAGTTCCTATTTGTAACTGTCATTACATCCTTAACCAAAGAAAACAACTAACTAAAACAAAGACAAGTCAGAATCAAATTCGCTTCTAAAATTACTCTGGGAACCGTATCTGATAATGTCCACCTACGCCAACAAAAATTTACTTCCGAGTAACCTTCTAAAAATAATGTTTTTAATAACAAAATGGATCAACTTCTAACCTCATGGTTATTAGTAATTACTGTTAAATTATACAATTATACTGTGACGTCATATTTATTTAATATGGTAGTCGTTTTTAATAATTAAGAAGTCGTAGAATGTAGAAAAAGGATACGTTTTGAATGTGATTCTACACAAAATAGATATATGTCCCTAGTATCAAAGCCGAATTTAGAGTTAGTGGGCCGCTAGGCTGAATATATGGGGCTAACTAACTCCAGGGGAGGGGGGGGGGTATAGAATATCACCAGTAAAACGAAAGGAAACGGTGGGGGAAGGTAAGAATTATTTTTTTGAAAATATATATTCCAGAGCTGTAAAATTAAACCAGTTTTAAGTGTACAAATAAAAATGGGAAACACTGTTGTTAGTAAACTTCCAATACTATGGTATAAAATTTCAACGGCTTCGATAAAAAATCTCAAGGTGAAATGGCATTCTGGAATCTATCAAAATGGTAACAAAATATTGCAGTCGTCTTTCAATTACTCTCAAACGGCTCTAAGTAAAATAAAAATGCAAGAAAAATAAAAACAACTGATTTCCAAAAAAAAAGTAAAACAGTGACATAGTGATTATTACAAATTAAACATGTTTTTTAAAGATCATAAAAGTGTTAGGGTGTATTTACGTTGTACAAATCTGTCAAGAAAACTAGAATTTTTCTCCATAATTAAATGGTTGTAATATACTCTTTACAATAGGATTTGGATTATCATAATTCCAAATACTTTTTTCCTAAATTTGACTGTTTTCTTTTTTGGGTGCGGCCCTTAGACTGTAGCCTATTTAACATGTGCCTAATCCGGCCCTGCCTAGTATACTGATATCTATGCGTAGATCCCAGTCTAAATATTTCCTTCACTTATTATTAGAGTGTGTATAATTCCATGAAATTCTCAAATGTTTATAACTCGATTAAAGATAATTATCATTACTAGTTTTTCATGTTAGCAGTGTGGAGACATTATGACGCTCATTAGGAAAGCAGTCGTTTTTAATTACTTATAAAAAAATTTGTGTGTGTGACAGCCTTGAAGTTTCGCAATCTACATTGAAAATGCCTTCTCTAGAGACGTATTTATTTACTATGATCTTCCATATTTTTTTTAGATAAGCGACTTGATGTCTCGATTTTTCCACTTGCGTCTTTTTTTTTTATTGAAAGTTATTTAATTTCATTTAAAAAACGTACACATTGCATCTGAATTCCGAAAAATATTTTTTCTAGTGAAAGTAAATTGGTTTTAATATGAAGTCATTAAAAATTTGAATGCTTCAGCAATTCTTCATTTGATTCACGCTTAATCGACGTGTATTTTGCAAAGATAAAATGTGATGGAAAATATTTTTACCAGAAATGTATTTGGGGAGCAAACATACAAAAAATCATTTCGTTTGAAATTTCTGAATATTATATTGCGCTGAATATCACATTTTTTTCCTACTGAAATTAACTTTCAAGGATTGAAAAAAATTGTGCATAATTCAATGCATTTAGGAAAAGTTATTTTCGTTTTCCTACAAATCACCTGAATAAACTAAAAAATGTTTTGAATGTTTGTTTCTCATTTTAACTGGAATGGTCGGATAAAAACAGAAAGTGTTAAAATAGATTTCTGACTGTAAACTGCACTGGTTGATAGTATTTTGTCAAACCGCGAAATTTTTAACAGTGTTGAATAAACATTAATAAATCGTTTTGACGTAAAACTTCTTTAAAATCTGCTGTGGGGGATATCAGGATAGAAACGCCTGCAACCTTCTTTTTAAAGAGATTAATTCTGAAACTCAGTGACAAATAGTACTATTGACAAAAATTTGGTCTCGTTCCATAAGAAATCAGGCACCAATATGTGTCAATTCTCGAAACAAAGTAAATAGCGATCGTATATTCGCGATCCAAGAAGGATAGCTTGTATATCTTTCTGTAAGCGAGGTTTTTGTTGGCGAGTAATTTCTATTTCCATAATCTGCTTGAGAAAAATTCTATATTTCTTAACATATTTGCTCAGTGTAAATATCCCCTAATACTTTTATGTTCTTTTAAAAAATATGTTTAATTTGTGATAATTACAATAGCACATTATATTGTTTTACATTTTTTTGGAAATCAGTTGTTTTTATTTTTCTAACATTTTTATTTTACTTACAGACTTTCAAAGGTAACACAAATATGAGTGCGATATTTTGTTATCATTTTCACAGAATATCAGTGCAGTTGGAGAATCCTTGAAACCGTTGAAATTTTGTCACATCGTATTGTATATTTAAAAATGATTCACTTTACAGTTCTGTAAAATATATAATTAAAAAAAATCCGACCCATCCCCCACGCTTTGATGGGGATTTTCATATCCCCCCCCCTATTTGTAGTGCAAGGGAATCGCAGCACATATTCAGGTTAGGGGTCCGCTAACTCTAAACTCTGACTCCAAAACAACTAAACCCTATATTTCCTTTAATAAAATAGCTAAACAAAAATGAGCGTCTTAAGTAGATAACAAAAAGTTCATGTACAACGGAAATCAACATACTTTAACGAAAAAATTGTACGTCTAGTATTTCTTGGCGTTTGCAAGTTTCAGCGTCAGACGCATCGGCAATCACACCGGCTAAACTTCCTAGAATTTCTTATCGGAATGGTGACAGCGAATCGCAACGGATTCTCCTCGAATCGTTTCCCAAGACAAAAGCAACGCACCAAAGTACCATCGAAATGCCCAGTTTTTGGCCGGTCTCCAGCGATAAATTTCTGCCATTTGAAGAAGAATCAAATCCTTCTTTCGAGAGAGCGAGAGAGAAAGAGAGAGGTATCTGGTTTCTGTAGTTCCACTTCAATCAGACAAGAGGACGATTGGAGGAACATTCATTAGAGGGGACTGCTGCCATCCGATTTCGATCATAGTAAAAATTTCGCAAAACTCGGCGAAAAAATTTCTTACTCTTCTTGTAGTTTTTTTTTTGACAGAGATTACTGCTTCGGGGGTGAATTTCGAGAAACTTTCCGATTTGATGATTTGAATATCGATTCGGCGTTGAGTTTTTATGAGATTCGACAGTTTGAATAGTTTGATGAATAACCTTATATTCTTTTTAGATCGTTCACAATGCATAGTAGCTGCTCTATTCATATCATTCATGTTCACAAAGTATATTAACACTTTGCACTCCGCGAACACTTTGCGATTTGTGTTCTTTCTATGGAACAGTTATTCCAGTAGCGGCTCGCCCACTACAGCAAGTACAGCCGGGCTGCACCTAAATTCATCAAAAACTAAAATCAGATATTTTACTAATTTTCTTAAATGAAGATTATAATTGAAAATGAAATTTCTACGGTAGTAAACAAAATCTCCGATAAATAGCAAACCTTTTTGCCGTAATGCACAATTCAGAAGGGGAAAAAACTTCAGTCAATGAAAATTGCAGCTAAAAAGCGAAGTCAGAAATCGGCTGCATCGTTGCCATGACAACCTTACGTGGTATGACTTCCCCTTCACGTTAAAATGAGGCTGTGACGTCACAAACGCAGCTCAAAAGGATTTTTTCAACTCGAGCTGTAGTTGGGAATTCTGTGAATTAATTGGCTCCCGTGTTTGAATCGGCGGGACGTGTGGGGAGGGGACCGAGTATTTTACTAGCATCTCTAGACCGCTTTGCCTGATGGAGGAAAAGCCCCTTGGCTCGATAATTGTTTCAGCTTTGGCGGTATTGATAAGTGCTGTTTCGCAACCCTGTGGAAGGAATGGCTGTTGAGGGAGTGAATGGGAGCAATTCGATGGACAAATGGATTTCAGAATTATTTTAATGATTTTGGATTCACACTTTTATCTTTAATTTTTGATTTTATTTTTCAACAAACACATGTTTTATATGACATTCTTCAAAAAAAATCTTTAGATATAAATTATTGTCTTCAGCAAGTCAAGGTAATCCAGAACATTATAAGACAAAACCATAATGAGAACACGTTCAAACGTATTTTTGAAATTGCGAATTCGAAAACAGAAATTGTTTTTAAAAGACAAGATGACTTCCGAACTCACGAAAATGTGTTTAAGAAATTTAAAATGTTATATTTTGAAATTTTGGATACCATAATAATGGAATTTGACGTAAGATTTAAAGATAGCGAATGTCTATATTTTTTTTGTTTTGCCGATTCCTCAAAGTTTGAGGATTTTTCGATATATATCCCATAAATGGCTTTTGAAAGTTTGAAAAAGTTTTTTTTTTTTTTTTGGGGGGGGGGGGTCACATGATTTCGGCTGCACTAACATTTTCGACCACGGGCCGCCACTGAGTTATTCCTCTTTACGTTCTTTTCCACAGATTTTTTTTATAATCATAAAGGGAAAAAAAATCCTGATCTGTTTAGTATTTGCAAGAGAACAAGTTTCAAAAAAGATTGACGTTCTAAACACAATATCCTGCTGTTACCGTTTATTTTAAAGAACAGGGAAACAAAATAACTGGTCGTTATGTTAGTGCCTGAGAGGCGCCTTACGAGTGCAAAGGGTTAATAGTACTAAATCTATGTTTATCCACAACTTTGTTATTGCCTATTTTCATGCATGTCCTATAAATATAGAGATAAACATTCTAACTTCGCGCATTGTCACTAACGGGATAACTATCGTATAGTCACTATCATAGTCACTTTACTATACCCACTGAGCTAAAATAATAATAAACACTGGAGTGAGTACTCCCATTGAGAGACAATGTACTTGACCGTTCGGCGCGGATGCATACAATTCGGAAGAAAGATTGAGAAAACATTCTTCCTTCGATTTGCGGGAGTCTCCCGTGACGTCACAGAAAGATTTAAAACTGTTTTTATCGGTGCCTTTTGTCTTTTTCTAGTTAGTAAGAAAGTAAACATGTCAAAATATTTAATTTATAACATTTAATGCATAATTTAAAGCCATAAATGTGTTTTTAAATCTACACAAACCTATGCGGAAGGATTATTTTTTCTACCTTCGCTCAAAAAAAGTGTAAAGTTGTCGGGCACGCTTAGTCTTCGATCCAGTGTATATTGGTATGTTAGCTCAGTGATTATACATAGACGCCTTTTCTGTAACTATTGCTGTAGGAGTTCAAAAGTTTAGTGTCTGTGAAAGGACTTTAGTGGATACCCTGTATTATAATTATAAAATCACTATGGATTTTATTAAATAAAGTCAAACATATGTAAAAAAATAGAAAAAAAATTAGGGAGAATATTTGGAGGATGCTGAGAAACATTGGGGAATTTCGAAAGATGTCTTATTTATTATGTAAATAATCAGAACTAGTTTTATTGTTATTCGTATCTTTTGGACTGAATAGCAACTCACCATTTCAAATACTTTTTAACAATCTGAATTCAAATATTTTATGTTAATCGTATCTATATTGGTTTTCGTATCAACTCACAGTTTCAAATCATGAAGTAAGGATATGAAGTGTCTAATTTTACGTTTGACATCTCTATTGGATATCATAACTCGCAGTTCTAAATCGTAACTCACAAAATTGGATTAAATATGTTCCGCCAATATAGCTAGCTATAAGTCACATTTAATAGAAATCATAATATTTATAACAGTAGGCAAGGTAAAACATATAATATGGAAGTTTTAAGGACTGCTATTTAAGTAGTATTGAACACTTAATATCCTTAATAAACTTGACTTAATATAATGGAGTACTTAACGTTTTATTACTATTGTTTAAAGAAATTAGAGTAATATTTTTTTAGATTACCAATTACACAAAGAGGCCAAATCTACTTCACGAAGATTTTTTTTTATTTATACTTGTAACCTTGAATGAAGATTTAAGAGTATTTTTTAACTAGAATAACATTAATATACCTTAATACCTTATGTAACAAAAGAAAAATTAATTCGGTTGAATTGTTTTATAAAAAAAAAAGATGACACGGCAATTGAGATTAAAATTTAATATCAAAATGAAGGGATTAATTAAATATAATTTATAATTAATGAACCAGAACTAGAAATAATAATAGAAATACTAGAAAAATAAAAATATTACGTTTAATTTTGTTGAATAAACATCTTTCATTTTAAAAAGATAAGCATAAGCTTCCTTTTGAAGTATTAATCGCAAACGTCTTTTAATTTGTTTTTAATCCTTTGTATTTAGAGTTACTTCAATAATACAAGAAACATTGCGAAGAAAAATGTGTATAAATTAAAACTAAAATAAGCGAAATAACATTTTAATTCCTGTTATTATTTTAGTAATTGGAAACTGCGAACATAATTTATTTTTTTATTTATATTGAAGAGGGCAATAAATTGAAAGGCAGAAACGCGCTAAATTGTCTATCAAGCAATTTTAATACCTCCACGAAAATTCAATTACCGTGAAAATATTTAATTTTAAGTTTTGAATAGATTTTTTAGATACATATTAGCATATTTTTTAATATTAGCATATTTACATATTAGTATTACATATTAGCATATTTTTTAAATGCGAAATTATTGCCAGTTCACAATTCAATTTTAAATTGTGCACATTTAATGCTTGTAACACTTTTCGTGTTATTAAACTAATAGCTTAAAAAGTAATGTTGATTGTTGGAAAATAAATATAGAAAAGATTTAGTATCGATACTTAACGGTTTCACCTGTAGCTACTCAAATTGTTTCCCATGAAGTTCTTCAAACCTTTTATTTAAAATTACTTTGTCTATTATAAACTAGGGTAAGTTTATTTTAAAATTAAATATTGAATTACAGAATGTTAAACTTGTTTTGATCTCGTTTGTTTTTTAATTACTTCGGTTAATAGAGTACATTTTAGCAAAACATTACATTTCTCGGTGATTTAATTCAAAGGCCATTAGACGATTTTTGTGAGTATACAAAAAAATACGATAGTTGGGTGCGTGAAAATTTCTATATAAAAACTAGAAAAGTCAATTTATTTAACAATACTTATGGGTTTTGTATAAAAAAGAAACTTTTTACTACATTCCAATGAAAATATTTTTTTCAATTTATGTAGCTTTTTGTTTCGATGTTGTACAAAGTGGGAAAAATGTGTTTTCGAATTATTAATGGTAAAGTATCGAAACTTCGTAAAGACGTAACGATCTTCGGCGGCAAATTATTCTACAGAATGTGAATTTTGAAGTTTTATAAATAACAAGAGTTAACTCTCACATATAACACTTTTTATATATTAATATAAGGAAGTTACATACCCGTTTTTTTTTGGACAATCAACGAAAAAATACATTTTGATTTTTTAAAAAATGGACGCATTTCCTTGTTTCATTACAGAAAAAAAAATTTTAAATTAAATAAAAAGTCCTCTGAGGTTTCCAATTAAAAATAACATAAATACGTCATAGGTTCCTGAATCAAAACAAACTAAGAATAATATAGGCAGGTGTTCTATATCAAAGGAAATAAGTAATACAATAGTTGTTTTTTCATAATGGCAAATAGCGGATTACAGTTTGTTTTTAGGACGAAATACTGTCCTTTAATATTCAAATGTATTGAGTTTTTAAGATTTAAAGGTCGTTATTTATTATATTTTATATAAATTACTAATTTGACTTAAATGTTTGTTTTAAAAATGTGTTTTAAACGAAAAATGTGTTTTAAACGAAAAAATGCAGATTTCCCACAGGTGAACAATTTGTCCCATCTGCGAATCGTAATAGGTTACCTTAAAAAATAATTATTAAAAATATGTATAAACTTCAGACTTAAATAAAACTATACAATTATGTTTCCATATAAATAAGTGAACCTTTTTGTAAAAAAAATTAATTAAAAAAAATCCTGAAAGAAATTGAATGTCAAAAATAGAATTGCAAGAACCAAATTCCTCCACCTTACCCTAAACTGTATGAGAACCCTTTGCTCATGTAATTGTATCATTCTACTATTTATTTGCAATTCTCTGATAAGTTTCTTGTTTAAAATATAAGCAAAGTAGTTGGCCAAAAACAATGATAAATTCTGCAAATACAACTAAATGTGACACCACCAAACAAACACCATAGCCCAACGATGTGTGACCACCCTAGTATGTTAAAATTAAGTTGCAAGATTTGATGTTGAGGCAGTAATATATTCTGTAAAAAAAGGTACTTATAAATGAGTACATGAACATACTCCTTTTTCTTTCAGTACAATTGCAACATCAATGAGCGATGACGTACTCATTTTAAGTAATCGTACTTTCTCAAAAATGAGCATTGTTATTTAATATTGCTAATCTCGGCTGCTGTTCAAAACGTCTTAACAAATCGACCTGGCAAGCTTAAAATAGTTAAAATAGAAGATGGCTTTCCACATATTTTATGTCGATTGTTTAAATGGAAACTAAGTTAGTACAACTCAATTATCTTACATCCCATTCTTTTGGCACACGTTTTAAAAATGTCTTCTGTTTATAACTTCTTCCCGTCGCCCTGGTAGCTTAACGGATAAGGCACTGGACTGCGGTGCCTAAGGATCTGGATCGATTCTTGGTAAGTCTTGGTTATAATTGTTGACATTTATCGAAAGTGATTTATATAGGCAGCCTATGTAGGCAAACAATTGCTCTTTTTATTCATTTTTACTCATTGTACTCATTTTTGAGTAGGTCTTTTTCAAAAATGAAACTTATGTATTCGGAGCTCTGATGAGCATCGAATGTACACAAAAATGAGTAAATTTTACTTATTTTTGAGTACCTATTTTTAACATTGTAGTGTTATAATAAACAATATTAAAATAAATATATAGCTAGTATTCTTTAACAAGTTGCTAGATTTATTTTTACAATTTTAAAGTAAATGTATATTAATATATACATTTTTTTTATCATAAAATATTCCACAGTTACATAATTTAGAGTAATTTTAATGCGCTTATTAGGTAACTCTGATTACGTTAGCAAATGCTGAATGTTTATGTTTTGTAAGTATGTGTAACCACATCTATTTACCATTGATCCCAATAACATCCGATTTCATGAAAATGCAATATTTACTTTAAGATAATTATACATTTTCTAATTTACAATATTTTCTTAATGAGCGATGCCATTCGGGGATTTGTAAAACATCAAATCAACTTAACATACAAAATTCCGCTAACAACGATTTTCGAAAGCAATTAGAAGTAAAATTTTCTCCTATTCCGTTTTAGAATGTCATTATCTTTAATGAGAAGATTTGGATTCGCAGATATGCATTCAAAAATCAACATTTGAATTGCATTAATGTAAACTGCGAAAAAGAATTTCCTATTAATTTATATCCCTTGATATTTAATTTCGGGTAAGATAAAGATTATGTAACTTGCACACTAATGTAATGATTACATTACCAATTGATTTTGAATACTAAAATATAGCGAATATTTGGCTGCTATTTTAATCCATAATTTCTTAATAAATTAAATGTAAGATTTACTAAAGAAATGTGTGTTAACCAATATTTCATTGTTTACGTTATATTAACCAGGTATGAGTAAAAAATTCGATTTATCGGAAGTTGAACGTGAGATGATTGCGGGTGCTCAATGTCATGGAATGAGCATCATCAAAACCCCTGAATTTATGAAACGTTGAAGAGTAGATGTGGTGAAAGTGTTTAATGACTGTACTGACAGATAAAAAATTGAGTCTTTTCGTTTCGTTCGCGGCTACTGAACCCTCGAGCGAAAATGAAAGTTTTCAGGTTTACAAGAGATAATCGAAGGCAAACAGTGTAGCAAATTCCATCAGATTTTAATCAAGGATTCTTTCAAAAGATCTCTCAACGAACTGTGGGATATGGGTATGGTTATTATATTTTACGCATTCAGTGTATAATGATACTATCACTGAATTAGCTCGTGGATCACAACAATCGTTAAGGGTTTCTTCCAATAAAAATAACTATTTTTAGTTTACCACAATTATATACTATATAAATTTTAATTTTAATATTCAATTAAACTCTTAAACTAAAATATACGGGTAATGCATTTAAAACATCTGTGAAGTAAGGCACTGATATCATAGTGCACAACCTTTTCTGCAATATAAGCCTTGACGGCCATAATGTGAATAAAAACCAAAACTCTAGAATCTTCAGTCCGATACCATGCCAACCAAACTATACCTTCACTAAAACCCGTTAAACACTTGAAATGTTACAATTTATACATTCAATTCCTTAAAATTAAAAAAAAAATTGGGTGTAGCAGTGTCGGAGAATGGTCAGAAATGTTTTCGTGAAACGTCATTTCAGCAGATTGTAGAAATAGGAATTGGTCACCAACGTAGTAGAAGGATGAACGAGCTGTTTTGTCTTTCACCGCCAATCCACGCCATGTACGTGTTTTGTTTTTGGATTTTTGCATGCATCGACACATATCAAAAGAAACTAAATGTTTGCCAAATAATCTGTTTGTCATGAAGTTATTGTGTCGGAGTGAAACATCATAAAATCGTAACTAAGACTCATTATACATGAACGTGTAAAACGTGCGCGAGAATATCGGTGATTCTAGAATTCATATCACGTGGTACGAGTTCTCACCTAGAAGCTTACGCGCATTTTACTTATTCGTCTAAGATGGATCTTAGTGTTTCTATATGGATACCCTTTGTAGACATTGCCGTCACACAAAATTATTTGGGGGGGGGGGGGGGTTTGAAACAAGAACATTCCCATCTTAACGATTTGAAATTCTCAACTTGAAAGGTTCGAAATTCCCAACTTAACGGCGTCGGGTACCAGCTTAGGTGCTGTCCTGGTTATCTAACCATGGTTCAAAAATACGATTCATTGTTCCCAGGTCTTTCCTTCGAGATGGGCCCCGAACCGCCACCGACTGCTCAAAATGCAGTTCTACTGCGACGTCAATTAACCAAAACAAACTTAACGATTGAAATTTCCACATTAACAGTGCTAAAAATTCCCAATTCCAACTTATCGACATTTTTAAACTTTTTTATAAATTAGGTAATATATTAAACAATTTTCTCAAAAGTATTTATTTGTTGCACGCATGTTCCAATGCAGTGTCCATTCAGAAGTCTAATTTAATTTTAATCTTACAAGTTGGGCAATTTTTAATCTTCCTCGTTTTTATTTGCAAATAATAGTACTTTCTTGGAGCATAATTTTTCCCAACTCAGGGATTTTTAAAACTCAAAATTCTCAACTTTCAAGGTTTCTAGATTATTGGGGGGAGGTGCTCCCATCCCAAACCCCCCTGGTACGACGGCCCTGTTTGTAGCTGATTTTAATGATGCTTCAAACAAAAAATGCCCACATATACAGCTTTTTGGAGCAGAATTAGTGTAAATATATCTTAGTATGGAAATTTTAGATTGGCGAGGTGTTTTGTAAAATAATTAACTAAATTGCTCACCTGACAAATCGGCAATTAAGATTCCGACTCACCTTAATGGAACGCGGTATTTATCACTTGGGGGCTAATCGTTAAATGCCGCATTCCTAAGCTATTGCTTGTATTACTTTGTTGCACATAAACTAAGCGTTAGCTTTAGTTTGATTACAAAGTAAAGTCGACTCTGCAGTGTGGCATGCAATGATAGAATAGCTAAATATTTTTTTTACTAAAACTACTAGCTTACTAAATTTTTTTTAAAGTAACTTGAAAAATGCCCCTATTCGTTGAAAATGACAAAATACTGGCTTCCTTTTTACAAAATTTGTTAATTGACAATTGTTTTGTGGGTTTTTGACGAATTTATTTAGTTATTTTTAAAAATTATATCTGACATATGTACATAACGTTTTTTTATTGAAAACATAAGAGATCCTCGTGCCCCACAAAGTATCTCCTGGGGAGCTTTCAGATGTGAGTATCTAATATATAGAACAGTTGTGAGTATCTAATATATAGAACAGTTGTGAATAAAACAGTAAATAATTCAGAAAACATGTTATATATATATATATTAGGGTGCATCAAACGCCCCTCTAGAAAAAAATCACTTTGTCCCCAATCTAAAAATGTTCCATTAGCCATAAAAAGTTGACATACCAAATATTTTCGATTTATAAACACTTTTAGGGGGTCCTCAACAACTTTGAAATTTCGTTTTTTTCGAGTAAATTCCCCAAATTTAGCATTTTTTATACCTAATTACTTTCATATTTTTTTTAACTATTATTTTATGATATTTTAAGAAAAAATGATTATAATGAAGTAAAATATGGATCATATAAATATTTAATGTTAATAAACTATATTAACATTAAATTCAGGTGACTTCATTCTTCATTGATTTTAGGTGACTAGTGACAAATTTAGCTTTGTTTACAATTTACAGTAAAGTACATTTCATGTTTATTTCAACTTGTGGTTTTCATTTTTAACGGATTTTCTAATTTTGTTCTGAATCGATTTTATACTTTTATTTTGTTTATTTCTACTTTTAATTCTAAAAGAATAAAAGTAAAGTGAATAAATAATTGTTCCAATTTAATATTAAATTATATTATTAGATCTGCTGATGATTTTGATGAACAAAGTGACACAAATTATGTAAAAAAAAAAACTTTGATTTTGAAGGACTCTCAATAACTACTCAAAATCATCATCGATATAAAAGAACTGGAACGAGTTTATTCATCCCATAAGACATCATGCAGAAACCTAATATTGTTTCAACTAGCTATGAGTCCAGGACAACAGGCAGCATATACAAAAACATTACAAAACTAGGAGGAGATACATGTACAACTGCAGCATCTTACGCAACAGCAGATAGAACAAGAATAGGCAAGTTGCAATGGAAATTTCAACTGCTTGCAAGTAAGAGTGGTGCTTTCTTAAATATACAACTCTGCATTGGAATAAAAAACTTTCAACAGCAATGTCCAATAAGTACAAAATAAAAAAACGTTCACAAGCAAAAGATTCTTAGTGTGCCTGCATATCCCCAAGGAACTAATAGTAAATGCGACTCAATCATTGCCGACTTAATATATGAGCAACTGACTTCTTAGCAATGTACACACAATTATGAACATGATATTTGACACAACTTCTTCCAACACAGGCCATGTTACTGCTGCTTGTGTCAGAGAGCAAAATAAATTGGAACATAAACTTCTTTAGTCAGCTTGCCGCCTTCATATCAGAGAAGTAATTTTGTATCATGTTTTGGTGAATTAAAGGTCGAAGCTTCCAAGTTACTAGGTATAACCTTATTTAAACTATTTTGTAACAATTTTGATCAAGATGATGGTGGATTTGAACCATATGATCCAAAGTCAGTGAATGTGCAAGCGAAAAGCATATCTAATGATCTTGGAGCTAGTGCAATCCATGCAGCAAAATGTGCCATCGATTCCAGAAAATACAGAGATGATTATATGGAATTCACAAAGCTTTGTCTAATATACCTTGACTTTCCCAATATTACACAAGCAGTAAAATTAAACTGACCAGGAGCTTTGCACAAAGCATGTTGGATGGCCAAACTGTTATACACGTTAAAATTTGTCTTCTTGAGCAGCATCAGCAACTACCTACCGGCACAACATGTCAAACTGTGTGACTTTGCCACTCTCACCTACAGCACCTGGTGGTTAACTTGTGATTCTGCCATAAATGCTCTTTGGAATGACCCAAATGCTATGTTCTATTATAACGTTCAAGGTTGTCCATCCCACCATACCTGAAAGTGCAATCAATGCTTTTGAAAACCATTACTGCTAGTATCTTACAGAAGAGGTGGTTCCACTTGTCCTTTGGAGCGACAAAGTTCCACCACAAGAACGAAAAGCTATCACTGATGCAATGCTAGCTACAAAACTAAATTCCACTGATACTGCTTTTAAATTTAAAGTTTGATATGGTATGGATTTTGAAACACCCAAATTTCCCAAAAATCTGACTGTAAATACAACTATTTCTAATTCAGTTGAAACGGATTCTTGGAATTTATTTTATCTATTTGAACTAGGCTCAAATTGTTTAATAGAAGATGTTTTAGAATGGTCAAGTTCTGTTTCCTACCCCACACACTCACGAAGTTGCAAGCATTGAATGTTTTCAACGACTGTGCAGAACGAGGGTTTGAAGCTAAGTACTGATTTCATAGAATCAGCAAAACATGAAGATCACTACCAACATGTTCTGCAGGTCGTCGAACAAGATCGACAAAAACAGAGAAATCTGCGAAAACGGCCGAAATTGACTATAGTTTAAATTGAGTGTACTTGTAACGAATTAAATTGATATTAGAAAGTTAATAGTATATGATTATATATTCTTTTATTATATCACAAAACACTTAATTGCATTATTTTATTAAAGTATACATTATTATATATTTTTTTACGCACGATGCTTTTTTTTCAGAATTTTCGTTTTTGTTGTACATTCCTGGGACCTGAGGACCACATAAATGTTATTCAATTTTTACGAAATTCTACGTATATAACTTTTTTAGCATTTCGAACAAAAATAACATAAGGACAGACAATTTCCATGAAATTTTTTAAAACATGGGGCGTTTGATGCACCCTATTGGACATTCGAACAGAATATATTGTCCATTTTGAACTCTTCTCCTGTAAATGCATTTACATATGGATGATGGAGACAAGTGAAATGTATATAAATATGATTTAAAGTTGCTGCTGACCAGCCCACTTGGGAATGACTCATTGTGCTGAGAGGCCCCAGCTGGGATGGAATGTGGCATCTCCCACTTGAAAAGTACCAGTTTCTTTCAGACATCTCTTGACCGCGATTTAGAATGGTTGGAGACAATTCATCTGCTCCGAAAAAGTTTCTTCTTATACGTAAAATACGTAATAAACTGAGTAAAGTTTTAAAAGACCTTGTTTTCTTCAGTTACAAGAACAACAGAAAGTGTAACGAACATGGTAGGTTTAGATTTTCATTTATAATAAAAGTTACCATGCCCTGTTAAAACTTGAGTGATTTTATAATTTGTAAGAAAATAAATGCAGTTAATTCTATGATAAATTGAAGGGAAGTAATTTTTGTCTTTGCATTAAGAATATATAACATAATTAGTGTACCATATTCAATAAAATCTCCATCTTTCAGTAGTATTATAAAATATTGAGAAAAAAAATTAATTTAATTTTGCTTGGTAGTTTTTTTCATCAAGTCACTGCATACAAATGTCTATTCAATATTATTCCTATAAGAGATTTAGAGACATATACTGTCAGTGTATCGCCAGTTTTCGTTGATTTTTAATATCATAAAAATACACTATTGTGAATCGTTTTTCATATGCAAAGTATTGGGCAAAAGCCATACCAATTAAAATATATTTTAATATAGGGAATATTTTGGAAAGTAAATGAAAAAAAATTACTTTAATTTTGCTCTATAGTATTTTTCATCATGTCACTGCATACAAATGTCTATAAAATGTCTATTCAATATTATTCCTATAAGAGATTTAGAGACATATACTGTCAGTGTATCGCCAGTTTTCGTTGACTTTTAATATCATAAAAATACAAAAATACACTATTGTGAATCGTTTTTCAAATGCAAAGTATTGGGCAAAAGCCATATCAATTAAAAACAATTTAATATAGGGAATATTTGGAAAGTAAATGAAAAAAAATTAATTTAATTTTGCTCTATAGTTTTTTTTTATCATGTCACTGCATACAAATGTCTATTCAATATTATTCCTATAAGAGATTTAGAGACATATACTGTCAGTGTATCGCCAGTTTTCGTTGATTTTTAATATCATAAAAATACAAAAATACACTATTGTGAATCGTTTTTCAAATGCAAAGTATTGGGCAAAAGCCATATCAATTTTAAAAAATTTTAATATAGGGAATATTTTGGAAAATAAATGAAAAAAAAATAATTTAATTTTGCTCTATATTTTTTTTTCATCATGTCACTGCATAAAAATGTCTATTCAATATTATTCCTATAAGAGATATGGAGACATATACTGTCAGTGTATCGCCAGTTTTCGTTGATTTTTAATATCATAAAAATACAAAAATACACTATTGTGAATCGTTTTTCAAATGCAAAGTATTGGGCAAAAGCCATATCAATAAAAATATTTTTAAATATAGGAAATATTTTGGAAAGTAAATGAAACTCTTGCAAATATTAAAAAAAAAGTTTTAAAAATAAGCTGTACATAAAGGAAAGTTTTGAAGTTACCGGGACAATAGTTAAATCTAATACAGAAAATAATGGTTTCAAAGGAAGAATATACTTCCAACAAAGTATAATAATCATTATTAAAAAAAATTATGTTGGTTTCTGCGTGTTATATATTTTCTTTAAAAAAGTCAAAAGGCATCTGATTAACATTAAAAATATATTCTGCATCAAGAGCGGATCCAGAGATTATTGTTAGGGGCCTCTGGATAATCGAAAGTTTTTCCGTTGCTGGAAAAACTACAATGAAATTTAACAGTTTTGAAATGATTACTTTAACTTTTTTTCATTCACTTTTAATTTAAATTTTAAAAATATTAAATTATTTATTTCTCTATAGAAATTAAAACAAGCATACTTTGAGTAACTCTGTCTACGAAATTTTGAGTATGACTGGGAATAAAAAACCTGTAACCCTTCTGTGAATTCAACATTCTAACCCAGGTTTATTGAGCATTTTTTTAAATAAAATATTTTATCTGCATTATCAAAATTAATTTATTTGTATTCTAATGCACGATTATGCATATATATCACGATTCGCAAAAAAAAGAATTTAGTTTGAAATTTTGCATTGCCTAAGCTGACTTTTGAAAATATAATCTTAGATGTTAGGGGGGGGGTAATTTCCCCTTTACCCCCCACCTGGATCCGCCCTTGTTCTGCATTCTTATCAAACATTTACATTACAGACCCTTTATAGGTTTAAAGGGTTATTAAAAAACTAATATCACTACCGGAAAATGAATGACTTCAGCATTTCTCATATTCTGCAAGAAAATATTCGTTTGACCATCCTTTGGAAATATTCGTATTTCCTTTTCTCAAAAACCATCGAGGATTTAGTTTCTAGAAGCATTTAAAGACTTTTCATAAATAAGTCAGCAAATGCAAACAGAAATGGAGTCTTTTGTGTGCGGAAAGACTTTATGGATGACATTTCTAAAAACCTTGAGGGATTAAAATCTTAATCCTCCTGTCAAGATGTTTTCCCTTACTTTCTGGAAATGCGTGTAAAATTTTTACTCCTCTGGGCGATTTGAAAGACTTTTCTTCAGATACTTTCATTGAATAGTCGGAGCTTAAGTGGTCATCAAGAAACTAAAAAATTGGTGTATGAAATGAATATCAAAAGAATGGTAAGGAAAACAAGCCAAAATAGATTTTTAAAACCTATTATTTTCCATATTACCCAACCTTCTAACGTACTTTGTACCTGACATGCATCAACAAAAAAAATAAGTTAAAAACATTTTAATAGTTAAGGAATAATTTAAAAAAGTTTTTATAATTTCTTTGAAAGAATCGTTTAATAAAACTAACGGATCATTATAAATTCACATGCAGGTTTCGTGTCCTGAAATTATTTTTTTTCCTTGGCAGCCTTTAGCTACTACTGCTTCATGTCATTTTTACTTTTGTAAGTAACTTAGTTACGCATGAGAATATGTATTAAATTTGTTTAAAACCTTTTTTAAATATAAAAAAGCATTATTCATCATCACTGCTTATTTCGACTATCTCAGTTGAAGATTCTTTGGAAATGTATCATTTATTTAGTAATACAGGGTTTGAAATTAGGGGTGCACAGTGCACCTAATTTTTGTAGGTGCACTAAAAAATCATTTTATTGAAATTCAAAAATGAATATTTGATAATTAATTTTTAAAAGAAATATTGTCAGTAAATATTGACGCAGGCATATTTAAACTTATATTTTACAATTCTCAGAAATTGCAGGATGAACAGTTATAAATAAAAAAATAATTCTTAATTTATTTTTCTTCAAAATTATGTTCAAATGCGGATATATAGACTTCGGTCGCCAATCGGCACCATAAAAAAAATCGCCAAATACGATAAATAGTTTCATTTGGAAAAATGCAATATTGTTTTTCTTTGATATATTATTGCATCGCAAGTATTAAAATTAACGAATATGAAGTTTACTACATGCTTTTATTGTCACTGAAGAGTTAATTTTTAAACAAAACAATATGCAACTTTGAAGGTAATATGAGGTTTCAACGCCAATTGGCTTTGAAGCAACATCGCCAAGTGATTTCCTTGTCGCAATCAGAGTTGTAATATTAAAGTCATTACTCTATGGTCGCAATAGCATGTAAAGTCATGAAAATAAAAAATTAAAAAAAGTACTAGGTTTAGGTTTCTAGAAAACTACTCTAAATAATTGACTAAATCTAGAATCTAGAATTTGATAAAATTTATTTTTCACAGTTCGCATATGCGGTGGCTACGCTAACAAATAAAAATCGTGCAACTCTTACTTTGCAAATTGACCACGAGCAACACCGGGCCATATCGCTAGTTTAGAATAGGACACTTACATAAATTTAGATTAGATATATTTTCCAAACCGTTAACTTCATTTTTTAAATTTTTAAATTTACTTTTTAAAATTTAAGTGCACGGCATTTTTAGTATAAACAAAAGAGACTATTCTTGGAAAAAGTCATGTTCACAAACATATTTAAAAATCACAAACAAGGTTCATTTAAAAAAAACACCACTATTTGTAAACAAATCTAAGAAACTGTTAATTCTCGGTATCCTCAAACCAAACAACAAATAACTTAGATATATTTTATGTTATAATACAAGGAAATTTCTTTTTAAAGGTGGAAACGTCATCATTGTTTAGAGCTTATGAATCAATTCGACATGACATCTTTATGTTGCTATAGTTACACAGATATATTGCCCCTCCTGTAGTTATCGTATATTTAACTCATGTTGTCTTTGGAGAAAAATCAAGTAACTTTAAGTGTTAATATATATAAGCACAATTTCTGTTTTAAAATTTTGTCATTTCTGGAGAATAAAAATCCGTAAACATTTGAGGCACGTATGGTTGTGTCTATCGACACATCTATCTACTGGGCTTAAGGCGCGTAACATCAAACTCAAAATGACTCCCACATTTTTGGATTCCTTACAAAGTAATTGTTTCATTTGTAGCGGAATTCGTGAGGTCAACAACTGCAAACACACTAAAATATCATTATTACTTACAAAGTTGTAAGCAAATAATTTTTTTTTAATTTTCACGAAGTGATTCGTTAAATCACCTTTGACAAAGAAACGTACTTTAAAAAATTTACTTTCAAAAATAAAAATTGAAAATTAAATTTTTTGGTTGAATATATTTTATATATAAAAATAACATGTTTGAAAAAGTTTTTAAATGCAAGATTAAATTTTAAAATTTAATTAATACAAATATTGACCACCAACAACAGGCTCAAGGCCCAACGAGGTAAGTCCAACTAGTATCTCCTAACTATCACCCAATGAATAGTTAACTTCTTCTTAAAATCCGTTACTCCTGTACAATTAATAATATTCACTGGCAAGTTGTTCCATTTGTCTATTACCCTATTATAGAAATAGTGTTTTCTCCCTTCCCTATTAAAATGGGGTTTGTTTAATTAAACCCACGACCTCTCGTTCTATCATTCATTTAAAATCTAAACCCTCCACATCCTCTTGTTTAATAAATTTGAACAGTTGAATCAAATCTCCCGCAATCTTTCTTCCTTTCCAGAGTATACATATTAAAATTTCTTAATCTGTTTTCATAATTCATGCCTGGAAACCCTTGGACCATCTTAATAGCCCTATGCTGAATTTTCTCTAATTATTCAACGTCTGTTTTAAGATATAGTGACCAAAAATATACAGGATACTCAAGATGCGGCCTTACAAAACCTCTGTACAATGGCAAGATTATATCCTTAGATTTTGATGAAACACTTTACTGGATGTACCTCAACATTCTATTAGCTTTCTTGCTAGCCACTGTACATTGATGACATACATGACTGTACATTGATGGTGTAAAAGTCTTTCTTGACATTAAGATTTTCAATAAGGTTAACTTCAAGATATTCGATACACCCGGGTTATAATTCGCCAATCTCAACTTCCACCAACATCCAACGGTAGATTTTGCATCGGTCTCTTCTAGACGCAAATCCATTTCAAACGCAATCTTTTAGTGGCAAATCCTTTATTTTACCAACCAGATCATTGAAACTCTCATCGACCATCGAACCCTCATCGGCATTTCGTCTGTAAATGTGTTTGTTACGCGATCATTCCCAAACGCGTTGTTCGATATTCCTCCAGTTTGGTATGAATGTTCCTTGAAATGAGCATCTTTTTGGAAGCAGTCACTAATTGAAATTTAATTTTAAAAAATAAAGTTAATATTTTGTGAACTCACTGATTCTAAATAGTTGAAAAATATTTGCACGGGAAGACCATAAAATCATTTTAGAATTACCAATGATTTTACTTTTTACAGTTTTTCAAGAAATTGTCTTTTTCAACCTTTTGGTACAAATTTTTCAAAAAGTATATTTCCAGTCAAAATGTTTTTTTTTTTTGGGGGGGGGGGGAATTAACGTCGCACTAGAGCGGAACAGTGGGCTATTGGCGACGGTTCGGGGCCTATCTCGAAGAAAAGACCCGGGAACACATACACATTTAAGCACACATTCATACATGCACCTCGTTATTTTAGAACCACGGTCAGATGACGAGGGAACACCTGAACTGGCACCCAACGCCTTCAATAGACGTCGGGACTTTGGACTCCGTTCAGATTTATCGTGCCCCAGTCCCGTATACACGCCGTTAATTTTTGAGGATGTTCTGGACGACATTCTGGTATTTTGTAGCGAAGCTTTCAACCCTCTCCGATCACAAGATCACTACTTTTTTACTTTTCTTTGTCAAGTCCATCGCCTAAGATCGAACCAGGAATCTTCGTATTCCCAGCTGACGCCTTTAACCAGTCAAAATGAAATTTCATGATCCATTAGTTTAGTGTAAGATCTACATGTTAAACCTAAATTTTAGTTGTTTTACTAGAATAATAAAAAAATATGTGCGAAAGTATAAGTCAAAAAGTAAACAAAAATTCTCTATTTTTGAAAAAAAAGTATGGTAATTTTTTTAGTTCAAAACTGAAATAAAAATTAAGTTCGGTAGTTTAATTATACTGTATTATACATAAAAATTAAATTGGGTGATTGTATATTGAAAACTGTTTTAGAAAAGTGTACCCTACAAACTTATTAACCTAAAATCTTATAGTTAAAAATTACTTTTTTCCTTAAAAGTATACTAAATGCAGAAAATAGTATGATTGAATCTTTTAATATATTATTTAAACTACAAGTATACAAAATTTCATTCCATTTAAATTAATAGACTTGTAGTTGCACTGATATGCTGTTACATAAGTACAAAAAATTATCCATTATTATTTCCATATTTATATTCATCGTAAACTGCAAGGTTTAAACATTGCAAATAGAGAAAAATGCATCGTTTAATTAACTTAACAAACGGCATTTCTGTACAGTAGACAATTATATGTCACTTTTAGGAGCGCCGAAAACAATAACGAAAATAGTGAATAGTCTAAACCCATTAACTCTTACAATTATTTTTGAGCTTTCATACGTAACTAATGACATTTTTCCGTAATTCTACCTAAAACCAACCAACTCCTAAAACTATTCGTAATGTTTTCCCTTCTTAATGATATCACTTGTGTTTTGAACATAATTATGTGGATACCAGGTTAATATTTGGAAAGGAAAATATAAATTCGGACTTTCCTAGTTTACTCTAAAGCGAGAACTCTCCAAGTTATTTTTATAATTTTTTATAATCAAATTATAAAAACTTATTTATTTGCATATCCATTTGAATACGATGCAATTTTTTGAAATAATAATTCATTTACATATAATATCCTTATTCACAATAATTATTCATTTTGGTATAACACGTATTATATAATAAAACGCACGATTGATGACATTGTTTTTAAAGTCCAATTCTTTAAAAAGGAAACAATGAAATATCCTTATTTTGTATTGTACACCATGACGGTTTTTTATTTTCTTCACTTATTTCTTCACCATGACGGACAACTTATTTTTTTAAAAAACGTTCAATTTCTGATTGTTTTGGGGTTCTGATAATTTTTATGGGTATATAGAGCACCGAATTTAGAATTGGAAGATTAGGATTTCGATTATCAGAAAAAATCACGTGTAGAGTGGCGGCCGTTGCATGTTAAATCTGCACTAACTCGTTCCGTTTGGTGGATCAGAGGTGGCGATTCGGGTAGGAGGGGGCGGATGCCCAGCACTTTTTTCGGATGTTGCCACCTCACTTTTTTAATATAGCATTTTTTAAAAATAAAATGTAAGTCAATTGTTTTACTGCATTGCCAATATAAAGAACATTCCGTATGTATAATCTCTGAGGAAACCGGGAACAATTAGAACAGGAAGGTTTAGCTATGGAAGTTTTGAAAGGTGAAGTGAAGGAAGTTTTGAAAGGAAAGGTGAGTTTGAAAGGTGCTGTTTTCAGCAAAACAAAATGGGACAAAAGACATTTTAAACCCCCCATTTAGATTTCAAACCCCCATAAAAAAATGCATCAAAATACATCGTCGAACTTCAAAACACACACGAGCACCATAATTTTCCTGGCAGGATATTAAAAAAAATCACAAGCATGATTGCTAGTTACACATAGGAAAAATTTCGAAACAAAAAAAATTCTTCTAAAGCACATTTTTCCCACTTTTATCTCGCTCCTTCACTTTTAGTACCCAATTGCCGCCACTGGATATAGAAGTGTGTAGAGTGCGGTGCCTTCTTAACTGTTCTCCTCGTTATTTGACCGTGGTTCAAAATAACAAAGTACCCATTTGGATACATCCCAAAGCAATGTGAATAACCCATTGAGTTGCTAACTAATGATTTTTTTTGTACCTAATAACTTTTACTAATTAAAATGGATGGAAAAAAATAATTCTGTACTTTTTTTTCATTTTATTAGCATAGTGTTTTGGTTCTAGTCCAAGTAAAAAGCAAACTCCATAGCTACGTAAAAATCTTTTCTTATAGAATTTTGGAAACATTAGTTATTTCACAAATAAATAAGGTGAAATAAAGTTTTTAATCGTGCCAACTTCAGAAATAACACTCTCGCGTTCTCAAGTCTGTAATCGTAAGGGCTACAGTCAATATATTTTTCAATCGTTTCGGCATCGAATCACGCGACTTTTGACATAACAAAATCCTCAAATTTCGAACGAAAGTCATTTACTCAGATTCCTTTGCTGCCCTTTTCTGGATCATCAGCTCATGTCTTGTCCTTATACTTATATTATCAGAATTCAAGAATTCTATTTTGACCGAGTGGATAAAGCGTTGGACTCTGAAACGAGAAGTCCGCGGTTCGTGTCAGCTCGTCGGTATCTTCGAGCATGGATCCTTCATAGTAGAGAAAACATAATGTTATAATCTCGCTAACATCAAAGTGATGCCAACATGTATGGCCTCAGCCACGTGGTTAATGACGTCTTTCCATTCATAAATGTTCACTGTTATACATTTCCCAATTCATTAGCCAATCGCGAGTATTTTTAATTCATAATTTTGAAAAGAAGTCACGTGTCTGAGGCCATTCAGTCTCAGATGTTGGTTTCACGATTATAACGTCATATTTGCTCTAATGCCGTCCATTCATGCTCGAAGGTCGGTATTGGATTAAAATATTATTTAAAATTCTACTCTAATTGAAGAAATATTTAATATGAGCATATATCAGGCATCGGTTTCGTCAAAAATTACAAATTTTTCGTCAAATATGAGAATGCATTTTTAACATTTTACTCATTTATTGTTTAGTGACAAATATATATTTCTTTACTTACTCTTCTCATTATCTACATATAAGTTAGCTTTCATCAACATTGCAAGATTACCATTTGTGTGAAATAAGATGAAATCTGTTTTCCAACAGAGTTGCGTCGACGGTAATTTGATTTACCTTGTGCTTGATAGACACAAGACTAGTTAGAATGGTTCATATACTAGATCGCCTTCGTCTACGTGTTTGCTGATAATATTTCCTATGGTTTGTTTCCATTGGGTTAGCAATATGGCCTAGTGATAAATAGATAACAACAAGCAGTAAAAACTCGATTATTCGTACTTCATTTAACCGTTCGTTTCTGTTAACCGTAAATAATTTCTACTGCTTTCTACGACCCATAAATATAAGTTAGGGCTGTTACAGACGGCGCGATTGTGGAAAATTGAACTTTAATTGGATAATATAAATAATTTTGAGTACCTATTTCTTACAGTGCAGACACTAATACATTAGTTAAAAAGAGTTACAGTGTAAGTGGTAGCATACTGGGCTGCCACGCAACGGGTCCGGGTTCGAATCCGTGCTAGACATGGATATAAAATGTCACATAATTGGATATAAGTCTGTTTAGCATTCCATGAATTATTATTATTATAAAAAGAGATAATCAAATGCGACTTGATTGTAATGCACTTCACAAACGTAACCAGTTAGAATTTTGGAGATCAGTTGATGTGAAAACGTTTTACAAGGCAGTCAGCGTCGCTTAACTATATTTCCATATGTTTCGACGCGATTTCTATTCGTTTTGAATTCTAAACGAACTATTCTTACAGTTTGTTAAAAGCAGCGCATGAATTGAAATTTATACACTATAAAATTAAAGCAATACATTTTGGCATTACTATATTAAAGGTAGCTAGCGTTTGATGTGTTTCAGCATACCTTCTTTTGGAAACTTAAATCATGGGTTTAATTTATTCAAATAAAACCATTAAATCAAACGAAATAAAACACAAAAATAATGTGTAATAATTATTCCAAAATTATTAATTGAATACATGCAAATGATTTCATGGAAGCGGATAGAACAAAATTTAGCATTTTTTAGTAAACAAGTGGTCCAAATACAAAACTTTCTAAATTGTATCCATAACTATAATTGTAAGATAGTTAAATTTATTAGTATTAATGTATTGATACTTGAATTGCTATCTCTTTAAACATTACTGTATTTTATTTACATATATAGACTGACATCAATGAAAAATATTGAAATGTATTCAAACTTTCTAAGACACATATTTTGTAATTATATTAAAAAATATACATTCTTTACACATCAACATTCAATTTTTATCACAAGTTAAATAAAGATAAACAATGTATAAAAAATATAATGATACATAACTGAATTCATGAGTGAACTCGTTAAAAAATGTATTGATGGAATATTCATTTGATATTTATGACAATATATTTTCTAACTTAATTCAAAGTTTAGAAAAATTATAAAAAATTAAAAATTGTTTAATCTACGATAGTAAAACTTACATGGTAATTTAAACAGTTTCCGTATAATAAGGGTATATGTATAATATAACCCGTATAATAATATAATTTGTACACATAATTCCTTATAATAAGGGTATCCGTATACATAATCCGTATAAGAATATAATTCGTATTTACATATATGTATAATAAGTGTATCCATATATATAATCCGTATAATAATATAATTCGTACATATAATTCCGTATAATAATCCCTATAATAATATCCGTATAATATAATTCGTATAATAATATTCGTATAATATATTTCGTATAATAATATATTTCGTATAATAATATATTTCGTATAATAATATATTTCGTATAATAATATATTTCGTATAATAATATATTTCGTATAATAATATATTTCGTATAATAATATAATTCGTATATATAATTCCGTAGGGTATCCGTATACATTATCAATATTATAAGGGTATCCGTATATTAATCCGAATAATATAATCCGTATAACAATATAATGCGTATATATAATTCCGTATAATAAGATTATGCGTATATATAATCCGTATAATAAAATTGATATATATAATTCCGCATAATAAAGGTATACGTATATATAATCCGTATTAAAATATAATTCGTATATATAATCCGTATAATAATATAATTCGTACATATAATTCCGTATAATAATCCCTATAATAATATCCGTATAATATAATTCGTATAATAATATTCGTATAATATATTTCGTATAATAATATATTTCGTATAATAATATATTTCGTATAATAATATATTTCGTATAATAATATATTTCGTATAATAATATATTTCGTATAATAATATATTTCGTATAATAATATATTTCGTATAATAATATATTTCGTATAATAATATATTTCGTATAATAATATATTTCGTATAATAATATATTTCGTATAATAATATATTTCGTATAATAATATATTTCGTATAATAATATATTTCGTATAATAATATATTTCGTATAATAATATAATTCGTATATATAATTCCGTAGGGTATCCGTATACATTATCAATATTATAAGGGTATCCGTATATTAATCCGAATAATATAATCCGTATAACAATATAATGCGTATATATAATTCCGTATAATAAGATTATGCGTATATATAATCCGTATAATAAAATTGATATATATAATTCCGCATAATAAAGGTTTACGTATATATAATCCGTATTAAAATATAATTCGTATATATAATCTGTATAATAATATAATTCGTATGTATAATCCGTATTATAATATAATTCGTATATATAATTCCGTATAATAAGGGTATATGTATATATAATTCCGTATAATAAGAGTATCTGTATATATAATTCCGTATAATAAGGGTATTTGTATATATAATCCGTATAATATAATCCGTTTAATAATATAATTCGCATATATAATTCTGTTTAATAATATAATTCGTATATAATTCCTATATATAATTCCGATTAATAATATAATTCGTATACATAATTCCATATCATAAAGGTATCTGTATAATAATTCATTGAAAATAATCACACGAAGATTTAATAGTTCCATACATTAAAGAGTCTAATCCATCTGCTATAACCAAAAAATATTCAAAATGTTCTATATTATTCATTTCTATAATGTTTTAAATTTATCCATCTCAGAGTAAAGGAAAAAAGATTGTAAAGTTGTTTTATCAGCAAACTTTATATTTTTAGTGCATGTATATTATTCTATTAATTATTATTATTATAATAGATTTGGTTTCCAAGGAAACACCCTGACGCTTTATATTTGAAAAATATTAAAACATCGAATATTTTTATGAGTATAAAGTTTGTATAAAGTACGAAATTTTTATGAGGAAAACTGAACTGCTAGGAAAATTGAAAATCCATGGTCGATTTAAGTCGTCCAGATCCGTTACAAGGTTGAAGTACCAGACGAAATGTAAACGCATTGGAAGTGTACAAAACCTGTTCTTTAATGAAAAGTTAATTTGCCCTCTACTGAACGCCGACAACACTTGATTAATTTACTTATATATTATACACGACATTTCATTTTTATTTAGTTTCAGCTTATATTTTATAAAAAATATATTCTTTAACCTGAAGAAATATATATTTAAAAACACAAAAATTTGCGAAGTTTCCATAAGCTAAATAGAAATGAGATATCGTGTGAAATGCAATATCAAACTGTTTCATACTACAATATTTTCATAATATTTTCTATTAAAAAATAAATTCATAAACTTACCATGATTTCTTGTTTTCTTTTCTTTCAAATAAATAGAAATTGTCAAGTAGTTACAGAATTAAGAGTAGTTTCGTAGAACATGCAGTCGGCCATTGTTGAATTATCTTTTTCTTGCATTGCGAGAGAATTTATAAATTGAAGGAAACTGAACAAATCTTCCCAATTCGAAAAGTGAACAAATTCGTCAATCCATTTAAAAATATTATGGAACTTTTCTAAATTAATTATTCAAGAATATTGTATAAATACTACTTTTTTTTAATGAATAGTATACTATAGTTTTTCTGCAAATTCTTTAAATGCTGCTTAGCTGGTTTTTATATTTACAAAAACAAACATCTAATTTACGAAAGTATAAGAAATAAATTGTACTTTACGAATTTACCACTTGAAGTATGTAGATTTTACTGTTCTTATCATTTCAGTTTCACTATTGTGCTCAATTAAATACAAATGCTTCCATATTTCAGTTCCTGACATTATTGAGCAGACGATAACTTTTCCAGAAGTTTTTCGAATATTTTTTCAAGGTTAAATTCAAAGTTTCGGAACGAACAGTCTCATGTAAATATCAAACTTTATTTCCAAACTATTTGATAATATTTTGGCATTGCAATCATAATTAACGAAATAAAAAAAAATGCAATTTCTTCTTCGCTAGAAAGTTCTAAAAGTGTACATTTTTTCACATTGTTTAAGCACTTTCAAAGTCAGAAGTTCAAATGGCATAATATAGGTTCATGTCAATAAAAAGAATTCGAAGCATCAAACAGACGCACTAATTAGATATTTCACAGCTGGATAATCGAAAAATAACGATCGCTCATTCTAAATGCAAAAAAAAAAATCCTCACCAATTGCAGGAACAGGACATTAATTAATAGGTCAATGCTTCTCATAAACCACTTCACAGTTCCGCAAACATGTCACACAAATAAACAATCCGTCGCTCAAAACAAAACTCTTCCTCAAAAGAACAACTGTGTTGCTTCGGAAATGTCAGAACATTCTTTTTTTTTATATTTATATCGTATGCGCGGGAAAAAAAGAAGTGAAACGAAGAGGAGACTTTTAGAAACCCGGTGTCGGTTTCGCTATTCAAGTAGGTCGCTTTTTTTCCTAAGAAGAAGTAAAGTGTTCCATCTCGGGGTGGCAACTGAACGATCAGTGAGGGATCCTCGTGGCATAAAAGCAGACGATTTCGGGATTTCTCCCTCCAAGTGCGCGCGAAGAACTCTGTGAAAGCAGCGCCCCTGGTGTTGTTGATTTATTTCGAAGTTTTTATTTTCGTTTTCGAGGAAGATAAAAAGTCAGCAGGTGGTTTTGGGGAACAGTCGAGGATTTTTAATTCTATTTGTGGTGTGTTCCTTTGTTAAGGATGCGGGTGAAGACTTCCAGAAATTTTAACAAAAAAACTTTGAATAAAATGTTGAAGTGACCAGATGAAAAACGTGTTATAAGCACTTTTAACTATTTTCAGAAACTCGTGAAAAATTATCAGACGACATAACTGTTTTCAATGTTGTGGTAGTTAATTCTTGAAGTTTTTACAAGTGACTAATTGTTTTTTCATTGTAACTTTAAACATAAAACTTGTGATAATATAGAATAATTTTAAGGTATTAACACTTTGCACTCCAAGAACTCTTTGCGATTTGTTTTCTTTCTATGGAACATTTATTCCTCTTTACGTTCTTTTCCACTGATTTTATACTCATAAAGGGAAAAAAAATTATAATCTGTTTCGTATTTTCAAGAGAACAAGTTGAAAAAAAGATTGATGTTCTAAACACAAGATCATGCTGTTCTCGTTTATTTTAAAGAACAGGAAAAGAAAATAACTGGTCGTTATGTTGGCGCCTGAGAGGCGACATCGGAGTGCAAAGGGTTAAAAAATTCAATGAAATAAGTATATATGTCCATTTAATAATGGGAAAGTCAATGGTTATATTTTTAGGGTTTATTTTGTCGTAATTAAAATAATAAAATTGAGACATATTTAAGAATTTTGATAATAGTTTCCAATCCTCAAAAACGCATTTAATACGAATATTAACAACTTTAAAAATTTATAACGTAAAAATTTTAATAAACGGTTACTATCAATGCTCTAGTTCCATCGTCTTATAGACGTTAAAATGCGTTTATATGTACTTTTTAAAGCGTTGGTGCATTGCTAAAAACTGGTATTCAAAAGTAATTAAAATGTACTCATTTTTTATTACATTCGATGCTTATCACAGCTCGGAATACACAAGTTTCAATTTTAAAAAAGGCAAAAATAAGTACAATGGATAAAAATGAATAAAAAGACCAGAGGCTGCATAGGCTGCAATCATAAATAACTTTGAATAAATATCGACATTACAACCAAGACTTACTAGAATCGAACCCAGGTTCGCAGCCCAATGCCTTAACCGTTGTACTAACAGGGTGACGTGAAGAAGTTATAAACAAAATGAATGTTAAAAAAAGGTGTACGAAAAGATTTGGAAACAAGATAATGGAGTTCTATTAACTCAGTGCCCATTTCAGCAATCGACATCAATTAATGTGGAAAACCATCTTCTTAACACTTATTTTAAGTTAATTAGGTCGCTTTTGTTAAGATGGCTTGAACAGAAGCTGATATTAGCAATATTAAATCCCACTGCTCATTTTTGAGAAAGTACAGTTACTTCAATTTGAGTACGTCACCGCTCATTTACTGTGCAATTATACTGAAAGAAAAATAAGTAAGTCTAGGTACTCATTTTTTTAAGTACAATTTTTTTTACAGTGGGTTATTTCTAGTTCAAAAAAATTATAGTTTCCTATAGAAACAATGGGAAAACTCTAAACTCTTACTGAAAATTCAAAACAGAAAAAAACACATTAAATATACGTAAAAGCCCATGTATAATTTGACAAAGGAATCCGTTTATTGCGAAATTCAAATTGCGAATTTAACCCTAATCCTTACATAAAGTCACATTTGCTGAAGCAATATAAGAGGTTTTCATTTATGATATTATTCATGCTCTGATGACACTTAATTTTAAATGTCTTTTTCGAGTAAGGCGAAAGAAAACTGAGAGCAATTAGTTTTAACACAACGAATTTTAGCTTTTATCCATCCCTGTGGGTTTTTTGTTCTTTTATTGTCCCACTTGTTGTGTAACATTTTCTAGAAGGTTTTTTTTTGCATAATTTAATATATTTTTCTCGGGCAAGAGAATTCTCGGTGGGAAGTGTGCTGAGTTCGTAATTGAAACACTGTTAAAAATAGGTACTTAAAAATAAGTAAAATGTACTCATTTTTTTATTATATTCGATGCTTATGATAGCTCCGAATACATAAGTTTCATTTTTGAAAAAGACATGTACTCAAAAATGAGTAAAAAATTAATAAAAAGAGAAGTGGCTTGCCTACATAGGCTGCCTACATAAATCTCTTTCAATAAATGTCGAAAATTACAACCAAGACTTACCGGGAATCGAACCCAGGTCGAACCCTTATTCGTTAAACTACCAGGGCTTGAAGAAGTTATATACAAAAATAATGTTAAAAAGGCGTGCCAAAGTATGGGAAGTAAGATAATTGAGTCGTAATAACTCAGTTTTCATTTAAGCAATCGACATCAAATAATGTGGAAAACCATCTTCAGAACAAATATTTTAAGTTTGCTAGACGCTTTGTTAAAATGGCTTGAAGAGAAGCTGATATTAGTAATATTAGACCATACTGTTCATTTTTACGAAAGTGCGATTACTTAAATTTGAGTAGGGCATCCCTCATTTAAGATGCACTTGTACTCAAAGAAAAATGGCTACGTCCATGTACTCATTTTTAAGCACATATTTTTTACAGTGTAGGTTTTCGGGTTTAATTCTTGGCTTAAAAAGAACAGTGAGATCTCAAGGACCCCATTTAAATATTTTTAAAAAACGTGATTTTCATTCGTAAAATGTATAAGTAGACTGACAAATTAAAACAAAACAAAATATTTTGAGACTTGGCCGTAAAGCTCCACAGACCGCTCTGAATCCATTCGCAGATAACCAGTGGTCCCCCGGACCACTAGTTGGGGACCACGGCTGTATATAAATAGCTTCTACTCTGACAAAATCATTCATGTATATAGTAGTTTACAGCATTTTAAAGTTTAAAAAAATCTATTAATACATTTACACAAACAATTTGAAACGGAATATTAATTTCAGATGCTGTTATTATGTATATATCCTAATCTATCCAAAAAAAAACACAAATTAAATTTATTTTCCTATTTTTTAATTTTAATTTATTACTGAAATATAATTATACAAATAAGTTAATTTTGACGTGTAACGTCTTTAAAATCTGGTCCTGGAAAAAGATAAAATTTCCGTTAGGTGAAAATGTAACGTAATACGTCACAGTTGACTCTTCATACGTCACAGTCACGGCCTTCTCTCGTTTCCATGGAAACGCCGCCATATTTCATAGTCACTTGGTTCGTTCATTTCGTTTAATTCTTTAGGTTCGCTCTATTAGTTCGATTCTTTCTATGAGCTTGGCTGGTTCATTTCATTCCATGCATTCGTTACTTAATACTTTGTATTAAATTAAAACTTTAATTTGTATTTGTGTCTCGTGGTTATTCATAAATTAAATTTACACTATAACTAAACCGTTGATTTTGATGTTACACTCCTTAAACCCTGCGGCTGTCTCAATAGACATAGCTTACTTATTTTTTAAAAACAATGAATATCATGTTATAAATTATGTTATTTCTTCAACAAAATGTGAAATATTTCTGAACAAAATACACCTTCCAGAAAGAAAAAATATTATTGTTGTCTTTTAAAAACAAAAGAAATTATTTATATAAGAAACTAACATGAAAATGCATCCTATGATAAAATCAAACATGTTAGCCCTGAAAAACCCATTTTACTACTGGAATTCCAAACATTTAAATATAAAATTGAAACTACTTTTCATTTCACCGGAAAGTATATAAAACACACGATTACATTTCTATCAGCTCGGTATTTGTTTCCTTTTCAATTTCACAAACATATAAATAGAGATATCCTTAACTTCTCCGTTGAAGCAAATCCTAAACCGTTTCATAGAACATTTATTTTTCCAAATCTATGGAGGTGTTCCGAGATCTCTATTCCAGCAAATCCTCAAAAAGTAATTCACTTTCTTCTAGAAAGAGAATGAAACTGCCAGGTTTCTTCTCCTAAGTGAGGAAAATGAGTATTTCTATGCGGATTTATTTCAATGCTGAATTTTTTTCAAAATAGAATTTATAGAAATCTGACTGGTGAAAAGAATACGGCAGCCATAACTCACTCAAAATGACTGTGAATAACAGGCATTACTCGTCTTTTGTATGTCAAAAAAAATATTTTATCAAACTTTAGTAATATTATTTTTAAAGAATATGAAGTGGCAGTGAGGACAGTAATTTATTGAATGCAGCACCAGCTCAATCTTTTGCTGTCTTTTCAATTTCAACAAGTTTCTAGATTTTTTTATAAGAACTCTCTGTATATATGAATGAACGGGAAAAGTTGAAAATAATATAAAAATAATAACATGCACTGAAAACGGGAATATTTCACTCAGAAATGAAAAGCTGGGTTATTTAAATATAAGTATTACTTTATCTTAAAAAATATTTGGCAAACTCATATTTAAGTAAATAAAAATACTTGAAATAAAATGAAGTAAAGGGTTTTGCTGTTTAAAGACACTTTTAATCAAATATATAAACATAATTAACCATAATTGATATGAAACGTTAATTAAAATCAGATTAAACACACAGAGTTACGCATAGGGGGATTTTTTCCTTTTGTTGGCGAGAATTTTCTTGTAGAGCAATCCCTATTTCTGTAATCTTCTACAATGCCGTTTCAGATGAAATCCTTCTCGACGGGTTCTAACACAGGTGCACCATTATTATAATTATTAAATATAATAAAAATAATAGCCCGATTATTAACCGACTGCCCAGCGTGCCCATCAAAACTAAAAAATAAAACCGCCAGAAATTTTAAATTAAAACAGCCAACGTGCGCCAAGTCGAGAGGTTATCAATTCGTCTGTTATGTATTTTTTTTATGTATGTTAGCGCGGGATTTCGGTTCTACTTCAGATATTTGAACAATTTTTTTGTTGGATAGGGAAGATATCATTCCTTTTGTGATTTTATCGCCAATATTTTGTTTGTTTAATTAGTCAAAACAACAGAATAAACAGTTAAAATTATTTTAATTATGAAAATATGGATATTAGTTTTAAAATGAGTCAATATTTACTTGTAGACTACACAATTATAAATAAGTATATTAATTTAAAATTACAGAAACCAAATTTATTTAAGATTAGATCAGAAGGAAAACATATGTTGCAAAAGTAAACATAATATTTATGCCTTTACAATTTAACATTGTATACTTTAATTTAAGATACGTTTCCTTTTCAAATAGTGAATACATCTCACATTGAAATAAAGATGTCATTTCATTTCATTCTCACATAAAGAGTTATTTATTGAAGAAATTAATCAGGGAAAATTGTCATTTGGGCATTTATCAAGTACTAATACAAGTTTTCCTCTAAATATAGCTTGTCATTTATCCTAAAAGAGATTGTCATTTTGAAAACAAATTATCATGAGATTGAGAATAATTTCCTCTATCATATTCTGATAAATATTAATACATTATGTGTTATTGAATATGAATTGTGTTCATACAAAAGCTATATATAAATAGGATATCATTGGTACGTTTAAATATAATGTAAATGTGGATTGCATGTATGGAAAATTCCATTGTGAATTTTCGTTGTAATTTTAAATATCCCCCTAATGGTAATTTTTGGAAATATTTTATTTTTACAGAAATCTACTATATAAACTTATATTAAAAGTTCTTATGACAACTTTTATTTTCATTTAGCTTTAATTTTTGACAAATTGAAGACATTAAAATTTGAAATGTCAACGGACGGAAGATAAATTAGCTGTTCTATCCTTCGAGCATGGATCCTTCATAGTAGAGGAAACATAGTGTTATAATCTCGCTAACATCAAAATGAGGCCAACATGTATGGCCTCAGACACGTGGTTAATTACGTCATTCTATTCATAAATTTTCACTGTTACACATTTCCCAATTCATCAGCCAATCGCGAGTATTTTTTAATTCATAATTTTGAAATGAAGTCACGTGTCTGAGGCCATTCAGTCTGAGATGTTGGTTTCACGGTTATGACGTCATATTCGCTCTACTACAGACCATTCATACTCGAAGGTTCTATCTGATGCTGCAGGCTCACGTTCACGTCTCGTACATGCTTTCCTTTAGAACAGGATTCTTTAGAACGCGGCTGGGCATACTCTCCTACCAACAGAGTTATAGTATTGTAACAGATCACCATGAAAGCTTTGTGTTTATATTCTAATAACCTATTCAGTTAAATTTAAATACGTTTCATATCGAAATGACAAACAGGCAGAAATTTTAAAGACTTATATTTCGGATTTTAAACAATTCAATCAATCCCTGTTATTTCGAATTTCCATTGTACACACACCACCCAGACTGTTTCTTAGCATTTATAAACAACAAGAAGAACCGTCACCTATTTAGCAAATAAATCAAAAGCAATATATCTTCAGACACCCTTTCCACAGTCCGATTTCCCAATCTTTTCATCAATTTCGAAAGAACAAACAAGTCATTTATTTCATTACTACAGAGAACAAAAAATCCTTAAATGCGCCATTGAGAAAACAACGAAAATGCGGTTTACGCTCTTTTGAATTCATTGTCGTAACTTCACGATGCGATTACAAGTTCATTTTTGTCTTGTTTTACTTAAATGGTGAAAAATAAGGTTACGCTTTTTTTATTCACTTACATCTTGAAAGTGGTTCAGCAAACGCAACGTTTAGAATAGTTGATGAAAATGAATGACGTAAGCATTGAAATATTTGCTGTTGTAACATTAAATGCTTTGGTTTGGTTTGGTTTGGTTTGGTTTGGATAAATAACGTCGCACTAGAGCTGCACAGTGGACTATTGGCGACGGTTCGGGGTCTATCTCGAAGGAAAGACCCGGGAACACATACACATTCACACACACATTCATACATGCACCTCGTTATTTTAGAACCATGGTCAGATGACAAGGAAACACCTGAACTGGCACCCAACGCCTTCAATAGACGTCGGGACTTTGGACCCCGATCATATTTATCGTGCACCAGTCCCGTATACACGCCGTTAATTTTTGCGGATGTTCTGGACGACTATAACATTAAATGCAGATACGTTTTCTAATTTCTGAAACAGTATTTCGCAGCTGTTAAATGGAATTTGAATAATATTTTTGTTTTTTGTGAATTGGAAGTTTTTTTTAAATCCCGCCTCCATTCAAAACTTTAAAAATCGTAATGTTTGATTGTCTTTCCTTTTGTCAATAACGCATTTTTTTACGTTCATGAAATAAAATTGTTCCGTTAAGTTTTCTTAAATTATAGGGTAAGGTGGGGTAAAATTAGTAGGTAAAATGTAATTTTTTTATACAAAGTTAGTTTTTACTTTTTAAAAGTTATCAATAGCAGATTTTTGTTGTTGTATGTATGCAATGTGTTCTTTGACGTCGTATTTGAATATTTTTAATATTTTTTTTAATTTAAATAATTAAATTTTTTAGATTTTTTTAATATCTTTTTCGAACCATGGGTGGTTTAAAATGGGTGGTCAATAAGATTCATGGATATTTTCATTTAAGCAGGCTTTGTAACAAATTATTTAGTCAAATTAATAACTTGAACGAAACGGAACTGAACAGCCATGAACTCTTAAAAACTAAGTATATTTCATTACTAAGGCACTGTTATTGTAACAGTTTTTCTAAAAACAGGTTATTCCGCCATTTTAAAAAATCAACTTTTTTATTATTTAATATCTTCGAAATAAAACGTCTTCTTTTATTCATTTTTTTGATTCTGGAATTGCTGTAGTTACATTATTTTTAATTGGTTCCGTAAACGATTTTTTAATCCATTTAAAACGTTTTGTTTTTGTTCTAACAAGACCAGAAAATTACGTATTTTTTGTAATCAAAGTATGCTCTTCTTTTTCACAATTTGTTTTTAAAAAAAATTTGTAACTTTATTATATTAACATATAAACAGTGTTTAATACATTGTAGCTAATTCTTGTCATTAATAAACATCGAAATAATTTTTTTTTAGAATATTGCATTTTTAGATTGTTTAAGTTTTTTGAATTATTTAGCATTAATAATTCGATTACACATTTTACGCTAAATTGTAAATCATTAAAAAAATATAAATAAAGTAGATTTTTTCATTGTAATATATTTAAAAGTTTCTTTTATTACAATACCAGGAATATTGTAAAATAAATTTACTTTTCTAGTTTATATATATAGAAGTTTTCATGCATCATAGTATCACAATTTTTTTTAAACTCAAAGAAATCGACTTTTGGACTTGATTTAAATCGCCCAGAAATTTAAATTTTTACTGAAATATAGTCCATTAAACTAAGTATTGTTTTAAAAAAAGAACAAGATCAAATCATAAATTTAACAATGTGTAATTTATATTGAACTTCTAATATACCTATTTTACCACCTTACCCTAACCATCACGTTATTACAATTTAAATCTAATAAAGAATAATCATTTTTCACTTTTGTTTGAAAATAATAAGCAATTGATCTAAAATTAATAAATATACCCTCCCCCTTTAGGCAACTTTAAGTAATATCCATGCTGTTGTGTGTCATGTTATTATATCTCTCTTTCTAACACTCAATGCTCTCCGTAAAGCCGTTCTGTCAGATGACGCATTCCCATAGCAACCAATTTCGTCATATTTGAAAAATCACGTGACTTTTGACGAAATAAGATTCCTCATTTTTTTTAACGAAAGTCATTTACTCCTATTCCTTCTCGGGGGCATCAGCTCATGTTTGATTCTTATATTTATATTATAAGATTTCAAAGGTCGAGTGGATAGAGCGTTGGACACTGGACAGAAAGGTTCGCGGTTCGAAAGGTCTTTCAATATTTATTTGAAATCGTCCCATGTGTAACAAAATAAATTTCGTTAAAACGAACAGATAAAATTAATTTTCTCAGTTTGACGAAATATTTAAGGCATATAGCAAGTAGAAAGTATTGTCAAGTATGACCTTGTATTTTTAGCAGTGCACGGATTCGAAATGTCCGTTTATCCAATTTAATGTAAAGTAAAGCTGATTATTAATAAGTATAAATAATTAATTTCTTATTATTACTATTGATATGCTGTAATGGGAATTGCATAAGTATGTCATGTTTCAAGTAAGGTACTACTTTGAAAAAGGGTTAAAATCGAAATGCAAGATTTGATTGATGAGACATTGACAAAAAATGTGAGTTGTATAAGATAGTTTTAAAATAAAAATAAGCTTTTTTTCAATGACAGTTACTAACCAATGTATATAAATTGTTTTTGTTAGCATACTATAAAAGAGGATTTATCTTTAAATAATTTAAATATATAGGTCGCATTTCATGAAGATTGTTTGTAAAGAATATACTTCTAATCCAAATAGAACAATCAATGGAAGTATTATAAAAAAGTGTATATTGTTCAGATAAATGTCTCTTGCACAAAATATTCTCAAAAGAATTATTTGCTACATAAAATCATCATAACGCTCTGTTTAAATGGTCGGCCATCTCTAATACAGACGAGTGATCATGAACAATAGAAGCATTTTTCTTTATGTAGGTACCTTCTAATTCCTCAGAAAATGCGGTAAGAAAAAGTAGAAATTGGGATATTAGAATATTGTCTTAACGTAAGCTGAACTTTTGCAACTGTATGTATTTTCTACATGAATAAAATCGCAGTGTTCTCGGTTCAAATGTTCCTGAGATTTTAATTACTGCATTCAAACTTATAGTTAAGTAAATACAGGGTTTTTCACATTGTTGGCGATAGTTATGGTTTGTCTGTTTAACTAAACATAATAAACTATTATCTTTGTAATAATTTAACTACTTTATTTGTTGGAACTAAGGCTAATGACTTGCGTAAAAAATAAGCGAAGTATTTGGGGGGGAAATATTTTATTATGATTATATTCTAAATGTAAAACAGCCAAATAATGCCCATCGCCAACAATTTATGACAATTCTGTATATTACACATTAATGGTTATAGACATAGACATAAATTAGACCAATTGTTTTGCAATGCATGAAATAACTTTAAAATTATATATTACCCTTAATAGCAAAGTTTAGAGTTGGTATATCAACTGCCTTTAATGAATATAAGAAGTATAGTTCAGTTAGGATTATCAGCTAGAATTCAGTTAGGATTATCATTATTTTGTATAAGATAATTTACGAAACTGCACTCTTCATTTTTGGAAGTATTAAATTTTGTTTTTGGAGTTGTTAAGTTTGAAAACTCCAACTTCTCCAATATAATGATTATATACTGAACTATGCAAGTAGAGTGTAACATACTTTAAAAAAAGTACTTTTAGAACAAAAACAATGCATATTTATAAGACGGAATTTTGAACGATCTCTCATATTTTAAGTTTGACTTGGAAATTATACTAGCTAATTAATTAACTGACACACTTTACTTAACTGAATTCATATTCATTCCAATGTCAAGTTTAATATTGGAAATTATACTAGCTAATTAATAAACTTGGAAATTATACTAGCTAATTAATTAACTTGGAAATTATACTAGCTAATTAATTAACAGACACACTTTACTTTACTGAATTCATATTCATTCCAATTTCAAGTTTAATATTTTCAAGTTCCAAAACAAGTTTTTCTGAATATAACATTTTTTGGGATAAGGCAAGTTTTGGCATTGCCCTCATCATACGGCCTTAGCAAAAGAAGTTATAGTATGGAATAAAGAGAAAGGTAAACTAAGCGTTGGGGCAGAAATAATACGTACCAAAAATTACTGCAGTAGCGAGCAGAGAAGGGGATAGTATTAATGTATTTCTGCGATAATTTAATTTCTCCTTGTCTATTTCCTCCCATTACCGTTAGACCTCGAGGGTCCTCAAACCTACAAAGCAGACAAACTTTTGGCGGGAGTTTTCCTTCCTTTTTGTTCTCATGACATTCTCCAGTTCCCTGAAGGTTGAAATACCATTCAGAACGTTGTGTTGCTGCTTTATACCCTTCATCGAGATGATTAGTTTTATCATTCTTGCATTTATTTCTGCATTGGATAGTAATATCATATATGTTTCTGGTTTTAATTTAAAACATATTTTCAAGGATGCGTATTATACAGATGTGGTGGTCGCTTCATATACCCGATACCATCCCTCGGAGTTCAGTAATTACTGTAGCCTAACGGATAGAATATCGGCGTATCAAGCGAAAGGTCCCCAGTTCATTCCCAGTAAGCCTTATTTTGCTACATTGGTGACTCCGGACTAAGAACAATAGCATTCTTCCACTAACGACTTGTGGTGCCATCTCCATTCGACCAGCACAACTCAAAACTTCACTTGCGACTCACTGCTGTCATCGTTCGTACCTACGTCCGACTCACTGAGATAAGGCATACTGTGGTGATCACTTCATATTCCCTATACCAGTGGTCGGCAAACCGCGGCTCGCGAGCCATCTCTTTGGCCTCTTGAATGTGGCTCTTCCACAAAATACCAACTAAGGGCACTCACGTACAGTACGATTGAAATTTCGGGACCTAAAATTAAAAACAGTAACATATAAACTTGACATACCTAATCTTTCCAAGGACACGCAAGGCAATTGTTCACATTAGTGTTGGTCAGTCGTTGTTATGATTTAATTTTATGGATACCTCACAATTTTTTTTTATCAATAAATAATATCGTTATTAAGTATGATACTAAGTTTTATTCAACGTACCTATAGTTTAACTAAGACTTAAAACTTTAAGTAAAGTTTATTAAATTCATTTTAGGGAGCGATGTGAAGTGAATGAAAGAAAATGTAGTGTCGTTAATCGAGGAAGGTATGTTGAGATGGTTTGGATATATAGAGAAGGTGAACGAAAGGATAGACGAAACGAATATACAAGACGAGTGTGGATGCAGAATTGGAAGGGGTCGACCTCAGCGAACGCACCTCAATCAGATTGAGGACGTTTTTAGCAAATGCCAGCATAGGCATTCGCTAATTAAGCTACTAACAATATACCTACCTATAAAATTTAAGTTTTTAAAATTTGGCTCCCAAAAGAAATTTTAATTATTGTACTGTTGATATTTGGCTCTGTTGACTACCGAGTTTGCCGACCACTGCCCTATACCATACCTCGGAGTACAGTACTTACATTATGCTAACGGGTAGAGTATCGGCGTAACAAGTGAAAGGTCCCCAGTTCAATCCGAATTAACAGCAATTCGCTGTACAGGGTTTGCAGATGAAGTGTGTTTGGTGTACAACGTCCCATAACTTTATATCATCTTCCATAAAACTTTTCGCAATAGAATACACTTTACTCGATTTTGATTACAAAGCAACAGCCTTCCACATCAACGGCACGCTGTTTTCTTTGAAATTACTACATCGATTAGATTTGAATTTAGAACTTAGATGGTTTTTTTTGTATTGCCTTTAATAATTGGCGAATTCACACTTATTTAAATATTTTCATAAACCTGTTAAATACCAAAGATAACTTGTATTATTTAAAAGTTACACTTTGCATTTGATTCGTCCAGTTGCAGAACTCGTTAAGCACCATCCAGATTGTTTTACAGAAAGTGTAAAATAGTTTTAAATGGCATAAAATTTGCATTAATTAATTACTTTTTATGTTATTATTCTTATTTAGCAGCACATGTGTATTCAAATCGTGATCGAGAGAACGCGCATTGGATTATAGTTTATTTTTTAAATTCCTTTTTCCGTTAATAAATTCAAAATTTTCTATTAAGGTTTTCGTATTTTGATCAGCGAACAATCTTTGTTTATAGTAAGTATTTATACGTTTTAGTTACATTTAGTTGAATTATATTTATAAAAGTCGTATTACGTATGCTTCTTATATAATTTATTTTTATTTAAAGATATAATGAATTCAATATAAGAATTAGTTATATGATACAAATCGACAAAATAAAGTCGTAGCCAAAATTATTGACGATTAAGCCTATAGTTGTGATAATTTAATAAATATATCCCTTGAATAAATAAAATTGAATAAATAAAAATTTCATAACAAATTACCTAATTGGAAATAGAATTATACTTGACAAACATACGTTGGGTTTCAATTGTCTATATACCGTATACTTTTTAAATGTACAAGGCAAATCAAGGTGCAAATCGACAAAAAAGAAGTCGTAGCCAAAATTATTGACGATTAAGCCTATAGTTGTGATAATTAGATAAATATATCCCTTGAATAAATAAAATTGAATAAATAAAAATTTCATAACAAATTACCTAATTGGAAATAGAATTATACTTGACAAACATACGTTGGGTTTCAATTGTCTGTATACCGTATACTTTTTAAATGTACAAGTCAAATCAAGATGCAAATCGACAAAAAAGAAGTCGTAGCCAAAATTATTGACGATTAAGCCTATAGTTGTGATAATTTGATAAATATATCCCTTGAATAAATAAAATTGAATAAAGAAAATTTTATAACAAATTACCTAATTGGAAATAGAATTATACTTGACAAACATACGTTGGGTTTCAATTGTCTATATACCGTATACTTTTTAAATGTACAAGTCAAATCAAGTAATGCGTACAAAGTCTTAAATTTTTGAGTTTTTAAATTTTGCTACTTAGGCAGAGTACTTCTTCCTAATTTGTTCTTGGGTTTCAAAAGTTCTATGTAAATTTCTGTCTACGCGTAGAATTGCTATGACTAGAATTGCTATATAGAGTTGAATATCGATATTTTACTTTTCGCTTTACTATGCTAAACGTCATACGGTAGTAGCCTTCCATTTCAGCCAACCAAATAAATTTGAAACGCGCCAAGTTAGCAATAGGTAAGTGGTAAATATTGGCGATTTGCGATTGCTTGGCGATTTTTCTTCGGAAAGTCGCCAAATGATCTGGCGGATTCCAACAGCTATGTGTTCTTTATGTGGCAGATAACAAAGTTCCCTAAGTTTTCAATTTTAAAAAGTTAATTGCCTAAATTCTTAAATTCGCCGGCGTCACGAACCAGAAATATCGCCAATATGGGCAATGATACCTAGTTATATGAATTTATCTATTTATATGACTGGAAAAAATCTTAATTGACTTTATTATTTTAATTGGAAAATCTAATGAATTCAAATTAGAGTTGTTTGTGATATAGTATTAAAAACAATACGTTAAGCAACGCTGGTGAATTTCTGGAATTTAACTAGCTCAGCCATTATATTACATGTATAGAGATAGTAAATTATTGCAAACCTGGATTGTTGCCCTATTTGTTTTGATTTAAAAACCTTATTAGTATGTTTCTGACAGTTTGCCTAATTTTATATTTTTCTTATAAAAAAACTTAAATTTAATTTTGTTAAATAAACCACCTTATTGGACAATTGGCGATCTTTTTCAATCTTGCATACCTTGCAGGATATGCGAAATTTCAGTAACATTTGTCACAGGTAAATTTTTTTTTTATGTACACTAAGTTTATAAATAGGTTAAGTTCTTCCGTAGGATAACAACGACATTCCGTTATAACCTTAATAAAAGTAAATTTTACAATAAGTTAATCAGATGAGTTTTCCTGTTCGCTTCAAAATTTGCTTTGTATTTAAAATCTGATTAAATATATGCAATAATCTCGGTTGAGATTTCTAATCGATAGCCGGTACTTCTTGGCGATTTTTTTCGGACCATTCACTTCTCAATGTAGGAATGGGACAATTGTATACAAATATGAAATGATCGGAATTTCCGAGATTGGTTTAATGAGTCACGTGTCTTCCGAATTTCATCCCATACATATCTTCACTTAAAAACGTTGTTTATTTCAGTTTTCAAAAATGGTGAAGCAGACGAAGGGCAAAATGCTGGAACCTACTAAAACAAAAGCCAAGAAGTTGGCACTGACCAAGAAATCTCTCGCATCTGTCAAAAAACAGACCAAGACACCTCTGGCCACTGTCAAAAAACAGAACAAGACAGCTCCTGCTACAGTCAAAAAACAGACCAAGAAACCTCCAGACACTCTAAAAAAGCAGAAAAAAACACCTCATGCCACTGTCAAAAAACAGACAAAAACACCTTCCACTACTGTCAAGAAAAGGACCAAGACACCTCCGGCCACTGTCAAACAGCAGACCAAGAAGCTAAAACCAGCCTGTCCTGAGAAAGACACCGGGGCAGAAGGGGCTTTCCAGTGCGCCATATGCCTTAACACCCAGAACGCTGCCAAAATGCGCCAATTCTTGGTGTGTGGACACAGCTTCCACCAGTTCTGCGTCAACAAGTGGTTTGAGGTATCGAAAGCTTTCGTCTGTCCAGTGTGCCGTACTTACCAAAGAGCGAGAGTTAATTTGACCAGATATTAATGTTTGCATTGCAATAAGACGTTAAGAAAATTAGGTAAATAAAATTATTTATATACAAAATAGACAAGTAAAGGAACTTTTGTCTGAAGTCTATTCACATGTCTTGAAAATATAACTTTTATTTCAACTTTACCTAAAGTAGTATATAACTAAATATATTTTAGTATTTTCTCGCCTGAGTTAAAAATAAAAGCACCATAAAAATTTATTGACTCGTTTATTCAAATATTTTCTTTACTTATCGATCGGTAAAAAATGCATACTTAACGACATTTGTTTTGCTGCTACTGCATTTTTTCTGTAACACTAATGTACACTTTGGAGAAAAAAATTAAGCTTAACTTTTACTAAGAAAAGTTTTTTAAATATAACTTGTATTTTTAAGGCAAGTATATAAAAACAAAAAACACAAAAGTTTTCGCACTTTTAACTATAATATTTAAGCATGTGTTGAATAATAATATTCCATAATAATTATTTTTCATCATATATTTTGTTTTATCTGTTTACTTACGTAGGCAAAATATAGAATGTAAAGAACATGTGAAAAGATAATTTTTGGTTTAAAAGAATGTTGTTTACGTATGTTTATAGATTTAAAGATACTCAAATCACGATTCTCAATACGGAGATTCTCTATTACAAATATGGCGCCATTTTTTAGAGTTATAGAACATCCATATTGATATCTATGAATATCAACTCGTTATTAACATAAAATAAATTCAAAGCATCAATTTTATTGAATAACAATTGTATTGGCTTCTTATATTTTTGAAATACAGGGTAGTCATATAATGAATTTTCCTGTTTACAGACATCTGTAGCTAAAACTAAAGAACGGAATTACACCAAATTTTATATTAAGGATATTGAAGGCATAGGGAGAAGATTTACTTTAAAAAAATAGTTTTAAAAATCTCCGATAGGCGGATTTTTGCGCTGTCCGAGCAGAAAGCAGGTATAATATATGTAAAAAAATGGCGATAGACACACAAATTAATTTAGTGATTAAGCTCAAAGCAAGTAATCTTTTATTCATCACAATTAGGATCTTCAGAACCACAAAGACTATTTCCAAAGTGCTGACTTTTATTGAGTACAACAAATTGCATCCGATGTTCGCGATCCTGATGCTGATGAATAAAGGATTATTTCTTTTTAGTTTAATGACTAAATTAGTGTGTGTGTGTGTGTGTGTGTGTGTGTGTGTGTGTGTGTGTGTGTGTGTGTGTGTGTGTGTGTGTGTGTGTGTGTGTGTGTGTGTGTGTGTGTGTGTGTGTGTGTGTGTGTGTGTGTGTGTGTGTGTGAGTATGTGTGTGTGTGTGTGTGTGTGCGTGCGTGCGTGCGTGCGTGCGTGCGTGCGTGTGTATTTAAACTTTTATTAGATATATTGTAACCGTTTTTGGTTCGTACAGCGCCAAAATCGAGGATTTTTAGTTTTTATTATTTTTTAAGGGAAATCTTTTTTCTATGTATTCAATATCCTTAATATGAATTTTAGTGCAATTCCTTTTATTAGTTTTAGCTACAAATGCCTCTAAACAGGGAAACTTATTTTAGAACTATTGGAATGAGTAAGGCAAAAACTCACTCAAACAATGCATTTAAATTTAATTTTTTTTTATGTTTTCTCATTTTCATACAAATATAATTATTTAACGCATAATACTATCCACCATACAAACAACAATGCAGGATAATAATTTTTTTTAATTCTAATATATTCTAACAAATATATGTAAAACGCTAAGTCTGTAATTTATAAATAAATATAATTAAAAGATTGGAAGGTATTCAATTGAAAATCTTTATCGTAATTATTAAAGTAAAAAATATCTAATACTCCAATGCAAGCATTAAAAGAGGAATATAATTAAGTTTGATATGAATTAAGTAGCTATAAGTATGAATACAGAGGATTTTTTTTAATTAACTACGAACGAATATATGTAATTAAAAAGAGGGGAAACTTAAACTTTGTAAAAAAGATTTTAAACTAATTCTTAAACAGATTAATGGAATCGGACTCTGACTTTATGAGATGGTGTACGCTAGAATCTTTTTTTACGTTTTATTTGAAATATTAGAAGCTGTAGAATTAAAGGATTTTATTACTACTTCATACGTATAAATGAATCTGACTTATAAATTAAAAGTAAAAATTACCTTAATTACCCTATTTAAAGTAATTAACAAGAATATAAAAATGCAGTTTAAGGATATTTAAATAAATTTAGAAGCTGTTATTTCGGATATATGAAGAATATTAACTTATTTCAAATGAAAGTGAAAAACTTCATTTGACAAAACCTTGCAAAATAATACATTGTTAAAAAAAGGTGTTCAAAATTAGTAAAGGGTACTCATCTTTGAGTACATTCGATGCTTATCATGGCTCAGAATACATTAAGATAAAAACTCGTCTTATAGAAACATTGCGTTATAGAATTTTAAAATACAAATACAACGTTAAAATACGCAATAAAAATCCATCAAATCTGGACATGTTTCGGGAGATACGTCTCCCTTCATCAGCAGAGAATGAAAAAGTCTGTGTCACAGTCTGTTGACACAGACTTTTTCATTCTCTGCTGATGAAGGGAGACGTATCTCCCGAAACATGTCCAGATTTGATGGATTTTTATTGCGTATTTTAACGTTGTATTTGTATTTTAAAAGACATATACTCAAAAATAAGTACAATGACTAAAAAGAGTATATGCTGGCCTACATATAGACTGTCTTCATAAATCTTTTCAATAAATATCGACAATTACAACCAAGTCTTATCTGGTATCGAATTCAGATCCTCAGTCACCACAATCCGTTAACGTTAAACTACCAGGCGTTAAACTACCAGGCCGACTTAAAAAGTTATAAACAGAAGAAATTTTAAAAAAGTGTGCCAAAAGAATGGGAAATAAGATAATTAAGTTATAATAACTCAGTTTTCATTTAAGCAATCGACATAACATAATGTGGGAAACCCTCTTCTGGACAACTATTTTAGGTTTGTCAAGTCGGTTTGTTAAGATGGCTTGAACAGAAGCTGAGATTATAATTATTATATCACACTGCTCATTTTTTAAAACGTTCGGTTACTTAAATTTGAGTGCGTCATTGCTCATTTACAATGCAATTGTACTCAAAGAAAAACGAGTAGGGTCAAGTACTCATTTTTAAGTAACTTTTTTTTTACAGTGTACGAATAATTATAGCCTTTAAATAATATAATTGTTTTTGAAAAAGTTGTGTGACAAAATTCGAGAGTTTTTGGCGCTCTAAAGAATTTAAAAGTAGATAGGGTTTCCATCCAACAATGTCCTTTGATACGATATACAATAGACTATCCAATCTTACTTTACAAGATAAAGACATTAAAAAAAATTGCGTACTTGGAAATATTTCACTTAAAATATTTATTGTTTATACCTAAAGTTTTCAATTTAAAAAAAAAAGCGTAACTGCATTACTTGTCTTTACATTATCTCCAGCAACAACAGAGAACTTCGTGTGTTACGAATCGTGACAAAACAAATCGTGTAGATGTCATTTTCACTGTACCCAAATGTTTATTTCATATAAGAGGCCTGATGAATTTGTTGCTTTTTGGTCTTAGGTACATTATAGCTCTAGATATCTTCGAACTTGTCATAAATTTGTCTTCTTGGAATTATTTGGTTAGTAATGAACTGCTCTTTCAACATGTCTAAATTTCCTTTGCTGCAATTGTAGTAATTTTGGTTTCATAGTGAAATCTTCAACAAATTGTCCCTTTCCACTATATTTAATTTCGACACAACTGTTTTAAACTGTCAACTAGGAAATTAGATTTGTAGAAACCGTCGTTTTCTTCAATTTAAGCACCCAGCACGCCATGACACAGGTATTAGAACTGAAGTTGTCTTGGTTAAACAGGCCAGCGTAAGACTGAAATTTGACTCATCCCCCACGCGGTATAAAAGTCTGAAGGAGGAATGTATTAATAAGTAACCTGGTAAACGAGTCCTCCTACTTTCTTCTATATAATGACAGGTTATTTATTCTCATAGATTGATTTCTCATGGGTTTTAAGAGGACACAGTACAAAAAAAAATTGTAAAATTTACGATTTTATTTTTATTGCTAAAATTAAAATTTGAAATATTCTAAATATATTTGCAAAACTCTAGAACTGTATCTATGTTTTTAATTAGTTATTTAAGATTTTAAGCTGGATCTTGTATTATATTTTTCAAGAAACGAAATCTTTTAAATCGTTTCTCCGTGTTTGCTTTTCCTTAATATTTAGTTTTTCGAAACGCTAAGTTGTTTTTTTATTACTAATGGAGAAATGTATAATTTTTTAAGCATCCGTTTATTGTAAGAAGTTTATGGAGACGATAGCTTCGGTGGGGTACATAACTCCAAATAATAGTCTGGATAACTGCTGGCCACCTGTTTTAATATCCTACTTCGGATTTAAGGTGAACCATTTTCTGAGATCGATTATCCAAAAGGTATAATATATGTGTATATTATAAGTTGGCATGTTATGGCTTGCGTATGGGGGCTCCAGTTGGAGCAAGCACTGCGACCGGAGGTCTATTGTATTATCCCCTAGAAATAAAATAAATCCCTGATGACTTAAGAAGCGCTGAAGCAAAGCAAAATTCAGCAATGACCTAACAGGAATGTCCTGGAGCTCCCAGGGCTCAAGTAAATGACGTCCCAAGTGCTCGAACCTATGGGCGGAGAAGAAGTCACACTCACAGAAAATATGTACAACAGTTTCATCTTCATCCCTACATCCCCTACACAAAGGGTCATCCTTAACCCTTATAATAGTTAGATGTCTGCTGAAGATACTATGACCAGTCAGTAATCCAATTGCCCTACGAATACCAGAGCGATGGAGCTTTAACAGCTCCTTATGACGAGAGCTAGGACAGCTACTATTTAGTTTTCTAGCTTGTCTCTGGTCTGATGCACTGCCCCAGTCAGTGTACTGTTGATTTCTAAAAATAGAGAAGACAGTACCTCTGATAACTTCATTAGAGATACCTAATGCTGGCTCAGGACCAATGAAGGGGGAACAAGAGCCCATGGCATATTAATTAGCTGTATAAGTAGTAGTTTTTTCTTTTTTAGAAATTACTAAAGTTAAAAAAATTGAGTTTTACGGAAAAATTTTGTGTTATTATGAATTAACATTTACATAAAAATCAAATACTTGTAGTATACAAATTTTAATGTCAATTCTTAAATATCATAGTTCGAAGGATCTGGGAAAGAATTTTGGTGAAAAAATATAAGTATTTAAAAAAGCAGTAGCGTTTTAAAGAAAGTTTATTTTTTTAATTTAAAGTTTAAATTTTGAAGAAAAATATACAAACATTTATGAAAATTGTGAGTGAAATATTGTTATTTTATATAAATTTAAATAATACAAATTAAAGCTTTTATTCTTAAAAAGTCAAAAATAAAAATAATAGTTAGTTGGCATTGCGTTCTCTTAAAATGATCGCTAACTTAAAATGATCGCTAACCAGAACCGATTTTAAAGACGTATTATCGTCACAAAGAAACTCCAATACCAATACGAAGCGCCATTATACGAAATTACTATATTTATTCATCATTTAATAATTATTACAAAAACTTACAGATTTATATCTTACTTCGGCTATGTTTAGTTTCTGAAATTTTTGATAAACACTCCCGAAAAGAAAAAGAAAAATCCAGTTCCTTCCAACAGCAATAGATTACAGATTATGATTCCCACGAAAATAAATTATGTTTATTGGAAGAAGTTTATGGAGACAATAGATTCGGTGGGGTACGTAACTCCACATAATAGCCTGGATAAATGCTGGCCGTCCGTTTTAATATCCTGCTTTCGGATTTGAGGTGCACCATTTTCTGAGATGGATTAACTAAAAGGGTCAGGATTTATAACAATAGGTCAAACACGTTATACCTAAAACTAAACAAATAGGGAGGTTTATTTAATGTCAATATATTTTTTGGTATTTTTTAAAAATATATTATGCTACGTAAATATATACACACATATTTGATTAATGCATTTTTTATCTGTATTAGTTCCAGTCTTCGGTTTATAAAATAACTTCTATTTACCGGGTTTTCGAAAGTGTTAGTCTATAAATCAAAATCTGTCATTGGAAACCAACAATATAGGATTTTTAATGCTACGGGATGTTGCCATTTTGGCGTTATAATTATAAAAATTGACATAATTTTTAAAGTTACTCTAAATAATAATTATATCCACGCGAATCTGATTTGAACTGTTAAGGTTTTAAGATATTTACTTTAGTTTAAGACAACTTAATTTTAAGTTTAGGACCAATAAACAGAATCTTGTCAGTGTAGCCATCGCATATCACTTTCTGTGCACTGTGAAAGATAAACTTTATCAAAATCCAGATTTACTTTGAATATTACCCATAATTACTTTGAGTATTTTTTGAGATACCTAAATCTATTTTTATGTTCACGACTTTACATGCTATTGCGACTACTATTTAAACTGATGGTTTTGTAAAATGTTTCTTTTTGTGAAATAAAAATTCCTAAAAAATTTTTTAATTGCATATTTTTTGTATAAAAATTAACCATTTAGTAACAATAAACCCTTGTAGAAAAATTTCACGTTCATTAGTTTTATTATAGGCGACGCAATAATATATCAAAGAAAAAATATTGCATTGTTCCAAATCAAAATAATTTATCGTATTTGGTGGAAGTTTTTTTTTTTGTGCCAATTGGGGACCGGAGTCTATATATCCGTCTTTCAACATAATTTCATATGGGTCAATATTTACGGACAATATTTCTTATTAAAATTAATTATCAAATATTCATTTTTGAATTCCAATAATATGTTTTTGAGGCGAAAATTTAAAAATAAGCTACATGGAGGTATACATATAGAAAACCTTAAATTAAACTTTTAGGGTGGCCCATTTCAACACCATAGAAATATTCCACTACGTAACAAAAAGCACTAATGTCATAACGTTAAGTTGTTCAGATTATGAATACGCATGGCGTCAGTCGAAAGAGCTGGTTTATCTTTCTCCTTCGGTTGGCGAGGTTTTTATTAACGACGTTAATTTTGTTATTTGGAAACTAATTTCGCCATTGTGATGCTATTTTTAAATATAAGACCTCTATTTTAGCTCATTTGGCAAAATTTTTATAGATTTGGAGAAATTTTTTATTCATTTTGCGACATTTTTAATTCATTTGGAAACATTTGGGGACATTTTTAATTCATTTGGCAATATTTGGCGACATTTTTAATTCATTTGGCGACATTTAAATATTAAACAGAAAATACTTTTATAAAAAATAAATTAATACGTTACAAAATGCTATACAGACTGATTGATTCATGAGTTTCAAGGAAAATTACTTGTATTTATCATAAATATCTTATTCACTTCGTATTATAGGAAGTGGTAAAATGTGGTGGAATTACCTGGATAAAGTGTTTTATGAAAAGGCATAAAATATTGTCATTTGGAAAACCTGAATATATCTCAAAAGCAGATCTCTGGGGATTAATGAAATTAAAGTTAAAGCAGCATTTTATTAGTTAGTAGTAATAGGAGTAGCAGACCTCGCGACCAAAAATAATCTTTAAAAGAACATATGCGTCGTTTTTAAAGGCTTCAAGGAACATTCCTTCCAAGAAGAAAATCGAACAACGCGTTTAGTCGTGACTGCGCAACACACAAATTTACAAACAGACGAAATTCTGTACTGTCGAGTCATGATAACATCAAAACCTCTCTAACCCTCTGTCAACAAATTTACAAACAGACGAAATTCTGAACGGTCGAATTAAAACAGGATCTCGCTAACGCTGTGTCAAAAATAAGAAAATGTTACGAATTTTTCTTTTAAATTTCGAAAATTTATAATTTCGATTAAACAGGAATTATAAAAACGTTACACGCTTCCAAAGGTGACTACAGAAAATAATGAAAGACAATTTAAACAGTTAGTTTCAAAGGAAGGAGACAAACTTGTTATAATTATTGTATTAAAGAAAATGGTTTTCCTATTGTTTTAACCGATTGAAAACCAAAACCGCCAAAGCACACCAAAAGGAGAGAGTTTATCAATTCGACTGTTTTTTTGTTTTTTTTTTATGTATATGTTCGCGCAAGTTTTCTGTTCTAATTCAGATATTCGATCATTTTTTTGTTGTTGTATGGGGAATGTATTGATAATGGGCGCCTTTTGAAAAGAATATCCGGTTGTCCGGCATTTAATAATCTGGAATTATAAATTAACCGGATCGTTTAAAAACAAATATTGTCTGATTTCGAAATTTTTTTTTTTTTGTTGGATAGAGAAAAATCAACTTCGGCAAAAACTGCATAAAAAATAATTGTTTATCCGGCTGTTATATATCCGGAAATATAGATTAACCGGACCTTTTTTTAACAGTTTTTCCAATATCAAAATATTTTTCTTGTTAAATAAAAATTTTACAACAATGACATTTCGTCCACTCGATATTTATTAGCATGCACAGGGATTGTTTTATAATTATGGTTTAACCTGCAATTGTAAAACGTGATCCAAGACGCGGAAAAGTGTAAGCAAAAACCTGAATTTCTTGGTGAATAATAGCAGGGGCGAAGCTCCCTTCTAAATTTAAAACTAAAAAGGGGAAAATAAAATAATCATTTTTTTTTAAAGAAAACCATCAATTTTAATATATTTAACATTAATTTTAATAGATTTAACATCAATTTTAATTGATTTAACATCAATTTATACTTATTACAACTTTTTGAAGTTGGTAGAATTTACAAAAAACTTACCTAAATGTTTGCGCCGTTTTAATAAAAGTTGTTATAAATATAAAATTTATATGAAGTAATTAAATTTTTTTCAATTCGTTCGTAAAATTAAAAATAAATTTTTACTTTTTAGCGCATTTCTTTTAAATTCGTTTTTTTTTTCTTCTTTTTTTAAAAAATATTTCTTTATATTATTATTTATTTTAATGTAAAGAATATTATTTTCCTAATATACCTAATATTTGTGCTTTGCTTACTTCTGGCCCATAGGCCTGTTTAGAACTAACCCCTCACAATTTTGCTCATTTTTTTTAAAACTATCATTACAATTAGAATTTTTTTATAAATAAATCAATAAAAATTCGCCAAAAGTTTGATTAGAGTATATTATTATATGAAGTGATTTGTGTTTGGTTAATTCATGACAACCTTAAGAAAATGCAAAGAATTCGAAAATTGTTCTCTTTTGTCCTTTCCCCTACAAATTACGATGGTTAGGATCTGTTTTATAACATTTACATTAGAACAAGACTGATGCATACCACAAAGGCATGTAGTAGTTTTCCCATTAGGAAGAACAAATTTGTTTCTTTTAAATTAATGTAGTGTTTTTTATGTTCTTATATCAGAGTATGTTCCGATAAAAATATATTGCAAAAAAATATATAAATAAAACTATGTTTTCAAAGTGCAGGAAAATTGAATACATTTAATACTTGGAAAACCCATTTTATACAATTATTGCAGTTATCAATACATATATATAAGCATGGAGTGTCTGTATGTGAATTCGAATAAAATCACACATTTTGATTTTTTTTGCATGAATTTGGATACGCTGATTCAGAAAATCACATTAAAATAATTTGTGCCTGTTTTTTTTCATTAGTTTGTTTGTTCGTCTTTGCGGTTTCAACTCAAAAACGTTTGAACGAATATTTACGAAACTTGCACTATTTTATTAATTATATTCCAATTTAACATCTGCAGTTTGCTTCATGTGAATATCTTCACCCGTTTTAAAGTTATGAAATGTTTTCCATTTTCTATGCATTATTCCTATTAAAATTTACATTATAGATCTTCCCTTCAAAATATTAATGTTAAAAGCCTCCTTGGCGACCAAAACCAATTTTAGATAATACTAGCTGCCTTCTACTATTGCGATTTTTCTTTGAAAAATGTATTTGCCAAGCAGAAGATTATAGGAATATGTCGTCAAAAAAACCTCGCTAACCAAAGAAGGAAGGTAAGCCAATTACGTATGACGCTATGGGTTATTGGCCCTTACATGCTTTGCTTTGTTTCAAGATCTTAAACGCCTCGGTGTCTAATTTCTTATCTAACGTGATTATATTTATACCAATAGTACTACTGTTAAATAATTCTATTCACCCATTCCTACAGACAGTTGTATCCACACTTATGACAAAAATGGGAATATAAATGAATCTAAATAATCAAATTATATGTTCCATATACAAAATAAGCTGGACTCAAAAGCTACATAATGTAAAATTTTCGTATTGGTTCAAGATACAAATTCTTTACATAAGTGACTCTCAAAAAAAAAAATTGTTTCACAGAACTGTTATTTCTTTCTTTTTTTTTTGTTAGATTAGTGTTGCTCGATTATCACTAGTGTGTAGGTATCACTTCAAATGGCCTGTACAAACATTATATGTGTATATTCTCTGCATCCCACGTATGGTTGTTGGAGGAAATCTTGTATATCCTAACGGAGAGGTCAGGACCTTAAATAAATTATAGCAATAGTACTATTAGTCACGGAGTAGAACAGTACTTTAGTGTCGAAATGGATTACAAGAAATGGATTTTGAATTAGTTTAGAAACTTAATTTGAAATATTATGAGCAAACATTAACGCGGGCATATTTAAAATTCTATTTTACAATTCTCTTTCTCTGTAATTGAACTGTGAACAGTTATAAAATAATATCTAATTTATTTTGCATCAGAAAGTGTTCAAAGACGGATATAAAGAATTCGGTTGACAATTGGCACCCAAACCATTTCGCCAAGTACGATAAATTATTTTCAATTGGGTAGAATGCAATAGTTTTTACTTTGATAAATTATTGCATCGTCAGTATTATAACTTATGAATGTGAAGTTACATACATGCGTTTTTTGCCGCTGAAGGGTTAATTTTTGTACAATAAAACCTCACAACTATTAAAGTAATGTGACTCTTTAACGCGGCTTGACATTCAAGCAACATTGCCGTGTGTTTTACTTTTGCATAATGCTTTATTTTCATACACGGAGCATTAACAAGGCTAAAGTTAGTAAAGATTTTTTTAATCGTTAATTTGCAGCGATTTTTATATCACAAAAAACACATTTTACAAAAACATTAATTTACATAGTTGCGATAGCTATAAAATCGTGAACATAAAATTCAAAAAGTGATCGGTTTAGATATCCCAAATCTACTCAAACTGAATAAATCTTGATTTTGAGAAAGTTTATTTTTTCACAATGTATAAACAGCGATATTCGATTGGTTACGCTAACTAAAAAAAGTCGCGCATCTCTTATACTTCACAAACTGACAAAGAGCAACGCCGTATCATATTGCTAGTATATGAATAAAACTATAATTTCAAAGTGCAGAAAACTCTTTACATTTACTTCTTCAACATATCATTTCATATAATTATTACAGTTATAATAAAATAAAATTGAAATTTACCACATCTGGTAACGTAATGGTAGCTTTTTCAAATGAAATATCTTACACTATGCTAAATAGGATTAAGGCTTAACTGAAAAATTATTATTTCGAATTCCATATTCTTAAGATCCGTAACCGTAACTTCCATTCTTTATTATTATGTAAATGGAAGGTTTTCGCTTAATGCGGAAGCACCTAAAGAACTCAGATGGTTTGAAAGCCATTTTCGAAAAACCTCCCTTGTTTCAAGATTCCTAGAAACTTTAATGGGATTTGGAGAAAAGAATTCTCTACTTCAAATGCATTCTTTCTTAGAATATATAATGAATTTGGGAAGAAGTCTCATTTTAAGCGATGTTCATTTCGCATTGTGTTTAAGTAATATTCGATAAAAAATTATTATTTAAAAACCTTTCTTTGAAAATATAATATATATATAAATGTAATTAAATTTTCTAACAATTTATCTTCATATTTATGTATATTTAAATAGCAATAGTGAATGTGATTGTAATTATTCAAGTTCCGTTACGAAATTCGTACTTTTAATATAGTGAGTATTTTTTATAGTAGTGAGTTTTAATAAAAATTTATCTTCATTTATTTTACTAAGTTTATGCTTAATTTAAGAAACGTTCCAATTCAAGTTAAATTTTCAATAGCAATGGCGAATGAGTTAAGCAAGATGAATTTAATATGGAATAATTTTTAAAAGAACGACAATGGTTGCTAAGCAACGTGGAACAAATTTATACAGTATAGTTGAAAAAGAATTGGAAGAAAAATAGGTTTCTACAGATTACAATTTAAGATTCAGCTTCAGAAACTGTTGTATATATATTTTTAATTTTGACGTTTAAATAATACATTACATATAATTTTAAACTTCAAGTAGAGAATTAAAATAGGAAGTAACAGAAAACTCATTTTTAGTTGTTCATTGAACATTTATTGTTCAAATTGGGACCCCAACTCTGTTTTAATACTACGAAAACGATTTTCTCAAAAGATTCTCCCAATAGAGGTATAAAAAATTATGACTATCAAAACATGGAAGTACAAAAAAAAAAAAAAAGATTTTTTTTTTATTTTGTATCAAACTTTTTGGTGAAATATATTAAAAATCTCATTAAACATACAAACAATTGTAGGAGGGTCAATGTAAAATAAATTTAACCTTCGCATTTTCCGTTATGTTATCTTGACTTTTAGAGATGTATTGTAGGGAAAAGGCATAAAAAAGATCTATTAAATCTTAAATTGTCTTAATTTGTATGGAAAAAATGCACTTTTTTTACATAAAAACAGATTATACATTAAAATTATAAAAACAAATGTGCAATAATAGAATGCATGCCTAGTTTGAAATATATTCATACATTTCAAATGGCTTAAATTTTAAATGAAACTTTTTCAAAAAATCTTTAAAAGTAAATATTATCCCTTAAGTAAGAAACACATTAGGCAAGCAAAAAAATTAAAAAACTTTAATTAAAAAGGTAATGACTAAATGGTCGTTTGTCTTAAAACAAAATTCTGTTTTTCGAGTACTAATTTGTGAAGATTTTTTAAACAAAAATGCTTTTGTTAATCTCTAACTGAAGTTTTTAATCCTAAAGAAATCCCTATGGAACACGTATTACTATTTAAGCAGATTATATTCTATTTCCATAAAAAATCTTTTGAAGAACTATTCTATTTTTAAATGCAAGATTCGGATTATATTGTATTCCTTAAGAGTAGTTTTTTAATTAGTTCCCCAAGGAACTTATGTTCATACAAAAAAAATATAAGAATTTTTGAAAATGTTAATCTACGGAATTTTTTATTATTTGGGGTTATATTTGGATTCTATTGTTTAAATAATGGTCGAATAAGATGAATTTGATAAAAAATATTTTATTAAAATCTTACTGAAGCTAACTGTTGTTACGTGTTTTAATAAAACTTGTTTAAATTTTACAATTATCTTTTTTTTTTCATTAGGCTTGAAACATTCTAAAAAATAAAAATTAACTGTGAAACACTGAAAGGGGTTTACATTTTTTTTTTTTGATTTTTAAAAAATTCAACAAAATTATCCTAAAACAAAATTATTAATTTGATTGCAATAAATAATCCAAGATATTACAGCCACTTGACATTTTTAAGTAAAAAACATCTGTAAATAAAACATATTTTTAAGTAAAATATATTTTTAAGTAAAAGACATTTTTAAGTAAAGACATTTTTTAATTAAAATACATTTTTAAGAAAAATACATTTTTAAATAAAAAAAATTAAAGTAAAAGACAATTTAAAAAAATATATTTTAAAGTGAAGACATTTTTAAATAAAAGACAATTTAAAAAAATATATTTTTAAGTGAAGACATTTTTAAATAAAAGACAATTTAAAAAAAAATATTTTTAAGTGAAGACATGTTTAAATAAAAGACATTTTAAATAAAAGACATTTTAAATAAAAGACATTTTAAATAAAAGACATTTTAAATAAAAGACATTTTTAAGTAAAAGACACTTTTAAATAAAAGACATTTTAAATAAAGACATTTTTAAATAAAAGACATTTTTAAGTAAAATACATTTTTAAGTATATCTTCATAAACTTAGTCTCAAGTTGGTTCTAAGTTGATTTGTCTAAAGTTGGTTCGATAGCCCAAATATGGATAAAATCTTGAATTAAAGCAAAGACTTACACGGGACGTGAATGGATGCGCCTTCAAGGTGAAACAGAGCAGTTTAAGACTTTTGTCTTTTGTTCCGATTTTTTCGTAAAAAGTGCTTAAAAATTTTATTGAAAAATATGCATTATACAAATTACAATCTGCTGAAATGACGTTTGACATCAAACCTTTCTGGCCGTGCTCCGGCACAACCACACCCGAATTTTTCATAATTTGTTTTAATTTTATTTAAAAATATGCATTATAAAACTATTACTCGACTATTACAGAAACCTCAGCTACACAGAATCATACAGTTTATAAAATACAAAGTATTAATATATACAAGTGTTCTAACTTACATATACAATGTACTATTATACTTATTATCATACATAACTTTCCATAATTTGTTGCATATTAACGTAATATGAAATCCCACAATGTCTTACTCCAAGTATATACGTGCATAAATCATATAGTATAGGCATAAATTACACTTAATGCATCAACTTAAGTCTCCGTCATTGAAGCAGATTATTCTGAAACAGAAGAAGATTCCAGAACACAATATATATGCTAAGTTAAAGAGAGAAATTCAAAATAGAAGTTACAAATCGTAGAACTTGGGTAGAAACTTTGGAACTTTTCCTCAGGGAAACTTACAGTCTAACAATATCATATGCAAATGGCAGACGGATTTGAATTTAATCGGGAAACTTTGGCCATTTTTCAGTCATTGAGTAACGACCTGCTTCGAAATAAGAAAAATGGTTAGACCAGCCAAACAAATGTAAACCAATTCGATGAAGATTCGATTATTTACGTCAAGTGCAATTAGATTATTCTAGAAAAGTGAAAGATCCTCTTATTCTAGAAAAGTGTTTAAGTTTTAGATAATGACACATAATATTCAAGTGTTATTTTAAAGACTTTTTAAAGATGTCTGGAAATTCAAATCAGCCAGTTTAATCAAAATTGGCCTGAAAATTATCAATAAAAATTACTCAAAATACGCATATACTTTTTAAATTTCAAAGTATCCCTTTCCATTGCTTCTTTGTTTAACCTTTAAGGGACATTGACAACATGAAAATGTTCCAAACGTTTTTGAAATTAGTTATTAAAAATAGTTTTTTAAAGTTCACAAAAAAAAAAGTTTATTTCAGTTAACTTTTATAAAGTTTTGTATTTTTCTTGGTTTTTTATTTTAATTTTAAATATACTACGAAAGCAATTCTTTCCAACAAAATACATCTCTTAGTTAATCATTATGAACTGTTTTAATTATTTCATAGATTTTTTTTACGCCAAACAATTTCAAAAAGCGAGCCAACTAATTCAGTTGACGGGCGTTAACGAGCATGTGGAAAATTATAAGAGAAAAATTATAAATGCAATACAATATCAATTATTAACAATACAATATAAATTAACAATATTAATGAATAATAATAACAATATAAATTAACAATATTAATGAATTATAGAAACAATATTAATGAATTATAATAACAATATAAATTAACAATATTAATGAATTATAAAAACAATATTAATAAATTATAAAAACAATATTAATGAATTATAATAACAATATAAATTATCAATATTAATGAATTATAATAACAATATAAATTATCAATATTAATGAATTATAATAACAATATAAATTATCAATATTAATGAATTATAATAACAATATAAATTATCAATATTAATGAATTATAAAAACAATATTAATGAATTATAATAACAATATAAATTAACAATATTAATGAATTATAATACCTAATGAATTATAATAACAATATAAATTAACAATATTAATGAATTATAATAACAATATAAATTAACAATATTAATGAATTATAATAACAATATAAATTAAAAATATTAATGAATTATAATAACAATATAAATTAACAATATTAATGAATTACAAAAACAATATTAATGAATTATAATAACAATATAAATTAACAATATTAATGAATTATAATAACAATATAAATTAACAATATTAATGAATTATAATAACAATATAAATTAACAATATTAATGAATTATAAAAACAATATTAATGAATTATAAAAACAATATTAATGAATTATAAAAACAATATTAATGAATTATAAAAACAATATTAATGAATTATAAAAACAATATTAATGAATTATAAAAACAATATTAATGAATTATAAAAACAATATTAATGAATTATAAAAACAATATTAATGAATTATAAAAACAATATTAATGAATTATAAAAACAATATTAATGAATTATAAAAACAATATTAATGAATTATAAAAACAATATTAATGAATTATAAAAACAATATTAATGAATTATAAAAACAATATTAATGAATTATAAAAACAATATTAATGAATTATAAAAACAATATTAATGAATTATAATAACAATATAAATTAACAATATTAATGAACAATATAATAATAATATCAATGAATTATAATAACAATATCAATGAAGTAAAGTGTAAATGAGAATTTCATTAAAATAATTTGCTTTTTCAAGCAACAATTTATATTTTTTTCAGGTCGAGGCTGAGAAACAATAGTGAAGAAACAGTGCAATTTCTCATTATGATAAAGGGGAATAACAAATGGCACTTTTACTTATACAGACGAAGAAAATGTGGCAATGAGACACTACCAGGCAAAAAGTAAGTGTAAATGAGAATTTCATTAGAATAATTCTCTTTTTCAAGCTACGATTAATATTTTTTTGCAGGTTGAGACTGAGAAACAATAGTGAAGAAACAGTGCAATTTCTCATTATGATAAAGGGCAATAACAAATGGCACTTTTACTTATACAGACGAAGAAAATATGGCAATGAGACACTACCAGGCAAAAAGTAAGTGTAAATGAGAATTTCATTAGAATAATTCTCTTTTTCAAGCTACGATTAATATTTTTTTGCAGGTTGAGACTGAGAAACAATAGTGAAGAAACAGTGCAATTTCTCATTATGATAAAGGGCAATAACAAATGGCACTTTTACTTATACAGACGAAGAAAATATGGCAATGAGACACTACCAGGCAAAAAGTAAGTGTAAATGAGAATTTTATTAGAATAATTTCTCTTTTTCAAGCTACGATTAATATTTTTTTGCAGATTGAGACTGAGAAACAATAGTGAAGAAACAGTGCAATTTCTCATTATGATAAAGTGCAATAACAAATGGCACTTTAGCTTATACAGACGAAGAAAATATACCAATGAGACACTGCCGAGCAAAAAGTAAGTGTAAATGAGAATTTCATTAGAATAATTTGCTTTTTCAAGCAACAATTTATATATTTTTTTCATGTCGACTGAGAAACAATAGTGAATATTTAATTAAATTCGTTCATTGTGATGAAGGGGCAATGATAAATTGCACTTTCAAATGAGACCTAATGAGACACACAGAAATGAGATCAGATAAAAAGTAAGTGTACATTTTATTAGAATAGTTTTATTTTTAAAGCTACAATTTATATTTTTCTGCAGGTCGGGACTAAGAGACAATAGTGAAAAAAGGGCAATTTCTCATTGTGATAAAGGGGCAATGAGAAATTGCACTTTTAATTCTACGTACGGAAAAAACACACGAAGGAGGCGCTGCCAAACATAAAGTAAGTGCAAATGAGAATTTTATTAAAATAGTTTTCTCTTTAGCGTTACATATTTTTTTGCTGCTAGAATGTAAGGAAAAATAGTGAAGAAGCGCAATTTCTCATTGTGATGAGGGACAATGATAAATTGCACATTCAATCCTTCCTTTGAAGAAATGAGAACTAAAGAGACACTATCAGACAAGAAGTAAGTGTAAATAAGAATTTCATTAGAATAGTTTGCTTTTCCAAGCTACGATTAATATTATTTTGCAAGTCGAGACTGAGAAACAACAGTGAAGAAAAAGTGAAAATTCTCATTGTGATGAAAGGGCAATGAGAAATTTCACTTTTAATACTACAGACGAAGAAATGAGACCTAAAGGGAAGCTTTAAGATAAAAAGTAAGTGTAAAATAGAATTTTATTAGAATAATCTTCTCTTTTGAGTTGCATATTTTTTTTTCTTTGCAGAGAGAGGCTAAGAAAAAATAATGAAGAAAAAGTACAATTTCTCATTGTGATGAAAGAGGCAATGAAGAAAAAGTACAATTTCTCATTGTGATGAAAGAGGCAATCAGAAATTGCACCTGCTAATCCCTTCAGGTGAAGAAATTATACTTAAAGAGTGGCTATCAAACAAAAAGTAAGTGTAAATAAGAATTTCATTAGAATAGTTTGCTTTTCCAAGCTACGATTAATATTATTTTGCAAGTCGAGACTGAGAAACAACAGTGAAGAAAAAGTGAAAATTCTCATTGTGATGAAAGGGCAATGAGAAATTTCACTTTTAATACTACAGACGAAGAAATGAGACCTAAAGGGAAGCTTTAAGATAAAAAGTAAGTGTAAAATAGAATTTTATTAGAATAATCTTCTTTTTTGAGTTGCATATTTTTTTTTCTTTGCAGAGAGAGGCTAAGAAAAAATAATGAAGAAAAAGTACAATTTCTCATTGTGATGAAAGAGGCAATGAAGAAAAAGTACAATTTCTCATTGTGATGAAAGAGGCAATCAGAAATTGCACCTGCTAATCCCTTCAGGTGAAGAAATTATACTTAAAGAGTGGCTATCAAACAAAAAGTAAGTGTAAATAAGAATTTCATTAGAATAGTTTGCTTTTCCAAGCTACGATTAATATTATTTTGCAAGTCGAGACTGAGAAACAACAGTGAAGAAAAAGTGAAAATTCTCATTGTGATGAAAGGGCAATGAGAAATTTCACTTTTAATACTACAGACGAAGAAATGAGACCTAAAGGGAAGCTTTAAGATAAAAAGTAAGTGTAAAATAGAATTTTATTAGAATAATCTTCTTTTTTGAGTTGCATATTTTTTTTTCTTTGCAGAGAGAGGCTAAGAAAAAATAATGAAGAAAAAGTACAATTTCTCATTGTGATGAAAGAGGCAATGAAGAAAAAGTACAATTTCTCATTGTGATGAAAGAGGCAATGAAGAAAAAGTACAATTTCTCATTGTGATGAAAGAGGCAATCAGAAATTGCACCTGCTAATCCCTTCAGGTGAAGAAATTATACTTAAAGAGTGGCTATCAAACAAAAAGTAAGTGTAAATAAGAATTTCATTAGAATAGTTTGCTTTTCCAAGCTACGATTAATATTATTTTGCAAGTCGAGACTGAGAAACAAAAGTGAAGAAAAAGTGAAAATTCTCATTGTGATGAAAGGACAATGAGAAATTTCACTTTTAATTTTACGGACGAAGAAATGAGACCTAAAGAGACACTTTAAGATGAAAAGTTAGAGTAAAATAGAATTTTATTAGAATAGTCTTCTCTTACGAGTTGCATATTTTTTAATTTTTTTTTTGCAGAGAGCGACTAAGAAAAAATAACGAAGAAAAAGTGCAATTTCTCATTGTGATGAAAAAGGCAATCAGAAATTGCAACTGCTAATCCTTCAGGCGAAGAAATGATACTTAAAGAGAGGCTGTCAAACAAAAAGTAAGTGTAACTGAGAATTTCATTAGAATAGTTTTCGATTTCGAGCTATACTTAATATGTTTTTTTTGCAGATGTAGACTGAAGAAAAATACATAAAAGAATAACATTGTATATAAGTGTATGATTTTTTTTCGTGAATATTTTTATTTCTTAAATATATGGGGCTAATTCATGTAAGGATTTCAGTTTATTTATTTTCAATGACATAATTGTCATTTGTACACTAAATATTTAATTTACTCAACGAACCACAAACCTAGACTTACACAATTCTCCAAAACCACTGTAGGAAAATTTAATTTTTCACTCTGAACTACAGTAGGAAAGATTTGATAATCACTTTACCTTCACTAGAAACTATACCTCAATGAAATATAATTAATAAATATTTTAATATTAAATATGTAAATACAAACCTTGACAGCTAACAAGTCTTGAGGCCCAGCAAGTTTGGTCATTTTTTATTATATATTTTTTATTCCCAATGAAAATCTAATTTCTTATTAAAATCATTTACACATGTAGAACTATAGTCTGTTTTTACGAATTTTGAAAATTGCGCTTATTGCTAAATAAATGGTTACCCCATAACGGAAAACGTTGAGTAAGCCAGTCATAAGAACAAAACAAAACCTCGTCTTCATTTAAAACTTTCAATCTTTTTGTATGTGTCAGAGATTCCAGTGCGTAAATTCCAGAAGTTTGTAGATAATCTATACATTTTTACGACTTCATCTCAAACAAGAACACTCCCTACCCAGAAGGAAAAAACTAAATAAATATTAGAATATGCACAAAAGTTATATGCAAACATACATAAAAATAGTTTTTCTTTTTTAAGTCATTTTAAAAGCTTCTAAAATACCCCTAAACTACTAAAACTACTTCTAAAATACTATATTATCATAAAAATATCCGTAAATATTTTATTGCTTAAAAAAATAGTTCATTTTATTTTTAATGGAACGACACCAAAATTATATTTCTACCAAGTACAACTAATTATTTTTTCATACCAATATTAAGCTTTAGTACAAGATTGCCTGAATACATAGCTTTGAACTAATTTTTCTTAGTGATGACTTTGTTCATGTTCGATCGAGTTTAAATTAACTTAAGTTCAGATCTATTTGAAGAAACTGATATAAATTTTTATATATATATATATATATATATATATATATATATATATATATATATATATATATATATATATATATATATATATATATATATATATAGATATATATATATATAGCTATATATATATATATATATATATATATATATATATATATATATATATATATATATATATATATATATATATATATATATATATATAAATCAGTTTTGAGTGAAAAGTTCATCCAGCCGGGAGTCGAACCCGGGATCTCTTGAGCTCAGTGGTAGAGCACTTGTGCGCTAAACAAGAGGTCCCGGGTTCGACTCCCGGCTGGATGAACTTTTCACTCAAAATTGATTTAAAATAAATATTGCAGTTCCTTGTGTTAATGCAGCTTTAAGCGCTTTGCAGGAATATGTATGATTTATTATGTGTGTTTGTTTCATGATTGACGTTATTATATATATATATATATATATATATATATATATATATATATATATATATATATATATATATATATATATATATATATATATATATATTTAAAATGTTTGACCATGTGATTGTGTTAATATATGCTTTGAGCACATATGTAGAAAAAAATTACAATCATATCTGCAAAATTAAAGTAAAAAAGTCAATTGTTCCCTATGTACGCCCCTCCCCCCCCCCCCCCCCCATGCCTTAAGGTAATTGATTTTAATTATTTAAACTTTTCGATATCCAAATTAATTTCCAAATCTCCATTTTTTTATACTACAAGGAACTAAATATAAATTTAGGCACCAAATGAACACACGTTAAAATATTAAGGTTTGAGATATTTCATTATATATTAAACAGGAAGTGTTTTCTTCTCGTGTCAACTAAATTTCTGATTTCTCACTCTTGTTTACGTGCAGCGGGAAAACCCATTCCCCGGAATACCCTCGCCAACTGGCACTCTGAACAAATCGCTCTCCGTGAGTTTCATCACATGAGCGGCTTATTTGTCATTTAAAGCAAACATCCGTATTTACCCAAGCCTCAGCGGCTCACTTTAAATTGGAAAACGCGGGAGTTTATGCAATAAATCCTGAATCCCACCTCATTTCCAGAAGATTAAGTCAGAAGCCATGTTTTACCTGATGCAGTACCTCGGACTACTGCAGTGATGTTCAAGGATTAATGCCCAATGCAAATGGGTGGATTTACTCTGGGCGATAGGGGATGCGAATGCTATTCAAAATAGATATGGACATTCTATGGTTGGTTTTATAGAAGGTATATATAAAGTTAAGTCAACGCAGATTATAAGTATATGAGATTCTGAGAAAATGATGGGCAATCTTCCAGTCGGTATTGTTGAGTTGCGTCGGTTGTCGGCGATTCTAAATATTTAGTGTGTGCTAAACTTGTATGGAACAGACAGTTGTAATATTAAATAGAGAGCGCCTTCAATACCAGACTCTCGTAAGGGCGCGGTGTTAACATTGAAGAGAAAAACTCACATCACGTGGTTATAGCGCTGCCACATTTGGCGTTCAGACATCTGCAGGAGTTTCAAATTTGGCGCACTTTCTTTTCTTTTGGTGATAAAGAGTTCTGTCCGTATTCAACTTTTTAACATATATTTACGTATTTACTTATTTTCAAACAATATGCGCTAAATACTTCTCTTTATTAACGAAACGAAAATATTTTATTTGTGTTCAATACTCGAAGAAGCGAAACTCTTTACATTTCTCAGGTTTTATTGTTCATATTTTCTTATTGAAGTATACGAAATAACAATTGAAAGAACTTCGCTTATGGTAATTTTTTTACATAAAAACGTAATGCAATTATTTCAAAACTACAAAGTAAGAAAAATCTCCTTAATATATATGTTAAACTCCCTTAAATTGTGACACTCGTTCAAAAAAAACTATATTTAAATACAAAATTAAACACAAAACCATATTACAATACTTCGATCTCGTTTAGTTCTTAAAGTCGCCAAGGCCTGCCAAGTAATATTGGTGCATGAATGAATTGGCATTTCCACATATCACGTGGTTTCAATGATGGACATACGGAGATAAGCATTTTTATTCCTCTATCTGTATAATTACTCTATGGTATAGAATAATGCAATGTTACTTGTTGCGGAAGGAGAATTTATAAGTATAAATTTGATCCCAAGAACAGTTTACTGAAGCAAAGTGGTCGTGGGACCGTATATGTTTTGACGTATATAAAGTTAGATCAACGCAGCCTGTAGGTATTTGAGATTCTGAGGAATGACGGGCAATTTTCGAGATCTTGATGTTTGTGTCGGTTATCGGCGATTCATAGGCTTTTTGTGTGTTCTAAACTTGTATGGAATAATGCAATGTTACTTGTTGCGGAAGGATAATTTATAAGTATAAATTTTATCCCAAGAACAGTGTACTCAAGGGGGTTGTGGGCAGTGGCGAAGGGTCCAGTCATTGGTAGATTAGCCGATGACCACGCAAAATTTAAAAAAAAAAACATTAAAAAAAATTAATTAAAAAAAAAATTACAAATCGATATTTTATCAATTAAAAAAAAGTTTTAAATACGTTTGTTTACTTTATTTAATTTGTCTTTTCTTTAAAAGTTTAAAACGTCCCAAAAAGTGAAGCCGTTAAATCAATTTAAACCGAAAACGCTCGGAAACAAAACCCGCACTTTCTAATCGTGCCAAGAATCAAGAATCTGGCGATTAAAACATCTAAAACTTCGTGACTATAACAACAGTTGACGGTCGCAAAGCTATTACCTCGGTGTGGGGGCACATGCCGCTCGGGGCGATGACCATCGCAAAAAGTCACGCCTCGCCACTGGTTGGGGGACCGTAAGTTTTGACGTGAAATGCCTAGAATCAGTTACTTAGGATGTCAAAGATAAAAACAAACTGTTGAAAGTAAAATCTGCTGCACAATCAACACAATTTAATATCATTTTAGAAGTATCGCGAATTTCTGGTGATCTATTATAACAATGTAACTCCGTTACCATGATTGACATAATTTGGTTTTGTTCGATAGGAACTATAGGTGCCGATGTGTGTAAAATGTTGAAATATAGCAAACCATGAATGGAATGTGGATGGCGTCAGACAAAACAGCTTGTGTATATTCCTTCTGTTGGCGAGCAATTATTTTTTTTTCCATCTGAAATAATGTTTGACTTAAAACCATTTCGGCCGTACACCGACAAATCTACACATGTACTTTATGATCACAAAATGTAATAAGTTATTGTTTAAGTTGCTTCGATGCATAATACTAATATATTTAAAGTAAATACAAGAGGACAATAAATTAGTTTAAACATTTATTATTTTTTAATGAAGCTTTTTTCCGAAGAGTCCGAGTGGCCTGATTTGAAGAACAACGAGGTTGTAATAGGACGATTGCCGCAGATTGCCGTATGAGGAGGCTGGTGTATGTTAAATCTGTCGTTTGGCAAATGTGCTCATGTTGGTCGTAATGTGGAAGTTTGGACAGTGTTGTTTCAGCTTAAATGTTGTCGACATAATCTGATTAAGCTTCAAAGGTACATGGCCATGTTCCCTAGTTTTTCCCTATGGAGATTGCATAAATTCCGAATTTCACCGTAACCTTTTGTGTGACGTTAACGCAATATTTACCTTTTCAAGCAATTTATGCAATATTTTTATTTATGAGTAATGTTCGTTTCGACAAGATAATTATAGAGAAGTTTATAGACCAAAACAAACGGATTGATAGTTCCTATAGTATTTCACTCTGAGCCATTCCGTAAAATCAGCACTGCGAAAGAAAACATTCCTCAACTCAACGATACTTGGACATGGACATTATTTCCGAACTAGATAGTGTGTCCCTCTCTCTTATCATTTGATGCCCGACGTCGTTTAGCTCCAGTTTCCTGGTACATTAAACCCGACAGCCAACATTCATAATAATTGTACGCGGATAGACAATAGAATTTTACTATTTACTCTACGAAGTATAAACTGGGAACATGTGGATGCGGTAATGCACAGATGTGGTATTAAACAAATTTAATTAGTTTCAAATTCACAAAAGTACACCTGCATAGGTCATCGGAGTACAGTAAATTCTATTCTTTACTAGAAACGATTCAACGTCAGTTTCGGACGCATTGTTTACATACATATTTACGGAAATGAAATTTTTTCTTGCTGTTATTAGAGTCGCATATCTTGAAGGAAATAAAAAAATTCTATCTTTTGTAATTTTTTTCGAATTTCCTTTTCAAATTCATCTATAAATTTTTGACATTTTTTTTTATTGTTTACTGACACATTAATAAATTATTTGGTTATGCAATACGAGTACTTTAATTTTACAAAGAGAATACTAAATCAATAAAATTCCTTTTACCAAGAGCAGCTTTGGCCTAATTACAAGACATATTCTAACACGTAGCAATAATAGCTATGGCTTAAAGCCTAAGAGATACAAACGGCCGCTTGGGGAGACTGGCCAAGAAGGGCGCCAAGCTTGAATGCAGGTATAAAACTAAAAGAACTTTAAGCTCCCTTTTTATATATTTAATTATTTAATTACTTAAAAAATATTTGTATATATCACTGAGGCTCTATAGTTTATTTCTTATTATCTTTCCAAAGAAATGGTTATGCACAGTGGCGGCGATTGGGTGCTAAAAGTGCGGGTGCAAGATCCAGAGTAAACAAGAAGTGCGTGGGGGAGGACGCGGCTCACCTTCCTCTACATGATGGTATGCTGTTTATTCCCATAAAATGGTTCCGTTGTGATTTATTGGGGCGGAATCGTATACTGCAGTTGCAGACGATTTCCATTGCTCCCACGTGGTAGGGGTTGAATGGGTTGGCGTCCATTGTCTGTAGTAGAAATGGGGGAGATAGGGGGGGGGGGGGTGTTTCATTTAAAAACAAAAATCAATAATAAAAGTGCGGGGACAGCCCTTGCCCCCCCCCCCCCCCCCCCCCCGAATCGCCGCCACTGGTTACACATCATGTATCTTCAATGCAGTATTTGCTAAATTTTGCAAGTTTAGTATTTCAACCAAATATTTTATAACATTCCGAAATAAAAAATATATGAGCAGGTTGCCTCATTTCCTATTATTAAAATGATACTTTGTGCAGAAGGAAGAGGAGCTGCAAATTTACGCTTGCTTGTGCTTTTAAAAAGAATCCTTAAACCGTCCCTGAGCAACAATGCTCTTAGAGAGTGTCAAACGCATTTACAATGGATTTTATAGATGATATCAATATATTTATGTGTGACCTGCGAGAAAGATATATAAAATACCTTTATTTATACTTGAAATTCCATTTTTTTATTAGTAATCTTTGAAATAAGCTACATGGGGTAATAGTATAAAAAAAACAAGGATACTTTTTTAAGGGGATTCATCCCGGCACTTTAATTTCGTGGAATAATAAAAATTGGTTCCCTCTTCGATAGGAAATTAAGCTCCAATGCGTGTTAATTTCTGAAACAAAGCAAAGCCCGTACAGGCCGTGGATGGTTCGAGGCGTCAGATGGTACATCTTGTTTGTCTTCCTTCTAGTGGCAGAGTTTCCTTTAGTGATTAATTAGTGTTTCTATAACTGCTTAAAAAATGTTTTACGTGTAAAACTTTTCTTAACTCTATTGGAGTACGAGATATTTTTTCATATTTTTAATACTTTTAGTAATAAATAAATTTAAAATAACACAAAAAATAACTTCTAAAAGATACTTCGAATTTTTAAAGACTAAAATTCGTAAAAAATAAGGAACTATGTATATAAATATATATATATATATATATATATATACTAGCTGAAATACCCGTTCTACGCACAGGAAGGAAATAAATTACAAAATTGATACAGATACAATATTTATAGCGAAATAAACAATATTCTTAATTTGTCACCCATGAGGGGAAACCACAGTATTGAAAGTACTAATTTGAAACGAAATTTTATTGGCAAGGTCCTGCAAGAACTGGAAAGATTGCTAATATGAAGTTGTCTACACAATAACGTGGATATATATGCATTATTCCCGTTGATCACCATCCATATTTTAACCTTTAGTAACATCCCAAAGATTTAAACGGGAAGAACTCTTATAAATGTTAATAAAAATTATCTGAAAAAGTTTTATTAGACACCTATGTCAACATTTGTCATTAAGTTTCACAAATTGGTGAAAATATAAGAAGAAAAAAACGAAAAAGAATTTTAAAAGGTTCATTTGCCAAATTCAAGATTTTTATATTTTTTCTTTTGTACGGTAAACCTTATTAATATGCGAGGAGGGATGGTTCCCCAGCACTTTTTTTAAATTTTGTCCCCGCACTTTTTAAATATTTAACTTTTTTAAATAAAAAATAAATCATATTTTTTTCTTCATTGAATTTCAAATAAATTTTTTTAAAAAAATCGTATCAATCCCCTACCCACTACTACAGAAGATTTACGCAAACGCAATCCCCCTCTGACACTTGTACCACGTGGGGGCAGAGTCTATAACAACAGTTTTCGATTCCGCCACATAACTACTCGTATAGGCATACCTTCATATAAAGAAAGGTAAGCCGCATCGATCAAGCCGATTATTAACCCATTCCGCCGCTGACCGTGAAGGGAATTTTGCCCTTAACTGCAGGCTATTTCGTTCACAATACTCCCAGGGGAATCGTGTTATGGGCTATAAATGACCTACCATGGTATAGGAAAGTGAGTCGCGTCGATCAGGTCGTTTGTTACCGCATGAAGGAAAATGTCACCCTTGGTGACAGGCAGTATACACTTCCACTCCAATAATTCTATGGCAAATCAGCCTTCGTGGGTAAATGACATAACATGGAGTAGAGGAAGGTAGGCCGCGTCAATCAGATTGACCATTTATACACTCTCCCTCTGACCTTCCTATAACGTGGGGTCCAAAGTATTCATGAACCAATTATTACGGTACAGAGTGGTTTCTACCTACCAGATAGATTATTTTTCTATGTAAGATATAAGTAACAACTCTGTCAAAATTCATCTTCCTGGATATACAGAAAGTTAGAAAATTAGTGATGAGTCAGTGGATAAGTGGCAAGGATTTTTACTTTTGGCAGTTAGAGTTTGAATTTTTGAAAATGAACATCCTTTCTTAGTGAGCAATTTTGGCTTAAAATGTCATGCTCCATGCCAAATTTAATTTTCATAGTTGTTGTAGTACGGAATATCCCGTTATCCAATCATATTTTCACCATTTTGACATATATTTTATAATTTTTTGACACTAATTTCGCCATTTTTATGTTATTTTTACAAATATGATCAAATTTTTCTCATTTGGCAATATTTGAATTATTTGGCGAAATTTTTTATTCATTCGGTGAAATTTTAATTTATTTGGCGATGTTGTTATTAATTTGGCGATATTTAGTCTCAGCCAATCAGAATGCTCCTGGTTACATAATATTAAAATTTTCCATTGTTTCAATTTTATATTTTGCATTGTTACATGTTTTCCATGTTAATCCTATGGGAAGGTTTCTAAAAAATCGTTATTTTGGCATTTTGAGTTCGAATTTTTAAAAATCCTTTCGTAGTGCATCTCTACGGCCCAAGATGAATCTGTGCTCCAAATTTCAGCACTCTAGGTCTTTTAGATCTGTAGATACCCAAACTAACGTCGCTACAAACATCGAAAAAGGGGTTTTACAACCCCTTAAATACGTTCGATTTGAACAAAAATAGCTTACTTTTCCTATTTAAGGTATAAGTAACAAATTTGCCAAATTTCATCTTCATAGGTATACAGTAAGTTGGAGAATTAGTGATGAGTGAATGAGTGGGGATTTCGCATTTATATATATAGATTTTAGTTCATTTGGCGATATTTTATTAATTTGGCGAAATGTTTTATTCATTCGGTGAAATTTTAATTTATTTGGCGAAGTTTATTAATTTGGCGACAGTTTTTAGTTATTTGGCGACATTTTGGCGATATTTAGTCATCAGCCAATCAGAATGCTCCTCGTACGTTACATAATATTAAAAATTTCCATTGTTTAAATTTTATATTTTGCATTGTTACATGTTCTCCATGTTAATCCTATGGAGAAGTTTCGAAAAAGGGGTTTTACAACCCCTTAAATCCGTTCGATCGGAACAAAAATAGCTTACTTTTCCTATTTAAGGTATAAGGAACAAATTTGCCAAATTTCATCTTCATAGGTATACGGGAAGTTGGAGAATTAGTGATGAGTGATGAGTGGGTTTTTCGCATTTATATATATAGATATATATATATATATATATATATATATATATATATATATATATATATATATATATATATATATGAAATATTAAGATTGATTTAATAAAAAGAGGGCCAAAGGTTGTATTTATATTCTTTATTAATGATCACACCAGGAGCCCGTGAAGCACACGTCCTTGCGGTTTGAGAGTCGAAGTCAGAAGAGAGCGAGATTTCCCCAAATAGGGAGAACCTCAGCTAACATAGGGAAAAGTATAATGTGTAGGGATTTGTCAAGGCGGAGCACACCATGAAGTTTTTGGAGGGGTGCCAAAAGGGAATTAAGAGCGTGGATGATAGGGAACTTTCTGTCGTGGGAAAGGTTGAGAATGGCACGTAGAGAATGCAGATTGTTAGCAATGTCAGCAAGAATTAAATGAGATAGTTTACAAAGGAATGGAAATGAAGGAAGTCAAAAGGGGTGGTTTTGTAAAAGGAGGTGGTAAGTTAAAGGGGGTTGAAATTATCTTTCATCTCCCTCCCGCAAAATCATACACATCGGCCAGCGATGAGCACAAATGCGAGAAAAAGATAAAAGTAAGAGAAGAAGGTAATGTCAGCCAAATGGTTGATCAGACCATCTGAGCAACATGAAGAGTTTGTAAGTGATTGGAGAGAAGAAATATTATTGACAGAGGTACAATTAAAATTTTGAAATTACTGCTGTATGTGCTCGCCTTAACACATGCTCTACAAATAGTTATGAAACTAATTAAATTACAATACCAAAATAAGTATACCAATATAAAAATCAATATTGTACATAGTGAAGATTAAACACAAAAATATGTTGTAAACAATGAAAAATAAAAGTGTTCTATTCATATAAAGACATATGACGGTCAGAAAATATATGTAACTACTACAACTCTTTAGTGCAACGCAAAAAAAAATGAAATTTTGTAAATGGGAGTCTAAAGAGACCCGAGTGAAGCAAGTCACTGGTGAAAAAAATGACTGGTTACAGCCTGACTAAGGTGGGATGGCAGGTATTGACCAACATAATCCTTGAAATGTAATTCAGCTATACTTCATGAACCTACGGTTAGTATTTCTGAAAACAAAATCTACTAATTTTAATACATTTGATATCAAAATAGCATTTTCTTAGAAGACGAAGTCAAACCTCCATGTGATTGAACCAAAAATGGTTGGAGCATGCTCGAGTGATTTGTTGACATGGGAGGATCCTCGATTTGATTGATGTAAAAATGGTAAAATGGTCGACCATGGTGGAATGTTGCACAAAGAAAATAGTCACAAATACTAAAATTGAATTGGTGGTAGTTAAATTTTGATCAAGCTGGTTTGTTCTTTGAAAATATACAATTATACTCTTTCAACAAACAAGTAATCATGGTCAGGTTGGACAATCTGCAGATTACGATTTCTCAGAGGTCGATGGCACATGAACTCATTCATCTCAATTATACAATGTAATATCCTCTTAGTTTGATTATATTACTATGTTGACATAATTTGATTGGGTTTTAGAAAAACAAAATATTTGACTAAGGAACAGTGATGAACCAGTAAGGTTGTTTGACAAACAATATGAAATAATTAATATAAGTAATTAAATTATGAAGTATTCAAAATGCACTTTTTGATTATAAACAAGAAACAATACAATTATCAAAGTATAAAATGAAAATGTACAATTGACATATGGGTATACTGGGGTGAATAAAAGAACAAAGTGAAGCTGTTGAAATTGAAGGAAAATATGTGATTGATTGAAATAAATTTCCTTTGATTGAAGAAAAGGTGTGTGGTTAAACATGTATGATGTCGAATTCACCTGCAACTTGCTCATAGTAAAGTGTGTGTCCAAATAAATTTGTGGGAAACTTATTAGAGTTTACATGTTAAAATGGGTAAGTCAGAAGAACATATAATAATAAATTGGAAAAAAGTTATTAACAGACTCAGAGAGGGCTAAATGTGTTCCAAGAAATCAGTGAAAAACCTTTCGTTAAAATTTTGGCTACAACAATGTAAAATAAAAACCTTAATTGTAATCAATATTACCATTATTATCTTTACCATTAAAACAATTTACTCAAATTTCATCCTTCAAAAGCAAATACACCTATATTTTCCAAAACAAACAGGGTACGCAATTCAAATGAAGATCTACAGGGTTTCACGTAATAGAGCCAATGAAGGGTTCAGTGCACTCTATCCATTTTGGTCGTATAACATGACATTTTTCAAAAAGGACGAATTCCAGTATTTTATATTCTAAGTACCATTAATTTAGAAAAACTTCTCTCGAACATGAATTATAAAAATTGTACATTCTAGTTCACAAAATATCAATTTTAAGTTAACACAATTATTTACAAAGATTCCTAAAATTTAACAAAAAAAATTATTATGCCAACTCAAATTATTCCATTAAAATTTGTTAAAATTAAAATAATTATCTTCTCTAACTAGTTACTACTCATTATCACTGAAAATATTAAGTTCAGAATCTGTAAAAAATCAATAACAAAATCAAAATTCATTATGCACTAATCAATAATTAATTGAATAATAATTATAATTGAAAAGTTAATCTCATTTCACTATTAATTTGTAATGAAAAGCACTGTAATAGAAAACCAAACTATCTCAATAGAAAACCAAACTATCTCAATAGAAAACCAAACTATCTCATAAAAAATGTAAACAAAACTAAATTTCAGAATTTTAAAATTAAAATATTATAACACTTTTCATTTATGAAAATAAAAATAATTAAATCATATTGACAATTAACAACTTTTCAAAGTAGAACTTTCTTTTTCAAAGTAGAACTATTGAGACTGGCGAATGTTTTGATTCGAATCGAAGCAGCACACAAATCGTAGAAATGAACACAAAAGGAGAATCGAAACTAGTTTTCGTGGTGCACATTCGTTAATTCTTCGTGTTTCACTGATCACTGAGATTTAGGTAACTTGTAGAACTTTGATTTCGCGATGGAGTACTCACTAGTTTCAAGGCACTTTAATTTTGAACGGAACTTTAATTTCTTAGCAAGTTGGGAGAACACAACACACAAGGAGAGTCGGCGGTGAGTGGGTGAGGGTAGGCCGGGAGTCTGGCTTCGTACGTCATGGCGCCGTGTTCCGTCAGCTTTCGTTTCTGAAGGAGACGTGGTTGACGAGAGTCGCTGCCGTTGCACGTTCGGTCGTCGCATCTTCTAAAAGGTAGACGGGCTTCTGTTCTGTCGGAGCTTGAACGTATACTGGTGTTTGCGGATATCAACTTTCGGTTCGGCTGGTGGATAATTGGCTGGTTGGGCTCCCGGTGATCTCAATTAAATTTTTAACTTTAATTAATTGTTAGGGGAATTCCGACATAGGCATATCGCTGTCGACTTTTGAAATATTAAGATTGATTTAATAAAAAGAGGGCCAAAGGTTGTATTTATATTCTTTATTAATGATCACACCAGGAGCCCGTGAAGCACACGTCCTTGCGGTTTGAGAGTCGAAGTCAGAAGAGAGCGAGATTTCCCCAAATAGGGAGAACCTCAGCTAACATAGGGAAAAGTATAATGTGTAGGGATTTGTCAAGGCGGAGCACACCATGAAGTTTTTGGAGGGGTGCCAAAAGGGAATTAAGAGCGTGGATGATAGGGAACTTTCTGTCGTGGGAAAGGTTGAGAATGGCACGTAGAGAATGCAGATTGTTAGCAATGTCAGCAAGAATTAAATGAGATAGTTTACAAAGGAATGGAAATGAAGGAAGTCAAAAGGGGTGGTTTTGTAAAAGGAGGTGGTAAGTTAAAGGGGGTTGAAATTATCTTTCATATATATATATATATATATATATATATATATATATATATATATATATATATATATATATATATATATATATATATATATATATATATATATATATATATATATATATATATATATATATATATATATGTAGTTCATATATATATATATATAGTCTTTATAGCAAAATATATTCATAAGCATTTTAAGTTGACTTAAACGGCTACATTCTACGTTATTCGTTTGAAAAGCATTCTCCATTCGTTTGAATACCAAACTACAAGCTTAAAAAAATAAATTTTGCATCGTATCTCCATTTCAAAATATCAAAACTGACAAGCTTATCGACGACAATGTTGCCACTTTTTTTCCGCTGTACATCACAAAGAAATGGATCAACGGTCCGTTACGGTCCAAGAAGAAACACAAAATCCGATATAGCGCGAAAGCCGAGTGTAGAAGATTCACCATATCAAACATATATGGATAAAAAAAATGAATCAAATATACGTGACTGTTCAGAAGTCGCTATAACGCCTCGTTGAGGGCTCCGACAAGCATTTCGAACACTGGACATCTTGATCTGACATTGCCTATATTGCTGATCGGCATGTCCGCGTTCTATTGTCATTTTTTGAAGAGTTCAAAGAGTTCTGGCGGATTTCAAAATGAAATTTGAAACGCGATGTGTTGCCAGAGACGCATATTTTGTTACTGACACATCAACATAAAGAGATGACATAAAACCTATATTGATTGTTGAATTGAAATTATTTTTACATCGTATTTATGAAATTTTTTTTACAGAAATATGTTTTGAAAATTTCTATTAAATATGTGTTTGAAAACATGTTTTTACACAAATTTTCTAATCCCAAAGGTATTAAAACCCCAAAGCATATATATATATCAGTGGCGGATCTAGGATCATCCAAGGGGGGGGGGGGGGGGGGGGCTAAGGCTTATTATTATTTTTTTGGTGGGGGGGGGGAGGGTATAAATATTCAAATTCTATTTTCGACGATTGTCGTTAAACGGTATGTGCAAATTAAATTCCGCCTAAAAAATCTTATTTTTATACTTTGGCGAGGTAAATGCCCCCAATGTAAAGAAGCAACTTTGTGGTATTTTATTCTGGCGCAATGTACTTTTTTTTGTGTAAGAATAAATTTTGTCTCGACGCCTTCTGATAATAAAAAAAGGGAATTTTTTGGCCCACCAAATTTTTTTTTGTGTCTACGTGATTTATTTTCACACAAGTCGTTGTCATAATTTTGAAGTGTTGAGACACCCATTTTTTCAGTAATCTATATTATTATTGACGCATTGTACGGGCCCCTAGGCTGTAGCCTATGTCTAAATCCGTCCCTGCACCGAGCAGTCAATTTTGTCATCTCAACTTCCTTTTGGATAGTCGTTTTGGGATTCTCGTATCATAACAAAAATTTTAAATGAAAGAACAGATAATGTTTGCAGCTGAATTTACCTATCGATTTAGAAAAACGAAAAAATTTTAAAGAAAAAACATTATTTCTTGATTTAAAAAAAAAAAAAAAAAAAAAATGTCGCCACAGACCATGGGACTATAGCCCCCTTTTGCCCCTATGTAAATCCGCCACTGATATATATATATTGCAAAGAATGACATCACATAGGAATTTGTTACATTATATGCATAGGGAAAATAAGGATAATGATCGTATCGGAAATACAGTGGAGAAGGGATCTTCTAGGGAAAAAGGGTGCATTTGTACTTAAGATATCCCTGAGTGATGGGGAATGAGAAAATAGTCATGTGGATTGTAAGATCTTAGCGAAGTCAGCAGAGATCATGCGATTTGTTTTGGGGAAAAGAGATTGTTATAGGAACAAGGGGGAAAAGGCGCAAATTGTACTTAGTTAAAGGAAAGGGATGTTACGGAATTTTAAAAGTAGTTTAAAAAAAGGGTTCGGGGTTTGAAAAGAGGGTGGTTACAGGAATTTTCTTTCATATGTATATAGAAAGTGAGAGAAATCAATAATTGCATCCACTTATTTCTGTCCTGATATTCCATGTAGCTTATTTTAAAGACGTTTCATGTTCAAAAAACATATGAACTGGTATTATGGTGCCATATATTCTACTATTGTTTAATTATACCAAAATTTCGCAAATACCTAATCAGAATAAAACAAATAAACTTTTTGAGTTTTAAGTTAACCTTATATCACTTGCGTATTTGCATGCTGACAGCACTAAGCGAAAACTGCTTACATATTCTTCTAAAACAGATTTTTTGACGATATCCGACAAATAAATAGTAAACATAAAATGCTTTAAACACATTAATGTATTATCCATAACACATTCATGTATTATCTATAAAAATTCCCTTCGGAATTGTTAGGATACAAGAAGCAAATGTATAGCGAATAATTTTTAAACTTTGATGAAAAGTTCGTGTTGGAACAAGCTAAAAACACTGTTTGATGACAGCGAAAGTAATTTTAAAGTGGAATGAATTAATGAAAATGTTTTAGAATTTGTTTTGAATAGTAGTGCCCTATTTAGCCAAACACGGTAAATGGCATGGAAAATAGTTTAAAGCGGCATAATTTTATTAACAGAAATAAAATTCTTTGCTGTGGTTTTGGTTGCGGCGAGACGTTGTGAAAAGCTCTTTTCATTACAATAAGAAACCTAAATAGAGACGACAACGTTTTTGCAACGGCAAATAAACATCCAGCTTCGAGAACTTAAATAGATTATTATAAATACAATTTAATTTACCTAAATTTAAAATGCATAGTTTACTGATTAGTTAATCCTATTAGAAAAGCTACATTTTTTTATTTAGAAACTATGGGGATGTACACTATATGTGCATCATTTAAAAATAATTGATAAACAAATTAGTATTTTTAAATCGCTAATTCCTGTTAATATATTTTCTATAAAACTTAATTTAAGAATTGTATTTAATGTATAGACCGTTTCTCTAAGTGTTATCTTAACTCTTTTTCCCACGTAAATGTTTTTGACATTTACATTCTGTTCACTGAACAGTTTTCTCTGTTTCTTTGGCGCTCCTCTCCTAAATGAAAGAAATAAATTTTACGAGTTAATGAGAAAACAAGTTTTAGTTGAAGAAAGAACGGTAGTTTTAGTTGGTTGAAAGAATTTCGCACTAGACTACACAATGGGATACTGGTGACAATTAAGGAACAATCCCAAAGGAAGACATGGAAATACTGTCCCGTAGTTGTGAACCATGAACAGATGAAGAGGACCACACCTGAGCTTGCACCCCACGCAGGTTTGAGGTCTTTGGACTACAACAGATTTAACATGTACCAGTTCAATACATTGCGGATATTTTTGTGGTCGACCCGGAAAAAAACTGTCAATTCTCTTACTACGAGCTCCCTGCACTGTAAAAGTCTGTATTCGAACCCACAACCCTCTGCTTATGAGTCGAATAAACTAAGTGGCTAGGCCACGCACTGGGCATAACCACACTTTTAACCTTCCATCGGGGATGACTCTCGTGTTACTTCGAGGTGACTTCTTAAATTGCGGCCGACTGAAGGTTAAAACTCGAACATGCTGTTCTTGTTAATTTTAAAGAGAAGAGACACAAAAGAATTACTGTGTTAGAGAAGGGTTTTTTGGTTAATTAATGTCACACTATAGCTGCACATTAGGTCATTGACAACAGTTTGGTGATCTCGAAGGAAAAACCCGGGAACAATGCCTCGTATTTTTGAACTATGATCAGATGACGAGGATAGCACCTCAGCTGGTAACCGACGCAACCTCAACAAGCGTCAGGACATTTGACCCCGATCAGATTTAACGTGCACAAGTCCCGTATACACACCGTAGAAATTGCAGGTAAATTCGGACGACGTACTGTTACTTCGCAGAGAATATGACAATCCTCCGATCCCAAGTTCACTGCATTTTAACATATTTGTCAAGTTTCTTGTATCAGCCGTATGCGAACTCGCAACCCTCTGGCTGGAAGCCGGAGACGTTACCTCTGGGCTACGGACCCCTGGATATTTTAGTGATATAACAGGCTAACGAAAGAATAACATTAAAGGCTTAACCCTTTGCACAACGATGTCGCCAACATAACGACCAGTTTTTTTGTTTCCCTGTTCTTTAAAATAAACGAGAACAGCATGATCTTGTGTTTAGAACATCCATTTTTTTTTCACCTTGTTCTCTTGCAAATACAAAACAGTTAGGATTTTTTTTCCCTTTACGAGTATAAAAAAAAATCTGTAGATAAGAACGTAAAGAGAGGAATAACTGTTCCATAGAAAGAACACATATCGCAAAGTGTTCTTGGAGTGCAAAGGCTTAAGAACATGCTAGTTTTCGTTCATTTAGAAGAACAGAAAAGAAAAGAACGGGTCGTTATTTTTGTTAGAGATGATAGCGGAGTGTGAAGAGTTTGACATACAGATGAAGAAATTGAAAACTCATTGGGTATAACTTAAAACTATATTTATTCAGGCATTATTATCTTACAATCGATGCAGTGCCAAATCAAAGTAGCATTGCGAACTAGAACTGTTCCTTTAAAGTGATAAAAATATTCACATTGCTTATTGCATAAATTGAACACGTCGCCGATCATCCTTGATTCAAATGGAATTACACATAGTCAAATAAAAAGAAAATAAATACATGACGTACACACATTATACACACAAGGGGGAGCACCTCTAAAATACACACACAAGCACAATGGAAAATCATACCAATGCTAAAAGGGTATCAAACAATGAAATAAATGACAACCGGTTTCAATTTGGAGAAACTACTGATAACAGTGATCATACCTCTAACAGGGTTGCCAATCAACATTAAGATTAAAAATCCCTGATTTTTTTCAGGTTTTATAGAAAAAAATCCACCCTCAAGAAATAGATGAAAAGTAATGGATTTTTTTAGACTAACGTTGGGACCTATAAAAATGAAGAAATACCTTCAAACCCATCAAAGTACAAAAAAAAATCAATAAATTATCGTTTTTACAAATTTATATTTTCTAACGAAAAGGACATTTCATTGATGGCGAGGAAATAAATATGACAAGGCACCTTCATCTAAAACTATTAGAAAAATTTCCCGAGTTTTCCGTAGAGAAATTGTTCAATTTTCCCTGACTTTTTAGAACATTTTCCCTGACAATTCCAGTTTTCCAGATGAGTGGCAACCCTGCTCTAAATGTTTTTGCAGCTATCATCAGTGACAACAATTTTCCATTTTATTCACCCTGTAATATTTAAAACAGTCGTCAAGGAAATAAGTATTTTAAATGTATTTTGATGATAAAAGCTTCATAATTTTTATAGGAAAAAAAAATCATACAAAATGTCTATACAAACAGCAAAAAAAAAATGAAAGTTATTATGGCAAAATGGGGTAAAATAAAGTAAATTTTTCTTACAAAATACAGTTTATAAATTGATTTTGTGTTAAACATTGGAAAAATAAGATTTTAATTAATATAATGATTTGAATGTTATGTATTATTTTATCATAAAAAAAATATAATATGAATTTATTGCATCACTTAACCATGAATCGTCAAATAAGAAATTTATAATTCAATAAAACTAGAGTAAATAAATATGCCTAAAAGTCAAAACTATTTTATCCCATCTAAAATATGAATAATGTATGAAATGAAGATTAGGTTAATGATTAATATTAATGACATATATTAAAATCTAATGAAAAATATATATTAAGGAAACTATAAGATGTTTTTATCAGTCTAAAAACATTTGTATCACCATCAGTATATCTAAAAAAGCAAATATGCTTCAAAACAAAGAAATAAAAAAAATTATTATTGACTATGATTTGATTTAATATATGCTAATTTTTTTTAATTAAAAAAATACATTTTCTGTAATTCAGATATTAAATAATAATTTGTAATAGATTGAAATTAATTTTGTGCCCAACCCATAACTTTACTCATAGCCAAAATGATAAACTGAATGGTTAAATTAAAATACCAAATATAAAATGAAAGATCATTCTCAATCAGAATGTTGGATTCTTAATTTAAAAATAAAAATGGATGATTTCAAAATTCATTTGAAGGTATGTGCAAGAAAATGTTTTAAATGTGAAGTCATGAAAACACAGAGCAATTTTCAATTACGATTTCTGAAAGAATTACGTTATCCATAAATAAAGTCAGATGAAAATAATTTTTAGAAAATACAAGAAACTTCTGACGTATCTTGGGAATTAATATAATTCCTATTATATATTCCTTAATTAAAAATGCAAAAAAGAGAACTAGCATTAATAAATTCATATTTGGTAGTTTGATTAGCAATATATACATTTTTCGAAAAAACAATAAGGTTTGCTGTAATAAGAAATTTCAACATAAAAACATATAATTAAGTAGTTAGATAGAACGAGTTGTTTATCTCATTTTTCGAAAAGAGTGCCCCAAAACAATTGCAATTCTGGTAATCCAAAATATCTTTTACAGAATGATTAATAAAATATATTTATTCTACAGCCAGTGTTGAAGCGCATATCTATTGTGATAATAACTAATGGAATTTACACTGTAGTACAAAAATAGGGGTAAAAAAAACGTGGTCTAAAAAGAAGAATGTGTTGATGCTTTATTATACAAGGGATTTTCGCTAATAATTAAATGTGGTAACAAAATGTTGAGAAACATCAGAAAGAATCTCAATGTCTGCTTTTGTAACTATTTTCTGCATTTCTACACTTTTCCGTAAATGAAGTGTCAAGTCTTAGGTATATAATAATTGATTCGTGACTTTATTTAAGCTGGATTGATCTCCATAAACATATCTGCATGATATTTAAGAGTTGTTTTATTTCCTATGCTCAATGTATCGGCTTTTCACATTTGACAACTAACAAGTTGTGGTACAGTGAACACATCCCATGCAACTGACTGAACTATTTTTGCGACAATGTTTTAACAATACACCTTTTCAAAAGACAATTATAACACATGGCAGATTTCAGATAGCGCAATTCAGCCTAGAGGCATACTTTGCATGAACAAACTCCTATTATAAAATGTTTATTCTCAGATATACTTTATTGCCAAATGTGTGTTTCAGTCTAAGTTACATGTGGTGGAATAAAAAAGTGAAACTTTAAAAGATAAGACAACACATTCAACTGAAATTGCAGCTAAAAAACTAACTTGATTGCGCATCACACAAACCGACTTCTTACAATTACAGATAATTCAGACGTAACGCTTTCGTTTAATGCACATTGTTCAGTTCACACGATTATTTACGATACACACAATTAAACATGAATTGCATAGTCATTCACTCCCCTCGAGGAGGCAGTTTAAAAATAAAAATATGTCCAGAATACAATCTAAATATGAAAAAGATAGAAATCTGATAAAAAATCTTATTTACAAGAGATTTAACATTTGTAAAACAATAATTTACAATGATCTAATTCATATCCACTTAGATCAGTTATGTGCAAAACAGATAAGGGCACATATATGAACAATAAAAAATTTACAAGGAGAATACAAAGGGAGCACGTAAAAATTTCATTCAGTTTTAAACTAACTGAATTAAAATGCGTGTTAATTTACAATTTGGACAAAAACTTTCACACAAACCTTTTTCTAAAATTCGAGGAAATTTGAGATTTTTTTTATTAAAAAAATCCGTAAATGCCCTCAAACACAAATGAGTCCATTCATTTACAGCATTTGCACTTTTCTAAAATAAAAATGTACAAAAACAAACAAAACGATTGGTTAAAATAGACGAAACTCAAAGTCCTCATGCTTTCAACGCATATAATTTAAAGTGTCCGAAGCATGTCTCAGTTCATCCACTTTCTGCAATTGGGGGCTCCACAAAGACATGGGATTTTGTGCTGGTCGTCTTCAACTTCGAACTTGTAATCATACGACAGCTGTAAAAATGGAAGATATTAAATTAATGGTGGAAATACAATTATTTTTTTCTAAACATTAACTTATGCAAAGTAGCATTTCCTTAACTTGAAATGAACTTTTAGTAGAAGTCATAAACATATAACACACAAATTTAATAAACAATAAGATAAAAAAACACTTAAAGATAAAAGAAAGGAGAAGTTTTTAAAAATTATTAACATTGTAAATATCTGGCTGTTTAAATTGTGTGTAGCATGGTTATGAGTCCAACAATGATAGGTTTCGAGCTGTTAAATACATAAAACTGTATTCTTCAGTTATGCAATTTATATTAAAATAATAAACTGAAATTAAGCTAAGTAAATAAATGAAAAACTATTAAAATACAAATGTAATGTTTAGGGCGATACATCTCCCTTCATCAGCAGAAATGAAAATAAACCCATTGGTCAAACAAAAAGAGAATTGAGATTTCACATTAAGGAGCACCAAGCACATACTGTGAAACCAAGGATAGTGAAGACTATATATATATATATATATATATATAAGGTGTGCTCGTACTCGCGCTGTCTGGCGGAAGGCGGGGAAAGCAACTATTTGACGTCATAGTCACGCCTACCTTCGTTTTCTGTGGGCGTGTCTAATGCTTTCGTTTTTACAGTCGTTTTAGAGTCTACAGAGCAAATTTAATTTACCAAGAATTCTTGTTTGTAACTAATCATGAATTTATTTAAAAGAACATAGTTAAAATTTGCTTCAAAAAACAATTTGAATCGATTTTCAGAGTAGTTTAGTTATTAAAATATCTTGATGTTAATTGCAGCAATTTGAACTAATGGTTCGTGACGTGCTGCCATCTATTCGTTTTTTCTGAACTATTTAAAATGATACTCGCTATTTTAATTTAGAATTTGCTGAATTTTAAGAGTTTAAATTATATTTTAAGGATTGCATTTAGTATGTAAAAATTGCGAAAGAGTTGCTTAATAAATTAAGCGTATTAAAAAAATATTAGCTGCCACGAGTGCATGTTCATGAATTCTGAAAGAGTAAAATGAGGTTAGGAACCATCAGATCAATGCATTTGTATTGGATATATTAAATGAGTTACAATTTCAATCAAGTAAAATACGGGGACATAACAAAACAAGGACGGATTAATAATGAAGCTACTTGAACACAATTATTTACAGATATTTACATTATTTTGCTAATTAAAAATTAAATCACCAGTTGTTACCCAACCGGGGATCGAACCTAAGTAGCAATGCTTGAAACACACAGCCAATGAGAATGATCAAAAACCTATAGTAAGGCGGAGCCAAAATGATGTCAAATAGTTGCCTTCCTTGCCCACTTTCAAAAAGCGAAACACGAGCGCACCTTCTATATATAGTCTTCACTATCCTTGCTGTGAAACAAGAAATAAAGAAGTCCTCCATTGCCAGGTACTCTTGGGAACATTCACCTGAATGTTTTAGAAATTTTTTCTAAATTTTCCAGAAAATTAAAAAAAAAAAAAATGTTGTTTTTCTTGTTTTCTAGTTGGGTGACAACACTATAAAAGTGACTTTCCTTTTGGCAATCCGAAGTTTCTTTTTACACCATTAATTTTATTTCAAGCTAAAAATATTTTCCAAGTGCATGTTCTTTAATTCACCATTTCGATTAATATTTTTTTTAAAAATCAGGTAATTTATAAGTTAATAGTTTTTAATGGAATTACAGATAGCTTATGATAGTTAAAGGAAATAAATTTATATGAATAAACAATTTACAAAAAAAAAGCAATTCTGTTGTTTCAAAAATTTTATGACGTATATTTTGCAGTATTTTACAAAAATAAAATAAACCTCAAAACCTTACAATGTAGAATATTTAGTGATGCAAGAAACAACTTACCTCTTCTCCCCTTGAAAGTCGCCTGTTTGTGATGATAAGTATTTTATTTTCTCTGTCGATCGACACGTTTTCAGCAACACAGTTCGGGTAGCAGGAATGGTTGATGTATCTGGCTAGACCACCGCTAAGAGTGGCGTCAATGACTCGGTTTTCATCAAGGCGGAACATATAGGTGCCTCGGTTCTAAGGAAATAATAATAAAAAACTTTAATATATGATTCAAACCAGCGTTCAAATGCTGGTTTATTGGTTTATACGTTTTCCGGCTGCCTTCTTCGTATTGAGACTTATCACAGCCACATACATATTCAAACATGCACCTTGTTATTTTTTAACCAAGATCAGATGACGAGGAAGCACCTGAGCTGGAACCCCATGCCTTCAATAGATGTCGGGACTTTGTATCCCGAACAGATTTATCATGCACCAGTTCCATATACACGCCGGTATAATTTATTGGATGTTCTAGACGACTTTCTAGTATTTCTGTAGTGAAACTGGCAGCACTCCGATCACAAGATCACTACTTTTTTACTGTTTTTGTCTAGTCCATTACATGGGCTCGAACTACTAATTCTGTGATTAAAGGTTGAATGCCTTTATTCACTAGACTACTGAATGCTCATAAATGCTAAAAGAAATCTGATTTTCCAAAAATATTAATTTTCACTTCAGCTAAATCAAATATAAAGAATCTAGATAACTAAAATATACTGGTTTTAAAATAATAAAATTTCATTATTTATTTTTCTGATTTTAAATAAACAAATCTTTGCAATAATTTATTAATTATAAATATTTTAGATACACTAACAGACAATTTTTAGATTTTTTTAATTTTTAAATTCATTTAATAAAAATTAATGCATAAGGTTTAAAATGAAGATTAAATTAACTTTTTTAAATAATAAAATATTTCTGAAAACGCTCAAATGTGAAAAATAAGCAAATTTTATAAGATCATTCACCAACAAAACAAACAAATTTTTTTTCAGAGGGTTATTTATTATTTTTTGAAAACAGAAGTTGTTTTTTAAAAAAATATTTTATTATCCGTTGAATTTTATAAACTAATAGAATTGTATAATGTGTTTGGTCTAAACAGAAAAAATTTCAGGTATATATCATTCATATCTTCTGAGAAATTGAAACGTAAAATTACCTGGGCTTCATAAATTGCTTCATTTCTCTCAGAAATTTCATTACGAATAAGTTGACCAATGTATTCTATGACCATTGTGTGTTTCTCCATGTCTCTTGCTGCATACAAGCCAAGACCCTGTAATAATAAATCAATTGAATTTTTAATTTATGTTTGTTATAAAAACCTCAAAAAGAATAATTATGCACTAAAACAATCAGTATATGTAACTGCACTACAGTAGAACTGAAACTTAAAATAGAGAATAAAATCAATTAAAGCAAAAGAATAAAATACAACCTCTACTACACAGCACCTTGAAAGACAATCTCCCCACTATTTTAAGCAAATTACATAAGCTCTTAAGAGTCTGTCTATCTTATGATAGATTTGGTTTGCACAGTCTGAATGTTATTCTACAAATTGAAATCTTACCTAATGGATATACTTTAATATTTTGGCAATCAATGGCTTTAATATTGGTAATTGATTTTCATAAAAAAAAAAATTGCATATAATCTGAATTTTGAAGACGAAAGTAGTTCATTAACAGATAACTCTTTAAAAACTTAATAACAAATTATAATATCTATTAATATTGAATTGAGTTATTAAACATATTTTTTAATAAGTAGTTGAATTAAAGTATTGCCTATTTGGATTGTGTTATGCAACAAATGTTCATTTAAACCAACCATCAGAATGTTCATTTAAAGAAAACTTACTGTAAAGGAAACAACTCAATAGGAAAATTCATGTTTCAACAATTCTCTACATCTCATGTCTCTACTATTTTTTTTTTTAGAATAATACTGGTTGCTACAAATACTAGTGTATTGAAAGTGAAACCTTGTACTTTCATTTACATGAAAACAAAAAAAAATTCAATTTGTTTGTTAACCGGTTGTTGCATAACCCGGTCTATTTAAGGAGTTAAAACCTTTCTTGGTACAGTAACATAAAAAAAACTCTGAAATATGGTAATTTTATCAAACAAATTTGATACACAGGTGCAGATAGACATTGTGCATAGATTTGGTAAGTGAGAATTCACAAATTATCAAGTAAAATAACTTGAAAATGTGTAGCTATATCATAAAAAAAATATTGAAAAATTATTTGTGGTTTCTGCAAATTAAAACAATTGTTTTTCACATACCACGATTACGGACCGTACACATTATGAGTTAAGGATGAGCTCTCAACCTCAAATTTTCGAAAAATGCATTTGCCACATCCGTGTCCTAAACCGTTAATTTAAACAGTTATGCAACATACAGTTTAAAAATAATTTGCAACAAAAATTTTAAGTATGATAATACAATATTCATTTAAATAAGAATTACCTGAATTTTACTACGAGCCAGGTAGACATTGTTCCGCCATTCTATCTTCATTTTTCGATACTGGGATGACTTAGAATGAACAAATTGTTTGACGTACGGCGATGAAGAGATTTCCATTTGGTGATAAGGCGATGCAAATGCAGCGTGGAAAGATCTCACAGCATTGCACGTATGAAGTGTGTGAGGCCTAAAAGGAAGTTTTATTGAATTTTTAATAGTTTATATCGCAACTTTAGAAACTTTCTTGCACTTTTTAAAAAAAATCTTAACAAAATGATACTCACCTTTTAAAATGTGTGCGTAACTTGGGTTCTGAACGGGCACAACCAGTAGGATTGATCGCTAGTGGTAACTCAAGGAATGGTGAGCGTCCATAGCGGAAATTGTAGTCATTCAGGGTGTCTACACCAGGCAGCTGTAATAGCACAAACAATGATTAATATTCATATTTTACAATTGTACCAAAATACAGTAAGCATAAAAATAAGAAATCATGCAATTTCCTTGTTATAATAAAAATTTTAATTCAAAAAATGAGAACAGTTTTATGACATCTTATTCCAATGGAAGCGGCAACAAAAAAAGCATTTTGAAATTGAAATCTAAAAAGTGTTTTATTGCAATTATTTAACTAGAAAAGATAACTATTTTTCTCACATGGAAAAACATTATTCAGTTTCTATAACTACGCAATTTCCGTTTTCAAATTCTTGAAGAATTTAATCAGTGAATTTATGATGGAATCCTAAGATCGTATTAAAACCCTAACTCAAACTCTAAACTAATTAAAATATTAAATATTCTCATTGTTAAAACCTTATGCTCAGTGAAAACTATGAATTTATCAAGTTCCAATAAAGCACAGATAGATAATAAGTAAATTATGTCTTACGGATTCGAGTATTCGAAGCACAGCAGGTTCAGTTAAGCCAAACAAATCGTCTCCAGTTGGGAAGTCAGGAAATATTTTAATAGTTTTAGCTTGCTTCCTCATCTTTTCAATTGGGTAGATCACCTTCTGCCACACAGCTAAACACAAAGGAACATATCTTGGATTAGTATATGAAAGATAAATCTAAATAATTACTTTATTTTGTGGTTATACATTAAGATAATTATTTCTATGAAAAAGAATTAGGATGAAAAAACATTAACCTTGTGTGTGTTTATTAAATTTGTATATATAATTAACTAACCAACTTTAAGAATACTGTTTCAATGCATAATTGAGTTATACACAACATAAAACACTTTTTTGCATGTTACAGTAGAGAAAAAACTAGGTGAATATATAAATTACTTTGGCATATGCAGTGCAGAACAACATAGTTAATGTTTTATTTTAACTTATACCAGAAATAAAAGGGTGACAGATGTGTACTACTAGTGAAACTTGACAGTTATTCCACTATTCACATTTTAAATAATCATGTTAAGGAAGGATTAGACAACATAAATTGGTAAATGTAAGGAATTGAGATTTATTATCATCTATAAAATATATATATCAGAACAAGGAAAAAATATTAAAATCAGTTTCGTAATTTTTTTTTTTTTTAAATTAAAAAACAGGAAACACAAATAATGAAACGAATTAGTGTTCACATAGTTTTAAAAAAGGGCAGGGGGGATTTGTCAAAAAGGGCACTTTTTGTTAAGTAAAATGGCACTTTTTGTTATATAAAAGGGCAAAGGGTACGATTGGGATACCAAGGCAATCCTACAGACCTACGTTTTTGCAGAAAAATATTTTTTTTTAATTAAGATATTATGCGCAAAGAAGATATTAAAAAAAAAGGAAGGGCACATTTTTCGCTTCTAAAAAGGGCAGGGCGCATCAGCACTTAAAAAAAAAGGGCAGGGCGCATCGGCACTTACAAAAAAAGGGGCGCGGCGCCCTTTGAAAAACGCATAACAGGAACACTAAAACGAATAATGTTGACTGTCATTTTAGATAGAATTTTAAACCATCAGGTGTTATTTTTAAAAATAAAAATTTCTTTGACTAATTCTACATAAAAACTCATTGAAACTAACCTTTAGATGTCTTATCTTTCAATATAAGCTCTTTCTGGTCAACATCCTTCATTTGAACAGAAAATTCAGGCTTTCCCCCAAGGTCGTTTATTGTACAAGTATATTGGCTTCTTCTTCCAAGTTTTCTCATACTCCAGTACATTCGGATGACCTTGTAACCAACCTAACGGAGAAAAACAAAATATAAATAAGAACAAAGTAAACAAATACAAACGCTAAAAACATAATAGTTATCTATAGATAAATCACTTTAAATTGGTAATTTAACAGAAATATGTATAAATAAAAGATAAGTTAATAAAATAAAATAACTAAAATTATTTTTTAAAAAAACTTACTGGATATATAGAGTTTGTATTATGAAATGCCTGCATCTGAGTTGGCAATAGTTGTCCAATGTTGTGAAAAATTAAGCTCCCGACTCTCAAGACAAACTTTTCGTCTTGAATCATACTAAAAAAAGAAAGGGTAATTTAGTTTATATTAACAGAATTAAACAAAGATTTAACGTTAAAATTTTTTTTCAATAAAAGTTCATTTAATATGTCAAATGAAAGAATATGTATAGAAAATATTTTAATAAATAAAACATACGCTGCCACTTGTTTGTGTTCTTCTCGGTTAATGTACACTCTACGGAACACTGCAACAGAATCCAGCTTGTTTTCTTCATTCCCTTTATGTGAATGTTGTGGGCACATAACAGTCTAAAATTAAATAAACAAGATTAAATTATTCTTTTTACATGCCCAAAAATCAAATCAAAACGAATTAAACAAATTTTAACTTGATGCGTGTCAGAAATAAACATCGAAAGAAATTTATGATTGTGTTTCAAATATTCCAATATGGGTGATTGATTATTCAGTTAGAAATAGCCTACCTAACTAGTTTGCGTCCGATATTTGTATTGCTTTATATGGCAAAGAACATTTTTTAAATTAAAAAAATAGTTCACGTTACAATTTTAAGTAGTTAACATATGGATAACACACACATTTGAATAAAAATGCCACAAATTTCCTACTCTATAATGTGACTTATTTTTATCCTATACAAACATATTTAAACAAATATATTACACAAAATATATTTTAAAACATTTCAAAACTTAAATTTGACATCTCTATAAAATTATATAAACCCTAATTATCCCAACCTAAACTAGTGAAAATAATTTACCCCCTATAGATAATCAATATTAATATAAAACCATTTTTCCCATAATAAAGTTCTTGTTGATAGGAATTCGCTTGAGAAGAATTAAATTAAGTCCTTTCAAATTGCTTCAATTCGTTTTTCATAAATTCTCTCTACGAACAGAGTGACATTGAACAATACCTTATCTTTGAACAATACCCCTTATCTTTGAACAATACCTTATCTTTGAAGAAACAGCACTGTTCTTTTCTTGCACATGGAAAATGGTAGACATTAGGGCACCTCGTCTTGAAGCATCGCACTGACGCTCCTTGCTTGTGGCAGTAGCAGCAATTCAAATGCCGCGAGCGCTTGAAAGCGGTTTCAACGTTCATTAATGCCCCATTCACTGTCTCGTAGACTTCAGCTGACCACAAAGCACAGTTCAAATGAACCCATTTGTTGACATCAACATTCAGTAGCCTAAGTCAAGAAATAAATTGTTAATATAATATCAAACTAAATATGCAATCTCTTAATTAAGTTTTTACTAATAGTTGATTATTCAATATGAATCTAATCCATATCAGGTATTATTAAAGAGATTAGCTATTTTTTATTTAAACGGCTGATGCTTAAGGTTGTAATATCACACCATGGGATCTTTAGTTTTTCTATGCACTTAATTTTCAAATTCATATAAAAAAACTTGATTTTACAACATCAACAAATATCTAATTTAATGATTTTAGGTCCAACTTAAAGACATTCTTTAAAATTTAAAAGAAACATTATATTAATTTGAAAAATTTCAACAATCAAAGTCCTTTTAAATTGCTGACATACTTCAATTCGTTCCATTAAAGAATCCAAATTCACATTAAAGCAACATGTTCTAGCGCATAAACCGTGTAATAAAACAAGGAACCGTTTTTAATTTTATTTTTATGTAGGTTTAACTTTAGAATTTTTTTTAATTATACAAGTATATTAACACTTTTTTTAAATATATATAAGCACATTATGGCACTAAACTTAATAATTTGGTATTCTTTGTGGTTAAGCTATGCATTATTAGATGTCTAAAAATTATAAATTTTAAATATAATCTGTATACCTTGCTGCTCCATTTGTATCTCCATCACCAGTTGCATGGCAAAAAATGCATTTTCTTTCGTCTTTTGGCATTTGACTAGGCTTAATTGTATGGTAAAAAGCACGACCAGTCTAAAGGAAAGAAACAATTACATTAAGAGGTAAAATATAAAAATGTTGTTGCAGCATTTTCATTTCTATTTCCTTAAAGAAGCATAGGTAATGAAAGTCTTGTTTAAATATCAAAATCAATTATGTTGATGTTTAATTGCATATAGGCATTTGTAAATAGAGTATTATTTTAATGAACACTTATCAAATTGCTAATACATTTATATTCGTCTTGTAAATCAAGATTCCATTTCGCACAAGCAAAACAAATAATAAAATCTGTCATACATATCTCCAAAAACACACACATTTTAAGAACTCTTTAAGAATTTTTCTAAACTAAAATAGTGAATAGGATTTCAGACAATTTAATACAATGTATTTTAATTTTTTTTTTATTTATATACATATATAGACTTCAGGAAGCTAAAAATATAATTAGAAAGTCTAATGATTGAATAAACACTGTGCTAAATTAAAACGTTAAAGCAATTATAATTCCATAACAAACATGAACATTCAAAAATGCTATTTTGTAAAAACATATAAATTTTAATTATTACATAAAAAACTCTTTAAGTTATTTAAATTGTGCAAAATCTACAGAACCATTTTCAAAGATCATTTTTCAGAAATAATTAAAGGCAGGGGGAATGAAATTATTATATAGTACTAGACAAAAGAGTATGCTAGATCAATCATTATAATAAAATACTTAATTAAATAAAGCAAAAGCTATATTTTTTATTAATAAATTATCTAAATACACCTATGAATAACTATGCAATAATTCTTGTTAACGACTGGTTTGGTAGCATTAATTGTATGAAAACTAAATTTAAATATCGATAATATGAATATATCTAAAATATAATATACATTTCACTAATTAATATTTCAATAATTACACAAAACCAAAGCAAGTGCTTACCTTCTCTGTCCCTTCTTCTTTCTTTTTTGATTTTATGGTACTGTCAGAATCAGGGAACCAAAACTTGTACTTAATACTTCTCCACTTCCGAAATTCTGAATCCTGTAAGAAACAGAGGATAAACTTTTAAATACGCACTGAAGATTTTAAATTGCAAAATCAATAAATTAGCATAAACAATTAAAATATTTGTCAGAATTTAAAAAAAAAATTGTATTTAAATAAAATTGCTCAACAAAATGTTTGCTTACATTAATTCATTCTGTAGAATTCAATTGAAAGCACTGATAAGCAATCAATTATTTTAAAGAAATTACTAGATTTAACTTAAGGTATCCGAACTCGTTCGAAGCACTTTTTTTAAAATGTGTCAGTTAAATTTATTTAATGCTATTTTTAGATTGTTTGTTAGTAAAAATTAATTATATATTATAAATATTTAAAGTTTATTATTATAATTATTAAAAAAATGAAATAATCATTGAAAATTTTAAGTTTTTATTCAAAAACTTGAAAAGTTATACAAGACATACAAATCAGTTCATATGGAAAATTTTACTATTAAAATAAACTGCATGTTATTATCTAGTGTTCCAAGTAAAATTAAACATATATATAAAAAATTAAATTTTTGGTGACACACCGAAAATTTATTATAAGATTTTTGACAATTTCACAACCTTATAGTTCAATATTTAGTCCATAAATAAAAATATATTAAAGATTTTCCAACAATTTTAGTACATGCACTAGAATACACTCTACTAAATATGGACACAAAATTTAAAGACAATATAACAATAATATTTTGAGTTATGATTTTTGAAATTTGCTGTTTTTGAATAAAAATCAATTCTGAGAAAAATGCGTTTGAAGTATAAATTTATCTATTATTAATATTAAGAAAGTTTCAACACAATTAAAATCCCCCCGATTTATATGTTATACCCTCCTCTTGCTCATCTTTAGCCATTTTCCCTTTTTCAGCTAATCTAATTTTTTTTCTGGCAACTTTAACATTAGGTAAAGAGTGGCACTTCGAATCCTTCACTCGTTCGATGTCCAGTTCTGAAAAACCTTTTAATGTGTGAACACCAGAATTGAGCCGGGGTCAGGTTTACTGTACGGTCACCCTTGGCGCGATTTTTCCGCATTTGGCGATAATTTTTTTTAAATGGCAACTCCCCTCCGAAACGACAAGGAATTGCAGCAACCTTATTGGACAAAAGTCGCCAAAATGGCGAGATTTTGAAAAAGTCGCCAAGGGTGACCGTACAGTAAACCTTTACCTTGAGCCGAATGACCTTTCCCAATGAGTCTTAGTCCAAATGAAATATTTACAGAATGTAATTTGTTTGATTTTTCAGAGGCGCAAAATGTATTTTTGTATTCGCAGTTTTGACATTTCACTGTCATATTTGATGCCAGTCCAAATACAGACTCTTGTAGAAGACACAGTTTACTGCTAAAGCAATCGGGGCAGCACAAACTCTTTATCACATTGGAGATAATTTGAATATTAATTATTTGATTTCCACTGATTTCAGTTCGAGAGTAATTGTCCAAATAAGAAGTCATAGTGAGCTTCTTTTCACTTGCCGTAGGCACGTCGTTCGACGCAGATGAATCGGATTCAGTGGAACATGTAACATATTTATTTCCTCGGAATTTTTTCTTACGAATAAAACTTGGGTTTCTCGAATTTCCCATGGTGTTTTAACATAAATGAAATCAAATTTGGAGAGTTAATTAAGTTAGGTCTTTAAAAATAATTATTAAACAGATTATAAGGAAAAAAAACGCTGCTTGTAAAGAAATAAACAAGATAGTAAAGTTGTTGCCATTTTTAATACAAAAACTTCTGATATAAATGAAAATATCTGGTGGCTAGATTATAGCAACATTAAAATAATAAATATTGCAATTAAAAATTAGAAAAGTTGAAAACTAAGGAAAAAACGATGTTTCTGCCTCATTTCCGGTTTCGGAATGCTACTTCCGTTTTCATTTAATATTTGTCCACTTGAACTTTAAATTACTATAACTTTTGTTCTAATTGACGCACAACTAAAGTAAAAACTGTTTTGGAAACTTAAAAGTGCAGAAAATCATATTTTTAAATAAAAAAAATTTGGTAATTTCAGTCAAAATCACTTTATTCAACGTGTACGGATACCTTAATAAATCAACTCGGCAATGATTTTCTACAACATATATTTTATCTCTTAAAGGAAAACAAATAACAAAATCTATCATACATATCTCCAAAAACACACAAATTTAAAAAAAAATTTAAATGACGAGACATTGTTCCTTGGCCTTTCCTTTGAGATAGGCCCCACCCCGAACCATCGCCAATAGCTCTGGTGCACATTAAATCTGATTAGACCTATTAGATTTAATGATAGATTTTAGATCAGATTTAATGTATAGTCTGAACTTATCTCCAATTTCAACGCAATAGAAATTGGAGACAAGTTCAGACCATGCGTCGTCCGAACTTGCCTCCAATTTCTACGGTCGTGTATACGGGACTGGTGCACATTAAATCTGCTTGGGGTCCAATGTTCTGACGCTTATTGCAGATGCATCAGGTGCCAGCTCAGGTGTTGTCCTCGTCATCTGACCAAGATACAAAATTACGAGACATTGTTCCCCAGCCATTCCTTCGAGATAGGCCCCACCCTGAACCATCTCCAATAGCTCATTGTTCAGCTTTAGTGCAATGTTAATTAACAAATCCAGTATTTGTTAAACTATAATTAAAATTCATTCAAAATTCGAAAAAGTAAAGTGATTTTTTTTAAAGAAAATAGCAAAAAAACTTACTACAGGGTGTCCAGAGGGAAAGCGTTTGAATTTCCCTGATAATTTCCTGCAAGCCGTATTTTTTTACGGCAATATTTTAAAAATGTATTATTATTCCTTATTTTTATGCAAGATATGCTTTGACATTATCTTATTATGTCCCAAAAATATATTTATTTTTAATATGCAAGTTTACAAACTATTTCTGTGACTATTTCGCTTGATTTTCTAACTACCAAAAAATTGCAACCAAAGGTTAACATCCAAAAATCAAAAATCAATGCATAAAAATTTAATGTACCCTGAATTCAAAATTCCAGTGCATTTACCAAATATCTATAATTCAAAATGATACTTAAAAATCATAAAAGGCCCATATATCTCTTATATTATTAGTGATTGTACTTTCAGATCAAAGACTAAAGTAACCTTAATATTAAAAAAAGAAATCCAATATATTCAAAAAAAACATAATTCAATATATAGAAACCCAATGCATCCCTATCCCTAAGAATAAAACTAATTTATTAAATCTAATCCAGTATCTTAAGATATACAGCTCAGTACACAAAATATATTTCCTAAGATCTAAAATGTACGCAAAAAATAATAGATGCAACAACAGTTTCGTCAAGTTTAACAGAAAAAAAATCATTATAGGGACGTTCAAAAGAAATTTGAATTTCACTAGGAACTTAGCAAGTTTTAAACATTTGAAAGATCTATTTTTAAAATAAATTGAGTGGGCGGGCAAGTACCTAGTTAGAGATAGCCAATTGGTTTGTCAAATTTTAGAAACATCAGCATTTTGGTGGTGTTTCTACGACCTTGAAAGAGAACATTTTCACTTTTGCACACTTTTGCACACGCAATTTCCTTCCTTTTGATTGCATTTAAAAAGTATTTGAATATTTGCAATCAATCAACGATGTTTCACAGCCAGAAATCAAGTTAAAAATATTTTTTTTTACCAATTCCCTGATTTTTTTCAAAAAAATTCCAAATTCCCTGATATTTTCCAGAGTGGTCAAATTCCCTGATATTTCCCTGTTTGTGGACACCCTGCGTTACAAACACTTCAGAACTAAACTCTTTCAATAAATTTGAACTTTAACACTTAATGTCTAGACAATACTAAAAAGCAGACAATGAAAAAAATCCAAAAGAAAGAGAACACAGAACTCAATTTTACCATTTCCTCCATCTTCTCCAATGAGTCCATGTTAAAATCAGGGTTGAGAGCAGAATTGTTCTTATCACTGGTTCTAGACAAATCAATTCTCAGGTCGTTGCTTTCTTCTTCAACATCCATCGGCTCGATTTTCAGCATGTCCAAAGATTCAGCCTTAATGGCATCCCCTGTATTTTGCAACACACCTTTCTCATCGGCAATAAGAGATCCGAGGGAATCTTCCGCATTTGCGTTCTTTTCGTGGGCATTTTCACCAACGTGGTCGACAACAGCAACTGTTCCCTGTTTTAGATTAGAAAAAAGCATTTTAGATTAGGTATAATTTATTTAAACAAGTAGACAAAACTTGCTGAAGAACAATGCAAATGAAAACTAAAATTGAGATTGTTAATTCTGGTTGTTGATTACAATATTTTAGACCAATAAACTTACTTTCTCTTCCGATGCAGCAGTTCCTCGATGGGTCAAAGCAAACTGCATATAGCAGTTTGTACTACAAAAGATAACTTCATCTTCATCCTGAAATAGTTTTTACATTAATATTGAGATTTTGGCTTGTTTTTAATGCTAAGTGAAACAATGGTATTAATAATGTATATCTTACAAATGTATATACAAGGGGTGATAAAATTCAATAAACAATTTTTTTCTTATAATGGCAGAGGTAAAAAGTGCTCCTAAAATGTGTGTGCTCGTAAATTTTAATTTGTGTAAATCTTAAAGTTGGTGAATTTAAACATGTGAAGTTAATTAAAAAGTTAATTTCGATTTCTGCTTTATGGTTGGGTTATCCAAAAAATGGAAAGTATCAAAATGTAGAAAAAGTATAGGTATTTTAATTAAATCAAAAAAGAAAATACAGAAGTTTTGAAAAAGGATAGTAATAGACCACTGTTAGTAAAGTACACTATTTAAAAGTTTGCACTATTTTTTTTTAAATGCAACTGAACAAAGTGTTCCAGGTGACTGATTAGTCACTGTATTTTTTATTAAAATTTTGAAAAGCCTCTTTACAGCAGATATCTCTCAATGATTAGCAATAATAATATCAAAACATGAGGCATTTATGCAACCCCAAATATCCTTGGAGACCATTGAGTCTAAAGAAAACACATGCTGATTTGAAATTTATTACCACAATAATATCCATCTTGATTGTTTCACAATAATGCTTTTAAATTATGTTATACAACAGCTACACAGACCGGTTTTTCTACAACTGTGTAGCAATATTTTTTTTTAATTTCTGCAAAATATTAAAAAAAAGGTGTTAAATTAAACTTTTTAAACTTAATAATAAGCAAACCCTTTTTAAACATAAAAAGGTACTCACCTGTTCCTCTCGAGACATGCACGTGAGATCGGCAGTTTTCTTGCGAATGCCTGCGCTAAGAACAACTATGTCGCAATGACGGCAAAAACGAGGTTTACCATTCAGTAGCGAGTGTATACTCACATCCGAATTTTTCGCTAGAAAAAATTATTTCATCATTAAAACCAACATTGTGGTAAAAAGGTAATCTTAAAAACAACTGTAATTTATTCATTTTGTACTGCAACAAATATTTTCTTTATGTATACGATTGTTTACTTTATGTATACGATTGTTTACTTTATGTATACGATTGTTTACTTTATGTATACGATTGTTTACTGTATTTATATTACAGAATTATTTGTAATTGATAAGTTATTTTAAAATATATATAAACTGGTGTCCAATCCTGACATTTCACTTTAAATTTCTCCTTTTAATTTTGATATGCAAAATATTAATTTAGGATATAATTTTACAGTTACAATTAAAAACAATTTATCTTTTGAATCTAATTTAATAAGCTTTTCATTAAAGAAAATATCAATTAATTAACCTTTCATTAACAGTAAATATGTGCAACTAGTCAAAAAGAATAACCAAAATGGCTCCTTTATAAGAGAAAAAATGAAAAATTTACATTTAAAGATTCTTCAATCTTGGGTATTTTCCTTAAATATTTTCTTAAAAATACTACCAATGTATTCTGCAGATTCTCCTTTGAATTGCTTTTGGGCTATTCAAGTGGGTAAATAGAGAAGTAAATAACTTTCTCATTAAAACCTAACCAAGTGCGTTTGAGACATAGTTGGTAACAGACTAGATAGTACTAAGAAGATATGCTACACACATTCGAAACCAGCCACTAGTTATCTTGGAATACCTTTGAGTTTGAACAACACATGTGCATGGTTGTGTGTAGGGTGCATAGCTACATCTCTGTTTGTTATATATTAGAAATTGTTTTATTCTCAAGTCTAGTATGAGCTAGTTTTAGCATTTAAATATAGTGCAATTTAGATCAGCAATTTGGAAATATTTCAAAATTACATTTTCAAATACATTGTGCAGTACAGCTCCTGCCATTTTAAAATCAGTATGAATATGAATAGTTTATTAAAGAAACGTTAAGAGATCTTTTCATAAAAAAAACTGCCAGATATCCGGCAAAAACCAGTTTGGATATCCGATATCCGGCGAAACCACCCTATTTATTATATAAAGCAAATAAAAAAAATAATATTTAATAGAACTAAAAAAACAAAACTAGTATGACTCACATCTTCGATATAAACCTAGCTTTTGACTAGGTGGTGTTGCCGTTCTCTCCACGATTTCATAAGAGGCAGGGATTGGTATCTTCAGAAGATCGGCTAGTGCAGACAAAACTCCACAGATATCCTCGGCAGCAGCTGATGACAATGTCAGGGTCACGGCGACATTCCCTGAATCTTTCAAGGGGGCCGAGTAGCCTCCTACACCGGACAGTTTGGTCTTCATCAAGCCTAATTCTAGCTTGTCATCTGGTATGTTTTCTTTATCCTGCAAAAGAGATTAATGTTGATCCTGTGTAAGACAAATCTGGGCAATTTAAATTTTATAAGAAAACTTTACAAAAGAGGACCGTTCACTTATTATGTCACACATTTCCTTGGAGGCAGGAAGGATCTCAGTGTCTACGTGATGCATCAAAATGTTGAAGAAAAAAATAGACATATTTTATAGGAATGTGACAAATAGTGATCGGGTCGAATACTAACTATTCAGTTAACTCAGGGGCCGAATAACAACTTCCATTAAAATTCATTATAACAGGTAAACAACCTAAGTACCTGAGGTAAAGGTTTAATACTTAAATTATCGTATTATATGTATATAGTATTTTTATTTACTATAGAATAGTAATACTATTAATTACAAAATTATAATAATTAATCTATATTTAATTCAATTTGCACTTAAAATACACAACATCTTTTGTCTGTAAAAATCTTTCAATTATACAAATTTTCAATATCAAATTGGCCACTTTCCTAACATACATATTCAATGAGTTTTTGTCATTCATGATCAAAAATTACTTTTTTTGGTTTAATAGGTTTTGTAATTTTTGAAAGATATAAATTTAATTTTAATTATTGATTAAAAAATAGTGCATTTCACTGAAACTTACTTTAATTCAGATAGGTACAGAAAATACACATAAAATAAATACACATGAAATTTAAAAAAAATTCTAGCAAAAAAAATTTCAAATTCGATTTTTTTTTATCTTGTTTTTTGCCCTGCTTTTATGACAGCAATTTGGCTGATGACTGGACGAATATCAGAAGTATTCGGCTAATGGGCAGAATACAGAATACCAACTTAATATTTATCTCATCCTTAATTTTTATAAGTGTTTATGGAAGTCGAAAATATTTCTAACGGCCATTCTTGAAATGTTTGATAAAATACAATGATACAAAAAAAAAAAAATCAAAGAAAAGTAATCAGACACATACAAAATCTAAAATTACAGATTTTACAAAAAATTATCCCAACACTTTATTTGCAAATAAGTAAATAATTTAAAACATATATTTATAAAAATCAATTCTTTAGAAATGCTAAAAACTTAAATGTTGTACACATAAGAGTTTAGCTAAACACTAAAAGAGTTAGGTTTTATTATTTAAAAATTGTTGTCATATAATTGTAATTAATATTTATTTATTCCTTGTATAAATTGTATTTGATACCAGATATGTCTTTATTCTTCCGATGTGTGCCACTACTTATGAAACGTATTTCAACGGTTAAGCACAAATATAGCATGTAAGATTTATTTTTTTGGTGAAATTTTTTTCGTCTGAAATTCTAGATGATATAACCTACGAGACAGGGGTGACGAATGTGATATTGCAGACAAGGGAGATGAAGGAATACAAAGTTATAAAAAAAAATAGCATGAAACATTACCAATTTAAATACGAGTGCTAATGTGGCAAAATTAATTAAAACTATTTAAAAATAAAGAAGTGTAATTTGTATTATAAATCAATAACTATTTTTTTAAAAATATTACTAAGTACTTTTCAAAGAATAGTGTGAAATATTTTAATTACCTTTTCTTCGTCCAGTTCTTCAATACATGATTCATTCCATGGTTTAGGTTTCACTAAAATATACATTAAAATTTTAGTGAAAAAAAATCTTTTTTTTTATATAATATATATTGAAACAACAGTGTTCTAATAATGGGAAAACAATGAATTACCAATTCACTAAATTTTCGTGAATATTCAAATACACATGAAATTTGAATTATAAAGCAAATTTAATATAAACTGTACAAAAATGCAGATTTTAAGATAAAATAACTTTTCATAAATACAAAACCCTTTAACTTACATCTAATTGGAACTGGATACATCAGAGGAATGACTGGAGAGCCATTTCGCTTCTTTTCAGGCAGCAAGTGATCAATAAACACCAACATTGGGAATTTGCTTCGAGGTTCAAAAATGCACGATTCGGGAGAAGACGAAGAAATCACAGTATCAGGACTACCAGCATCCCTAAAAAATACACAATTAAAAGAATTGCAGTACATGGAAAATAAAATTTTGTTTGAGAAATTCAAAGGCAAACCTTCAAAAGTAAATTGTTATAAAAAAATTTTTGAGTAAATTAAAAAAAATATGAGTAGAATGAGAATTTTAATAAAAAACTAATAGATTTTCTGAGACAATTATCTTTTCACAATAACTATAGAATTTATTAGGATATATTTAAGTGAAAGGCAAAGGCACTTACCTCATAATGTTTACAGCTTCCTTCTCCACATTTGATTTGAAAAGTAAACTTAGTTCATTGTTTTCAATTGCTGAAAAAATTCAAAAAATATAATTAAAAAACTATTAAAAGCTAACTAACAAAAAGACAACTTTCACATTTAAACTCCTATAATATATGTTTCGCAACCAATTTTCTTAATATTTTTTATATAAGTAACATTATAAACTTTTTAAATTCAATTTCATTGAAAAAATAAGCATTAAAAAATGCATTTGCTAAGATTATCGATAATAAACATTAGCTTTCAAAATCTATATTATGGGGTCCGTAAGCATTTTTCGAAAATAAAATTAAGGAGTGTCTAAATACTTTTCAAGAATCTTAAATGCAATTTATAAGGATCTAATTTTTAATGCAATTTATAAGGATCTAATTTTTAATGCAAATAACTTGTACACATTTGTAACAAACAGTTAGCTATGAAGTCGGAAATAAGCTTCTTAGTGAAATAAAATAAATAAAAAAGAGGAAAATAGGTGCAATCAAAGCTATTGGGTGCAAGAAAGCAGTGGGTATTTTTACAGTCGTGTTAACTCACATTAATATGAAACCTTTTTTTAATAGAAGTTTAGTAACATTATTTTAATGACAGTCATTTGAATGACATTTTAAGAGCCTTTCATAACTTGAAAGTTTCTAAGGACCTTTTGAGCAAATATAAATTTTTTCTAGTATTTTATAAGAGACTTTACGGACATGAAACAAAACACACAGATTCGATGGACTTTTAAGAACCGTACGAATCCTGTATTATAAAGAAATAAAAATTTAGGATAACTTGTACTTCTTTGAATACATATTTATTATTGAATATTTATTTGAATACACATTTGGTCAAAAGAAAATTAAACAGAAAAATAATTAAGAATTTTAGAACAAATTTGTCTAAACATGGACAAATTAAAATATATCGAAGGAGATTTTAGTAATGTATCGTCTATGGAAAAGTAATATTTCATGCAAACCTTTATTCAATCCTGGAAACTCCTGATTATAAAATCCTCGATAGGGGGAAGACGATGGAGGTAAATTTGCAGCAGATAGCGGAGAATTCTTTGAATACGGAGGGCAGGAGTAGATATCATTCTGGCCAGGAATGGTGGCATTTCCATACCTGCCCTTCAGCTGATGCTCTAATGACAAGAATAAAAAGTGTTAATTATGCATACACATTAGGGATGGGCGATATTTGAATAACAGTTAAAAGATATTATTTCAATTTACGATAATTAACAATATTATTTTTTAAAACTAACAGTTCTTTATTTGTTAAAAAAAGTAGTATTTTAAAATCGAAAAAATATATGTACAGGGTTTCCACTCATTTTTAAAAATAAAAAAATCAGGAGTTTTTAAGGACTTTATAAGGACAAAAACAAGTTTTTAAGGACCCTTTTTTATCGCACTGCTTCTGTAAGTAATAAAAATTAAACAAATTATGACAACAATCAACTTGCATGTTAACTTAAAAATGACTTTTTAAACGCTATGCTATGTTTGAAAAGTATCTTAACAGAACCTCATTCTTAGCCTTCAAGTTATTACTTTTTTTAATTTGTCAGAATCTTGTTTGATTTCTTCACCAACTGTTAAATATGCATTTGCAAAGAATAATAAATGCAATGCACTAACCTATTATTGAAGCAAGAAAATAAATAGCATTTGAGCATCTCATGTAAAAAACAGCCACAAGTAATTGCCAATCTAAGTGAAATAAACTGAAAGCAAGAAATTTTAAAAGAACTTATAAAAAAATTTTTAATGTTTTTCTGGCAGGGGGAAAAATAAGGAGTTTCTAAGGACTCTTGGTCAAAAATAAAAGGTATCTTAAAAATGCAAACCAAAAATAAGGAGTTCTTAAGGACCAGTGGGAACCCTGATGTATTGAATAAAATAAGTTCTTCAAACAATTAATAGATGTGCTGTTTAATTTGATCAGAAGCTGTCCCTTCTCTTGTTAAAAATATCATAATAACTACAGTTTCTTTATTGTAACAGCTAAGCTCCTTCCTAATACACATACAGGAAACTTTTTCGAACAGGTACTAAACACATACATTAAAAACTAAGACATTAATAACTATACCTTTAACATTCAATTCTCCCGAACCAAACACAGGAATAGCTGAGAAATTTGGCTGTATGGTTGGCTCCAGTATCCTGAGCGGTGGGAGGGTGGTGATCTTGTTCATGAGTGCCTCTGGGTAAGGTTCGTATCCCTCTTCCAGTTTGGACGAGCTGCGGCGGCACTTCTTTTTGGCGATTATACCTTCCGGTTTCACTTGTTGCTCCAGTTTCTTCTTCTTCGGCCTCTTGCGTTTGATGGGTTTAGGTTTCTCACCAGGGGGAGGGGTGGGTTCTTTCTCTAGCTGGGCACGACGGATGTCTACAAGGAAAAATGTGTGCCCATTTTTTAATATAAGGGGAAAAAGTTTAAAAGATTTCAGTTGGTTTTCAAAACATCAAAAATAAACAATAGGAATCTTAAAACATAAATATTGGGACTCTTTTTTGCAAAAATTATAAGTAATAGTAATCAAAGAATACTGAGTTGTTTGAGTATAAGTTCAGTTATACTAGGTAAAATTAAAAGAACAATATGTTGGCTAATACTTGCTTATACAGAAATTATTACAAAAAAAAAAAAAAAAAATAATATTTAACTTTTTCACCCATATATAATCAGAATTTTCCTTCATGGGATCATACTTGTAGTACACACCATTTTTAAAAAAAAGTACTAATTGTTACAATATTTTGAATTTTTTTTCATTGAGATATAATTTAAAGGCTTCCTTTTTTTAATAAATAAAAATTAAATTTATTCATTAAAAATGTGATTTGCTCCAACAGAGAAAACAACTTTGAAAGAAAACAAACCAATACAAACGAAGACAAACCAATTCCTAAAAAACTAGCACAGTTTATTTAATTATCGTTTGAGTTTCTATGTTGCCAAAAAAATTTCTAACTTTGAGGAAATTAGTTTAAAAATTAAGCTTCCACACAAATTTGAGTATCCAGGATACCAAAATATGTAAGAAATTAGAATCCTAATTAAAGGTATTCTATAATTCTTATTGGAACTTTCTCACATTAACAATTATTTTAAATGCATACATAGGGTAGAAGCATGTTTATCCATTAAGAATTTAAATATATTAAATTATACAATATGACAAAAAATATCAAAATAAATTAACATACCTAAATAAGAAGGCTTTTTAGTTTTTGGATCAATCAGCATATTCTTATCATGTAAACTACTGATATCAAACTGTATATCCAATTTATTTAAATCATCGTCATCTTTCCTAAGTTCCTAAAATATACAAAATTTACACTTAAACATAATAAATCCACACTTGAACATAATAAATCCAGAAAGTAGTAAAAAAAATTATTTTTTTAAGTAACAAAACTTTTTTAAGTTTTCAAGCCATATATAAACATACAAATAATATATTTAAAAAACACTACATTGTAAAATTTTCTAATGAGTTTTGTTTTTAAAAAATATTTATTTGTGTCAAATAAATTATAATTATATATCAGATTTTGACTTCTCACACAGTATACTCAATTATCATTAAAAATATTTAAGCTAGAACATACTGTAAGACCTTACCTCTACACATGCAAAACAAACATAGGTATGCAAAGCAAAACGAATAGGATTGTGCAGCAATTTTTTTTTATTAATGGGCAACATCGAGCAGGGGCAGAGCCTTATCAACATGGTTTTATATCTAAGCATATCCTTCATAGGCACCTGCTCTTTTTTCTTTGGAATTGGCAACATCTTTACACTTTTCTTCAGAATGAGCCTCTCAAAATGAAATCCTTTTCAGCAATAATTCCTGCTCAACATGCCAACACGAATACTAAGCCCATTTCATGGAAATGTGTCATCAAACCCTTCCATAATAAAAGCTTTGGTAACACAAAAACCAGTTTTCTTTTGTTTTTTAATAAAGGCTTTCATGTCCTATTTCTTCCTTCTTCCGTAATGGAGTATGCTACAGATCAAAAACTGGTTTTTCTGGTTCTGTTGGGAGATGATTTTCTGACTTTGGTAATGAAAAATTCTAATTACCTTTCAAATTTACTGCTTTTTAGACTGGAAGGGTTCTTTTCAATTTGGATTTCAAGTCTTTGTGTATTTCACCATTGCAAATCAGTTTATACTATCAAATGTTGTCCACAAAAAAATAGCATTTTATCACTGTGTTTATTTTGTTTGTGTAAGATATTTTATTGCAGTTTCTCCCAAAAATTATATATTACTGTGCCAAATAATCAAGTGTGCCAGCATTTGAATAAGTAATAATACTAAGCATATTTCAAAAATTAGGAAGGAACAAAAACTTTAAAAATTGCATTGCCATTATAATTGTTATTGTAGTTTCAACAAAAATGCAGGTTTATTTTATTTTCCCCTCAAATCTAAACAATGTATACAAAAATAAAAATTAAAGTAAAGAAACTGAAAATTATGCTATAAATTCATATGTTCAAGAAATAATTTAATTTTGAAATAAAATAAGTTAAGCCTTTTTACAGAAGAAATACAGATACATTTCAATTGTTTAATGTACATGAATAAAATAAGAATTTTTTCAACTAAATTCATAATTCATAGGGAACAATTGTAAAAAGTAGAAGGGGGAATGCATATTGCAAGTAATTCATAAATTAGAAGGTATGGCAATGTCACAATATAAAAGACCTCAATAATTTTTAAACTTCATAAATATTGAAAAATTAACAGCATGTAAACAATTCATGTTGCCAACTTATTTAAATACATCATTTTCCAACAAGAGATAATCAGTTTTGTCAGTAATACACATAATTTTTAAATTAATAAAAATATTTACTTTTTTATTGTTATTGAAATATGGTTGATTTGGGTATAAATTATCTCTTTAAAAACAACCAAGACTCTGAAAATTAAATTTATTATATATACATATATATATATATATATATATATATATATATATATACATACTAAAAATTGAATAAAAAATATTCTGAAGAGAAAACAACTTTACAATTTTGGTAATTTACTGGCTGCATGGCTTAATAGGTATAGTATTTTTTAATAATACCAGACATTTTGAGGTTGACTATTTTATGATACCATACATTTTTTCCCCTCCAATTTAGTTTAAAGCGCGCATGTTAATACCCTAAAAAAGTGCTTGTTTAAAAATATTATTTAATCACATTTAAACAAAATGTGAATGAAAAGTCAAGAAAAAGGGGTTTTCACGTACAATTAAAGAGTCAGGTTTCCGGGGAGTTTCGGCTGAAGGACAATTTTGAAGGAGCTGTTTCAGCAGAACATTTTGCTCGGCTTGTTCCCGTTCTTTGTCAGCTAAGGTTTTGGAAATGTTTTCCAACTCCTCATCTGAAGATCCTGTGCAAAATATTAATATTATAAAATTTTAGGCAGGTTAGATTTTCAAAAAATTACTTACATTATATCATATGTAACTAAAGAAACAAAAAATTCCTTAAACTGATTTTTTTTATTACATCCATTTTAAGTCGCATTTTGACAGGATGTCAAGCAAACAGAACTCATAAGGATAATCAAGTTGAATTTAAAACATAAAGAAATTGTGAAAAAAAATCCTAATTTTTTTTTTTATATTTTAGACAAGTGACTTACATTAATTTTAATATTGCAATATAATGCAAAAATTGGAAAAAAAAACAATGAAATTAAATTTGTATTTTTTATTCAGGTATGCTTAAGATGTTCAGTAAAATACATAGTAAAAAATTTAAATATATGTGTAAAGAGTCCAAAGTTGGTTCATTGTAAATTTTATTTAGATGGCTTTCAAAATTACTGATATTTGCTTTCGAAATAGAAGATTGCACCCTTACTGAATAAAGGTAGGTTTGGTTTGATTAATTAACGTCACACTAGAGCTGCACAGTGGGCTATTGCCTATAGTTCGGGGCGTATCTCAAAGGAGTCTCTGGAACGATGTCTCGTATTTTTGTACTATGGTCAGACGACGAGAACACCCGATGCAACCTCAATAGGCGTCAGGAAATTGGACTCCGATCAGATTTAACGTTCATCAGTCCCGTATATACGCCAGTATAATTTGTTGGATGTTTTGGACAACTTTCTAGTATTTTCGTAGCGAAGCTGGCAACCCTTCGATCGCAAGATCACTACTTTTTTACTTTTCTTTGTCGAGTCCATCGCACAGATTCGAATCAGCACGAATAAAGGTAGGACCTTTGCATTACCTACATGCTCCCTTACTGATAAACAATAGAACTTAACAATTACTAATCATTACTACATTTGCACATAATGGATAAATCCGTAAATTTTTCTCTCACAGAATTTTTAAAACTCAATACTTCAGTGGATAAGTACTTAAAACAAAAACATACCTTCATTACCGTCTTCTTTTTTTGCCTGATTCATTGATCCTGCAGTTGGGGCAACAGTGGTTCCAGGCTCAATTTTAATATCAGCTCTGCTATCATTACTGGAGGTAACAGGTGCGTCTTCAATTATTTCCTGCTTGATGTTAGCAATGATTTCGGCCCTGAGCAAATTTTGCTCTGCACTCTTATCTGCGGCTTGCTGCTCATTCCTGTTATCAGATTCCTATAAAAATACAACAGTAAAAAAGAAAAGATTTAGATTAGACGTTATTTTTAAATAAAAGTTTTAATTTACAACATATAAATTATGGATTATTGATGTGTGTGTGACTAAACACTTTAAATAGTGGCATAATTTTTAATTAGATTATAACCTCTTGTATACTTAGAGGATTAAACACAAAAAAATAATTGTGATTGATTCTTGCGATTTGTATCTTGTCTTATACTTGTCTTATAGAACAATGCGTTAAGAATATTAAAATACAAAGTTAAAACTATGCAATAAAAATATATAAAATCTAGACATGTTTCAGGAGATGCATCTCCCTTCATCGGCAGAAATGAAAATTCCTTGTACACAATAAAATGGAAACAAACCCAGAATTGAAAGTGTTGCCAAACAATAATAAATATCTCAAATATTTTAATATAACTATTTCAAGAGCTTTAACTCCTCAAATTGCCTTCATGTTTTTTTCTTATAGGTTACCTGTGATTTTTCTAAAGGAGACTTAGGTGTAGGTTCTGGCTGAGCACTTTCCTTTAATGTGTTATCGATTATCTTTAATTCAACACTACTTGTTTGCTCCATTTTCACAGTTTTCATGCCGACATCAGACACTGAAGCCGGTTTAGGGGCTGGCTCAATGTTTGGGTTGTCTTTAGCCTCAATTTTCTTGTCTGCTGACATTAAAATTGGTGCAGGTTCACTGACTTTTGACTGTATTTCAGGAGTTGGTGAACTGAATGCCAACTGAAATTAGAATTAAAATTTGTAATACGAATAAATTTTTAATTATACAGAAATAAGGATTTTAACCTAACACAACTATAATTTCCCAGGTATGAAAAGGAAATTAGTTCAACCTTTCTTAAAATTTTACTTTAAATAAACTTACATTAAATATTAGAACAAAACTATTTAACCACTTAAACAACAATCTAACTTAACTGTGCTATTTGTAGATTGGGTGCAATGAAATGTAAAATTTCCTTATTTGCTCCTATTATTTGATACATTAATTATCCCTTCGTGGTAGTTGTTTTTTTTCTCCAAAATTTCCATAACGTTTAATTTCCAGAAAATTTTCTTTTTGTATATTCAACTTTGCATTCCAATTGCCTTTTCCATAAGTCTATACCTCTTTTAGAATGCTAATCCTCTGTCTGTTCTATCCTGCTTATTGCCTGGCCACTAAAATAACGAATAGTTTCCTGGAGACCAAAAGGGCCGAACAGTGCAACAAAGGAGCAGTGGAAGGAGAACGTCATCCCGCCACCGATTTTCTTTTACGAGAAATAAATTTGAAATAAACTGTAAAATATCTCCTTAAAACAGCTTGATCTTCGTCTTATGCTTTCAATACTCTTAAAAAGTGTGCAAAGCAGAAAAATGCAAGTTTTTTATGGTGACCAATAAATCCAAAGAAGTATATATTCATAGAAAATCTTAAAGGAAACCTGAAACTAAGTGTCTTGAAGCTGAAATTATTATTAAAGATAGTAAATTTTTGCAGAGTTTCACTAATTGGAAACAATAAGACATAAATAATTAACCAGTTACAACTGTTGACAAGGGTAATTAACAATTTAAAGGAGGCTCTTCATCGTATTTCAAGCAACAAAAAAAATCTACTGCAATGGAGATCAAAATAAAACAGGAAGAGTATACCTCATTAACGGAGGAACTAAAAGTGCTTGAAAGTGATCAGTGGCCTTCAGAAAAGCCCTCTAGATTTGGTGCATAAAATTGAAAGTCTTTGCTGAAGATTCAAACTTAACATCTTCAAAACAAACAAAAATTCATATCGAAATTACTTGGAGGACAGCTCAAGTGTTCAAAAAGATTTAAACAATTTGTTCAATTTCATAAAACTTATACCTTAGTTCCTCTGAATGTGAGTTGGGTTTTAGTCATATGAACTTCATAATATCTCCGCCAAGAACAAATTTACCAACGACACACCTTTTACTACTTATGCTTGTAAAACCTCATGCAGGGTGGCAACAAAATTCTGGAAAAAAAGTTCCCTGATATTTCCATGATGGTGTCACAAAATTTCCCTGACTTTAAAATTACATTAAGAAACGTTGAAATATATGCTTTGTATAAAAACAAAGTATCCACGCTACAATACAATAAATTTACTGCATTACAAATAAAAATTTATAAGGAATACTTATTGTCAGTTAAAATAATAATTTACGGATACACAAATTATACAATTGTGGCAGGCATAATAGTAATTAATCATGTTCTCTGTAAGCAGAGAATGCAAATTTTTCCAACTATTTCTTTTGGAGATAATTTTAAATGTTTTATATGCTTCATATTTCCTATTCCAATCTTCAATAAATCACATTCATTAGCCCCTCACATGTTGCTCACAATTTTAAGGTCCAATGCACTTTGCTTTTGCTGCTCCCTCAGCAGTGGTTCACGTTATTACAAAAATAAAACTGAAAATGTGCATAACCAAACTTTAAAAAAAAAAAATCTTTTTCAGAACTAAAAGGAAATATTGACAACTAAATTACACAGTATAGAGTGCATAATGGAGGATAATTGCTGTTTTAATGATCCAAATTTGAAAATTTCCCTGATTTTTTGTGAAATTTCGAAAATTTCCCTGATATTTCCAGAATAAAAAATGTCCATGACAATTCCCTGATTTCCGGGTTTTCCAGGTTATGTTACCACCCTGTCATGGACTCGACCCAAGAGATCCGAATGCAGAACCATATGTGAAAACCTGGTTCGAAAAATATCATTCTGTTCATGAAACAAGACCATGTGAAGCACAACCAAAAGAAGGTGATGAGGACCTTATGCTTGCAAAGTTTTTTTGTCATTAATATTTAAATTTACAAACATTTAAATGTAATTTATGTTTTAATAAAATAAACACCTGCAAAAAAAAAATTGTTACTTGCCCAAGTCAATTTTACGTTTAAATTACTTAATTTCAGTATAACTTGAAATTAGCATAAATTAAAAAAATAATAATACTTTTATTACATATTCAGGTTTTGAACTAAGTTGACATTACATTAACGATTGATCAAAAATAAAATATAATAACTGTAAAATATACAATGTTGAAATTCTATTATTTCACGATTTTAATTCCTAGATAAAACAATTATAAATTTAAATAATAAAAACATTTTTGGGAAGTGATCCCCTGCTTACCCTCCTTATCACCTGCCATTTGTAAACTATTATCTTAACTATAATTTATATATTTTTTTCACTTTCTATTTCATAGAAAGTGAAAAAAAGTTTATGGGTGTCTTTAAAAAAATATTTAAAAATAAAATTCAAGTAGTAATTAACAAAATGAAAATTGAAACATACATGAGACAAAGAATTATCCGGATAGTAAAATCGGATACATGTTAATAATTCAATAAGACATTGCTTACCTCAGCTGGATTATCAGATGTGCTATCAGAAGCAGGTAAACAGCCAGTTGGCATCCCAGTTTGACGTAGTGTAAACTTTAAAGTATTAGACACTGAACTAGGCAAACTTTGAGACAAAATCGACTGAGGTCCCTATAAAAGAAATAGTTGTTATTATAAACTAATGTAATTATATGAAAACATTTTAAATGTTGCCAAAGGAAGATTAAAATTGAATAAAAGAACATTTTAGATAGCTTCACTTTAAATTAGTCTTTGTCCATACCTTTCCTAATTGAAATATTGGTTTTATTACATGTTTAATTGTTACATTAGATATTGGATTTATTACATAAAATATATTTAAAATTAAGTTTAAATATAAGTGATACATTTAAAGCATGGATTACAATACTTTATAGTATTTTTGCCAAATCTTGCCAAGAGTAAACAAATTATTTTTTAAAATTAAAAATGATTTTCTTAATTTTCCAGCTACCTTGAACCTAAAAAAGTAATTAGTTTCTTTTGGTTCTAAGCAAAGCAATTTACTAAAAAAGATTATGTATTGTTTACACACTTAATGTTTTCAAAACAACTTTGATAAATTTAAGAAAATAGAGAAGATACATTTTGAAATTGATCTACATAAATTAAAAAAACAAACTATTTAGTTAAAATAAAATCTTACAGCAGGTTCAGTTGATGGCTCAACTTCCATTTTCTGGTCTTTGTGAAGACTATGGCCTGTAAAACAATAAAATTCTCAAATTATAAAGGTAAATATCAAGTACTTTTGTGAAATTGTTATTGCTTATACGGTATAAGTGGAAGAAAGTTTTGAAAGATAAATGTGATTTTTTCTAAATGAAAATTAGTAAAAAGTGCAAAAAGTTTTGAATAACTAAATAAATAGATTCAAAATATACTGGATGGATGATTTTATTATACTGTTATTCCTACTTTCACATAATAAATAAAATAAATAATTCTTTATGGACTAAAATATCATATTATTTTTTAAAAATCATATAGGATATCAGAGTTTTCTTTATTTAGGTACTCTGTTTTTTATATTTCAATCGATAACATTGAAGCAACCATAGAGTCAGACTACAGTGCATAATACACCATTCAAACTTTTGTAGTAGTAAAATAATTGGTATCTTTAAAAAAAAAAAATTTCTTCCATTCCCGAGTTTTTCTGAATTAATTTAGCGATTTGTTTTCCTTAAGAAAACTTAATTTTTCTTCATTTTAATCATTTATAATTTTAAAATATGACATTGTAAGTTGAATATTAATTCGTAACAAACTTTCAATTCTGTGGACATGGTTAAACCATCTTTCACACTTGCTACAGTGAAGGTAAAATCTTAAACGATTTGAATTTATTTCCAGTTTAACTTTCAAAGTTTTATAGTTTATTAAAAACCTACGAAACACTTTCGTACCTAACCCTCACATCAACAGCAGTCACTCACATTTTGGCACTGCTAAGATTGGAGGCAACACTCGATACCAATGAAAGGTACTTTTTTAACGAAATAAAAGAATGGTCTAATTTTATGAATGGGAGTTAATTAGTATAAGTGAAGTTTTTCTGTTTAGTACTCTTATGTGATTATACATTCTTTGGTAATTTTTTTCTTTATCATGTATATCAGGCCCTTTATATATGAATTCATTCATGCTAACTATATCAGGGTGGAAACAAAATTCTGGGAAAAAAGTTCCCTGATTTCCATAATGGTGTCACAAAAAATTCCCTGATTTTTCAATTACATTAAGAAATGTTGCAATACACGCTTTATATAGAAACAAAGTATCCATGCTACTTTAGGTAAATCAAATTTGAAAAATTCCTTGACATTTCCAAAACAAAAAAAATTCATAATACAATAAATATATTGCATTATAAACGAAAATTTATAAGCAATGCTTATTGTCAGTTAAAATAATAATTTATGGATAGAACACAAATTATGCAATTGCGACAGGCAAAATAGTAATTAAACATGTTCTCTGGAAGCAGATAATGCAAAAAAAGCAAGTTTTTTTAAATTATTTATTTTGTAGATAATTTTAAATATATGTATGCTTCATATTTTCTATTCCAATCTCCCCTCACATGTTGCTTACAATCTCAGGGTGTCCACAGGGAAAGCATTGTGAATTTCCCTGATAATTCCCTGATATTTCCCTGCAAGCCGTACTTTTTTTACAGCAATATTTTTTAAAAATGTATTATTATTCCTTATTATTATGCAAGATATGCTTTGACATTATCTTGTTATTTCACAAAAATATAATTATTTTTAATATATAAGTTTACTAACTATTTTGCTTGATTTTCGAACTCCCAAAAAAGTGCAACCAAAGTTTAACATCCAAAAATCAATAATCAATGCATAAAAATTTAATGTACCCCAAATACAAAATTCCAGAGCATTTACCAAATATCAATAATTTAAAATGCTACTTAAAAATCATCAAAGTACAAGTAAGTGCATTATATCTCTTAGATTATTAGTAATAGTACTTTAAGATCAAAGACTAAAGTAACCTCAACATTAAAAAAAAATCCAATACACTCAAATAGTAGAAACCCAATGAATCCCTATCCCTAATAATAAAACTAATTTATTAAATCTAATCCAGTATCTTAAGATATACAGCTTAGTACACAAAATATATTTCCTAAGACTTAAAATGTACCCAAAAAATAATAGAGGCAACAACAGTTTCAGGGTTGCCACCGAGTTGTACCTTTGAAAATAGTAGCTTTAGTATCCTTAGACATCAAAAATAGAAACCTAAATAGTCTCCTCAATTATGCATATATTTAGCAAAGATTACTAAAAGTAGTAAATTGCGAAAAACGTTAAACAAATTGCGACAAATGCATTTTACTAAATGCAAGTAATATTACAAATTTATATTATTTTTATTTTTGTCACTGTTTTTAGACAATTCTAAACATATACTTTATACTCATTTTCTTAAATAAATTGCATAAATTAAAAAATGTATATATTCACTAGATATGAACAAACTCCATTTTTAAACCGCACAACAATAGTACTGTTTTGTAAAAGTGCATTTTTGCACCAATATTTGCTTTTTTTTTAAATTTACGTATATAAATATACCCAAAGAACATATGCCTACTTTTAAAGAAACATAATAGAATATGACTGAAGGCAATGGTTACAAAAATACCGCATTCACAAAAATTTTCAGCACATTGCCAGATTTTGTTGCTGAACCTGGTAGTAATAAATATCAGTTTATAACAAATAGCTTTCTAAACCAAACAATAGTTTAATAAAAACCGGAAAATAAAGACAATTTTCACAAATTTTGAAAACGAAAAAAAAAACTTCAAAATTGAAACAAATCACTTCTATAATTGAAGTCTTTTAACCAAATTTAGTAGTAATGATAAGTTGTTTATATCCCGAAACTTGCTAATTGCATTCATATTAAAAATAGGAGTAAAATTCTCAACCAAAAGAAATACACCCAAAACTTTTGTTTACGTAATCACAAAGCAAAAATACAAATGTTTCCTTAAACTCTAAATAATTTATTAAATTTTATAAAGATATCTACTTAATTCCATCAAAGTTTACACAAATAGTTCTGGAAACAGTTGAGAATTGCATCAAATACTTCTAATTATGAAACTTTTTGTTGAACCATGCATAATTCGATTTCTGTGCTAACTTTAATACATAGGCCCCACAACAACAAAACACATATATGTTGATCTTAATGACTTCAAGCAACATTCATGCCAAATTTGAAGAAAATCAAACAACACATTTGGACATTAATGAGTAACAAAAAAATTTACAAACAGACGAAATGCTAAGGGGTCAAGTTAAAAAAGGGACATAAAATTCTCAAAAACAAAGAAATTTCAACTAAAATTACCATTATTTTGCCAAGCTTGTATAGGATATTAGTTTCTGATAATCGGATATAAAGTTCTTTGAAGGTTTAACTAATTTTACCAGCTAACTTATGCAAAATCTCTAGAAATTTCAAAATTTCCATTTTTGAAAATCATGGAAATTGCGACGCTAATTTTTTTTAAGTGGGTGGGTTGTGAGAAAGGAAAATTTCAAATAAAAATAATTAATGTAATAAAAATATATAAACGTTTAAACAAAATATAATTCAATTGGAATTTGAATATCAACCAAACCAAACGAAAGAAAACGAAAAGAAATTATAATAAAAAAAAATTACTGAAAATGACAAGTCCTAAATTTCAATTTCGTGAATTAAACTATATTTTCGAAAAATGTAATGCAATTTTGTCAAGTAGTGCTAAACAAATAATGTTAAAACAGGAAGTAATGAAATATATGAATTTATATATCAGATGCAAAAGGATTGAATGCCTTGAAACGGAGATCTCAGCAGATCGCGTTTAGCGAATTTCTACAATTTCAAGGTTTCCATGCATTAAATAAAACATATTAAAAGAGCGCCAATTGAAAGTTGCATTCGGTAGATGTGCCGAAATTATAGTTATAATCATCTCAACTTCCGAGAGATATCATCCCCGTTTGACTAAGATCGCAAATATTTCTAGATGTCAAAGATATTAAATTTTTGTGAAATTATCAGAGTTTTTTTAGATTGAACATCAATTTTTCACAAAAAAACAAACGAACTGAAGCAAGCCGCGTATAGTGAATATCTAAAATTCCAGAGTTTTCATGAGCGAAAAAATTCTTAACACAGCGCCATTATGCAGCGAAAAACATTGAACCATCAACTTTCGACATAAATGTGGTTTTGTAGCAAGTTGGAGCAGGATCCCCATCCCTGATATTTTTTACAACGATTTTGCCAATAACGATATTTTTGTTTAAAATTGCAATGCACCGCACCGGGAAACGTAATCGCCGGGATACAGTTCGAAAATCCACTCCTCTCCAGCTGTTTTATGCAATTATTTTAAATAACATGCATATAGGCTACACATTTAAATGAAAAAATTTCGGAATATACACGAGTATATTTGGTTATTTTTTAGAATTAAAAAAAAAAAAAAAACGATACATTTATTAAATTGATAGTAATAAAAAAAGGGGAACCTCGGAAGATTTTCATTCCTGAGGTGTATCTAAATGTTATTTGCTTCGCACTGTCAATTCTAGCAGTAACAAACACAACCTAAACGCAAATTGCTCTAAAAGGTAAAGAAAGCGATGTCTATTGGCGATAAATCCAAGTATTATTTACTTGTAAACACCTCCTAAAGCGTTTAATGGTGTTGATTCTTCAACTGTTTGTCATTTAGAATCGCCAAATAACAGTACATTAGCGTCGTATGCACAGCCAAATCAGTTAAACGGTGCGTGATTCAAATATTAGTTGAAATTCTGTGCTGTTAAAAAAAGTTACAAAAATATAGTCGCCAAAAGCTGAAAAAAGTAGAGGGTTTTGATGAAAATAGTCGCTTTTGGTACTATTTTAATAAAAATAGTCGCTTTAGTCGCCTTTGGCAGCCCTGCAGTTTCGTTAAGTTTAACAGAAAAAAAATCATTTTAGGGATGTTCAAAAGAAATTTGAATTTCACTAGAAACTTAGCAAGTTTTAAACATTTGAAAGATCTATTTTTAAAATAAATTGAGTGGGTGGGCAAGTACCTAGTTTAGATAGTCAATTGGTTTGTCAAATTTTAGAAACATCAGCATTTTAGTGCGGTTTCTACGACCTTGAAAGAGAACATTTTCACTTTTACACACTTTTAAAAGTCCCATACGCAATTTCCCTCTTTTTGATTGCATTCAAAAAGTATTTGAATATTTGCAACCAACCAACGATGTTTCGCAGCCAGAAATTAAGTTAAAAATATTTTTTTTGACCAATTCCCTGATTTTTTCAAAAAAATCCCAAATTCCCTGATATTTCCCTGATTTTTCCAGAATGGTAAAATTCCCTGATATTTCCCTGTTTTCCCTGCTTGTGGACACCCTGAATCTAAGGTCCAACGCACTTTGCTTCTCCCTCCAGCAGTGGTTTACGTTTTTACAAAAATAAAACTGAAAATTTGAAAATAAAAATACACATAATCATGCTTTTTTTTAAATTCTTTTTTCAGAACTAAACTGAAATATTGACAAATAAATTACTCAGAACAGAGGGTATAATAGACGATAATTGCCCTTTTATGGATACAAATTTGAACATTTTCCAGATATTTTGAAAAATTCCCTAATATTTCCAGATATTTTGTGAAATTTTGAAAAATTCCCTAATATTTCCAGAATAAAAAAAAAATCTTTGATATTTCCCTGATTTCTCGGTTATGTTGCCACCCTGTATATTTACCTAAAGTATCCAAACTAGCAGATTTTGAAGTAAAATTAGAGTCTTCTGAGGCATCTAATGATCCAGTAGGTGTTTCAACTTTATCTGGAAGTTTCTTTGGAATGTTATCTTCTGATTGTGCCTTCTTCACATCAATTAACCCTGAAGATAAAATAAAATAAAACATGCATCCAGTTATTTAAAAAATGCAAAACATCACTTCTATATTCATGAAAAATAAATTGCATATTGAAAAGTTTCTTAAATATGTGCATAGCAAAATAAAACTTAAATGAAAACCTGTTTCAAGAATAAAATTTTCCTTATAAATAATATTTTAAAACTAAAGGCAAGAGGCTCAATTATGAAATAAAGTAACTGGCTATAATTTGTAAATGAATTTAATTTAAAATTAATTTTAAGTAGCAAAAAACAAACAATACCTTTTAGTGAGCTATCAGGAATAGCTGGATTTGAAACACTTGACAAAGCAAATGTTGGGCTGTTCAAATTGCCCTCAAATTGACTGGACCTCCTTTCAGTGGGTTGCATGTTATCACCCTTAAAAAAAATCATTGCAAATATTAAGATTTAAAATGCAATTGACATATACAACTAAAGTTTTAGTGAATCCTATATAAAAAAATTATATTCGTGTAAACATAACATATTACGAGTGCGCATTTATGATGGGTGTGGTTCTAAAACACTAACACTGTTAACTGAAGTTCTCTGTATAACTTCTGAACACCTATATAAAAACTCTCACAGAAGAACCTACACCTTAATTTTTAAAAAACTTTATGTTATTATGTTGAACTTTAAGTTATTTAACACTGAAAGTCCCATTATACTATCAAAACTGGTTCTTACATGATTGACAGACATAAATACTAAAAAAAAATTTTTGGGTATCTTAAAATCTACACACTGATTCCGAAAAAAAATGTTTAAAAAATACTACAGTATCCTCTTTGTAGTTTATACAGATTTTCAAAAATAAAATTTAAGTAAATCTTAAGGACTTTTCTAAAGACTATCTGACAATTTTTAAAGAAACTAATTTTTAACAAAACATAATCAAAAACAAATTTCCCTCGGTCTACTTTTGTTGTTGTTGTTAATGATATAAGTTTGGAGATTAAGGGCACAAGGACAGTATCTTTGTAAATGATTTACTACTACAGGGCTACTAAAATGGTCCAACGAATTTCAGGTACGGATTGTGGAGATAGATTAAGAAATTTGAATATATATACTTTGGAAGCGAGAAGAGATTCGAACTGTATACATATATTAAACAGGTGGATGTGCTGGTCTTCGATTTTAATATGAGCGATAAAATGAGAAGTCATGATCTGTAGGTATAAACTTCGTTAGACCTCTTGAAGAGGGAAAACGTTAATTACCTGTTGCATTTTCACTGGGGGAGACCAGTTTTTGCTGTCTGGTTTGGCACCTTGAAATTGTACTGACATCTGCTGAGAAAACATGGTGGTATGTACAGTTGCCTGGTGAGGCACTGAAGAGGGCATGGACACAGGAGAATGCATTAAAGGGGACGGAGAATGCTGGATTCTCACGGTGCTTGGTGCAGCCACGGGAGAGTTTGGCATCATAGGGGACTGGGGGGCAGCGTGACTCTGAAAGTAAAAAATTTTACATTTATTAAACGGAAATATTACATTAAAACTGTATAAAAGTTAGGTTGAAAATAGAAGTGTATCATATACTAAAAAGTAGAGCAAGCTATTATTATGCAATAAAAAAAATTTAAGTAGTTTTTTAAGTGATTATTTTAAAAAAAAGCATTTTTTTTTTAACACTGATACTTACACTTTGAAAGTTTACAATTTTGAAATGTTGTAATGAAAGAAAAGTTTTTTTTTTTAAAATAGAAAATTTAATTTCAATGTTGTTTTAATTTAATATCAATGTCGTTTTAAATTAATATCAATGTCGTTTAAATTTAATATCAATGTCGTTTTAATTTAATATCAATGTTTATTAAAACGTTTACAAACATTGTCTTAAAAAAATGGCACTAAATGTATGTTTTCTTAAAATATACAAAAATATATTTATAAAATACAATATACAAAATCATAGATAAAAAGAAAACTTTTTATCTAAATTCCAAAAATAATAACATTTTTGAAGTAAAACCTATAGCAGAAATTTCTATAAAAGAAACTACTGCACCACAGTCCTCAATAAAGTGCTATAATGTCGTTTGCATACTTTTGCATGACAATAAAATATGAACTTACAAACTGCAAAGGTGATTGTGAATTTTGTGGAGATGACTGCAAAGAACTGACACTAGTGTGCAATGGACTTCTGGGGACTTGCTGCTGCTGTGGCTGTTGTTGTTGATGCTGGGGCGATTGCTGTTGTGGCTGCCTCTTCTGTTGCTTGAGGCGGTAATCTTGCACTGCAATGGTATTTTGACGAAACTGTTTGCGGACCTTTAAAATAAGGAGTAAATATATGTAACGCATTTAATACTTTTAATATAAAAATAAAATAACCTGCTGATGAGGTGGGAAATCAAAAATATATAATTTATAAATATACAATTAATCACATATATTTCAGTAGTAAATATCCCTGTTGCAGGTCTCGCACACGACGAATCTTAACATGTTCAGGTGAAAGAAAAAGGGAATTTCCTGGAGCAATGACGAATCATACCTTTGTCTTATGAATATTAATGTTGTTGTGTTTTAAATTTTGTTTAAAAATAATTAGTTTCCAAGCAGTTTTTAAATGAGCCATTGCTAGTGTTGCCATCTATGAGTAGAACTACAAAACTTTTTTTATTATTATTTTAGCTCTCAAAAATTCGCTAGTATCTTTGGAGGGGAGTCATGCGATAATTATCACACACGCATGCTAGTCTCTTGATCTCCAATTAAAAAAATTTGTGTTTAAACTGTGTAAGTCTGTTTTTGAAGTTTTCAGTAGAAAGCAAAGTATATAGCTTCCATATAGGAAAGTTCATGTTAATGAAATAATCATGACACACCCAAAGTGTTCTTGCATATTTCAGCCTTTCTGATAATTAGGTACAAATATACTTCATTATTTGAAAGCTCGTTGTTAATTAACTGATTTTTCGCAAAAATGCGACTTACACAGTTCTGTTACAATTCTCCACAAATCATCTTATTAAAATTATGGACTTATCATAAACAATGTAAAAAAAACAGCAAAATTTATATTTCTGAGATTTACTCTTACTTGATCCAATTGTTTCTGAATTACAGCCTGCTCTTGAGACACTCTTGCCAGTTCCATGGCATCATTCTCTGCCAATTCAGATCCATTTTTACGCAGCTGGCGCTGCTTAGCATTCAGAGCTTTCTTGGCCTTTCGAAATTTAATCACCTCCGTCTCAAAATACTTTTGTCGGGTGGAAAGCAGGGCATGTTGCTGCATCAGGTACTTTTCATAGTTGACCAGTTTCAGTTTCTCTGGATCGACAAGAGTATCGACAGGTATATTTTCAGGTGCCTGAGCGAAATTGGGATTGAAAGGTCGCACTGCAGTCATACCTGCTACAAAAATAAAATAAATATTAAAAACTCAACTTATAAAGAATGACAATTATATTTTGGGGATTTTTATTTCTACAGTGAGCACTAGTTTTAAGTATTTTCTAAGAACCTTCAGTAACTTTAAAATATCTAAGGACATTTGGACAAAAAAAAGGAAGTTAAACATAAGGAAAATTGTCTTACTGGGTATCGTTGGAGCTTTTTGCGGAACACTCGCACCTGGAATGGTGCCCAAGGACCCTAATACAGCAGAAACTGGTGCTTTTCCTTTTAAATTCTGCATGATGGCAGTCATAGGCCGATTGCCCAAAGGCAGCCCTGATTCTTGATTCTGCCACAAGAGGGAATATGGCGGAGGGCCAAAATTATGCGAACCAGATCCGGACGGAGCATTGACAGCAACTTGCAGCGATGGTTCATGCCCACCCAGAAGTGATCCAGGGCCACCTAAACTGTCATCTGGCGGACCAGAGAACACATCGTCTTTCAGCCGTTCAAAGTCAATGTCACTAAGTAAAGCATCCCCATGTGGAGAGATGAGCCCTTCTTGAGTCTGCCGTCTTTGCTCTCGCTTCTCTTGTTCCACCAGATCCTCAAGAAGCAGTGGTTGTTCCTGCAGAAGCAGAGGCTTGTTGGACTGGGCACCTGCCGAAAGCACACCTGGTTGCAGATCCTGCCTCAGGTTCATGTTGAGGTGGAGAGGGAACATCCCTTTACTCTGGGCCGGCAGTGGACTCTGGGGACTTGCCAATCCTTGCTTGAGAGCCGTCACCATCCTGTATGCTGGGGGAGGGATCAACTGCTCTGGCATTCCGGGTCGCTGATTGAGGTTCTGGGCATCTTGGCTGAAGGCAAGGTTGTGGGACTTCTGGAGATTGCAGTTGTCTGAGATCCCCTTTTCCAGTTTGATGTCGATGCTTGGGGAGTAGGTTTGGGAGGAGAGACTGCAGCTGGAAAATGCCTGCTTCGGTTCTTCCTTGACTATCATCTGGCTGCCGGTCGGGTTCTCACTCTTAGGTTTGAATGAATTCTCAAAGTCAACATTAGACTGCAGTTCTTTTTTATCAAAATCAAGGAAACTTTCATGGAGGCGGGATGTTTTTGACTGGTCCATGTCGTTGTTTTTCCGATTTTCGATAACTAAATCTTTCTTATCGTCTATTTCTTGAGACAACAGATCCTTTTCCTGTGCTCCCTCATCTTTAATAACATCGTCTTCCTCGAGTTCTTCATCTTTATCATCCAAATCTAAATGTTCATCTAATATATTACTTTTCTCTCCTTCACCAACTAGACTTTTATCAAGTTCAGGGTCGGCATATTCTAATATATTGAAGTCATTACCAAGGCCTAATAAAGAAAGAGAACAGACTTAAATAACAAACCCAATATTAGTAACTTAGAAAACAAATTTTAACAACTTTAACTTGAAATATTAATATTATATTACTTTAATTAACAAATAGTTTCACACTCTGCAATTGTGCATTTCTGAAGAGAATTTCATAGAGTTCTTACCTAACAATTCATCATCATCTAACTCCAACTCTCCAATATCTCCAGTTAAGAGGTTGTCAAGGTTACCACCACCCACAATGGCTTCCTGTTCTTGTTGTGTTTCAATATCTTTCACAAGGTCTTGTTCCGTCTCCAGATCTTTAACAAGGTCACCAGCAGTGGTTTTCCTTTTCTTTCCGGAACTCTCCACATCAGTTTGACTAGAATTCATAGACAGACATTCATCTTGCATATTATGTTGAGAGATTTTTTCATTGCCTCCCATTGAAGAAGTACTAAGCCGAGAGTCAGGACGTGAATGCATGTCCATTTTTTCATGATGTGGAGATGGGAAAGCTTGTCTGCTGCTTTCTACTTGGGATGAAGTGTTGCCTAAAACATCGCTAAATTTCAGATTTCCTGGGGAATTTATATTGTCTTGGACAGGAAGATCATTTCCTAGCAACTTAGCTGTAAAAAAATTATTAGCACATTTTAGAAATCAAACATAACTTGAATTTTTATGAACAGCATAGAAGTTATATGCATCAAATTTCACAATTAATTGAAATTACAATTACATTACTTAAATAATAAGCTAATGCAATAAAGAATTGTTATACGGTTACAAACAAATGCAATACTTGAAATTTTGAAACTCCTTCAATCAGAATTGCAAACAATCATATCATTCCCGGGCATGCCTGTAGCTCTACAGCTTTTTCAGCTGAGTTGGGCATGTCTTGGATATTTAAAAAAAAAATCATACCATGCTTACAGAATAATAACCAAATAATTTGCAATTATGAAACATGTAATAAACTTTAATATTAAAAAAACATTAACTTACTTTCATTACTTGAGGATATGTCAGAATCACTAGTTTTCTTGCTCTGCAACAGATCTCTCAAATGCTGATGTGATACAACTTTATTCTGGAAGGGCATTGCTAACCGACTATTTTGCAGAAACTGCTCTATATTCTGTTGCTGAAATGCTTTTTCCTGTGCAAGCATAACTTCTCTTTCTTGAGTATTTACCATTGGAGAATATGTTTCTTTATATTGAGAAAGCTGCTTGACAATATTCGATGCAGGGAAGTTGGATGCTTGCTGAAGCACAAACTGTTCTACTGACTGATGCATCTGAGATTTCAAAGCATTTGCAGCTGCCACCTGGAAGTTTGCCTGTGTCTGAATATTTGAAGATGAAGCCATCTGAAGATTTGCTTGTGTCTGGATATTTGCAGATGACACCATCTGGAGGTTCGCTTGAGTTTGAATGTGTGGTGCAGATCCCATCTGAAGGTTTGCTTGTGTTTGGATATTTGAAACTGATGCCATCTGAAGACTTGCCTGCGTTTGAAGGTTTGCCGATGTCATCTGAAGACTTCCTTGAGTCTGAATGTTACCTGATGATCCCCTCTGAAGATTCGCCTGTGTTTGGATGTTGGCCGCTGAAGTCATCTGGAGATTAGCCTGTGTCTGAATATTTGCTGCCGATGCCATCTGGAGATTAGCTTGTGTTTGGAGGTTTGCCGCAGATGCCATCTGGAGGCTTGCCTGTGTTTGGATACTTCCAGGTACTGTTCCTGGCTGAAGACTGGATGTAGAAGACACAGGAATTTGGATCTTACTGCTCAGAATCGCAACATTTTGCTGATCTATTGCTGCATTGCCAATAACATGTCCGGCCTCGAAGACGTTCGATGGTCCTACCAGCTTGCTCCGAGCTGGTGTAGGCTGCGAATGGGTATCCAGAGATGCCAAAAGTTGGGATTGAGGCGAAGCAGACATCTGGAAGAAAGATTCAGAGCTGTGTGGTCTAGGTGTGGGTGGTGGAGTATGAAGTGTCTCCTTTTGAATGGTTGGAGTGGGCACCCTAGTGATTTCTGTCCTGTTTAAGAGCATGGCATTTCTGTTTGGCTGGGGAGAAAAGGGTTGTTTCTGGGTGGCAAGAGGAGATTGCACTGACTGGTAGGGGTCAGGGCCTGGTTTCATTGCAGCTTGTGGGGGCACTGCTGCATCAGGAATGTGGAGTGGAGAGTTTATAGGACTACGGATTTTTGACGCATGCAGAAGAGAATTAGTGATTCTTTCTTGCATTAGAGATTTTTGGAGTGAGGCTTGATTGTCAATGGTCATAGTGTTACCCTAAAGAAAATTAGAATAATCAGTATACAAAATTGTTATCATTGAGCGAAGGGAAGTTAGTAGGGACAAGATTTGTTTCAAAACGGATTTTAAATCTAAATACCTATAACAAGCATGCCTCAGTAATGGGATAAAAAAATATAAAGAAAAATATTCAATATAAAAACTAAGATCCATAGAGTGTTTTAATTATTTATATTTTTTAGAACATCCCACCACAGCATACCAAATTGACTTTAAGGTTTTGAGAACCTTTACATTTGATAGAAGAAGCAAGATTGAAGAACCAACAAAAGGAATTTTAAATAAATTTTCTGACTATTTATTTTTTTATTATAGCAGATGTATTTTGTTAAGACTATTTTAAACAACTCAAAAATAAATAAGAGTATTTTCTGTTATTTAAATCCAAATTAATACAGTTCATTTAAAATATTAATTTAGTTTCAAGTTCCAAAAATAAGGGTTGAAAGTAACAATAAATATATGCACACTGAGATATTCATAATTTAGCTTAATTCTACCTTTCCATGGCCATTTTTGGGAATTTGTATTTTAATTTTTACCAACAACCTAGATATTTCTATACAACATTCTTGACTTTCATTTTTTGGCTTATATGGAAGTACACATCGTACTCATTCCATCAAATACAAAAAGTTAAACAAAGCCATTATCGATTGCCCAAATTTCAACCACAACAAGTAATCTCATATTTAGAGACACTATGTCAAACCAGACTTGTGAACATGTGATTGGTCAATTAAAAAATTAGCTGAAATTTTATTTTCATAAAAATTTGTGGATTTCCACTACTTCCCTGGAAAATCGCATGCTTGGACTTATATAAAAGTGTGATTAACTCTTAAGAAAATTAAAACTCTTTAAAGATTTTTAAAAAATTATACCTGTAGGATATTATCAGCTGTGTTCATATCTATGGCTGAAGATGACCATCTTTTTTCCAAGACTTTTTGTGCATTAACAGTTGTTGCATTATCTTCAGACGATGGCACATTTGGAAATTGAGGTATCTCCGACATAGACTTTGAGTGAAGAAGCTTAAGGTTCTTTTCCAGATCGGAAACAGTGGGACTACTCTCGATTTTCTCCGACTGAGCTTTGAGAGCAGCTGAAAAGAAAACCACAGAAAATTAAAATTTTTAAACAAATAAACTAAAATTTAAATTCTCATTGGCGAAAAAAGTTATACCTTTGGAATAAATTGAAGTTAAGCCACGTTTTTATAAAATTCTATTCAAAATGTACAGAAATTAAAATTCAATTGGTATATTTGACTCCAAATGATTTTTTACAGGATAAAATATTATACAATTTATTAAAACTATATTAAGGGGTCTGTGTTTGTCGACATTCTACTTGGAAACTAAGGATCTGATTTTGATGAGACTAGGCAAAACCAGTGTCCATCCGAATCAAGGTTTATAACTAAGTTTTTCTATATCTAAATTAGAAGATAAGTTATAACTATAAAATTGTCCATTGTATTCAAAATGTATATCTGTTATAATCTCTATTCTATAAATAGATTTGAATCCCAATTGATGCAACAGTCAGTAATTTACTATAACTTGCTTCTCTTGCTTTCCATTTTTTGGCATAACAATTGTTTTTACTGAATGTACTTATTTTGATAATTTTTTTCTAATGATAGTAGGTGATCCTATCCCAAATTTTTTTTTATTATAAAAACAGAATTTTTCCTGGAAAAGTGAAAGTATGAAAAACCACTCAAATTGCTAAAGGTCTTCATTAAATTAGGACATGGGCTTATGTTGTAGTTACTTTTACGGGTTAAATAAAACCTACTATTAAAAGAAAGAAAAGAAGAACGATAATATTAATCGTTGTTTATTTTAAGAATTTACCTGGCGTGATCGTATAGTTTAGAACAGACAAAAAACACAAGACTAAAAAATTGTGACCAAAAGAAAACAAATTTATTAAAACACTAAAATTAAAAAGGGAACGGAACACTTAAGAACCTTACAAAAAGCCAAACAAGTCAAAACTAAATAATTTAAAAGGGGGAGGGTAAACTAAAATTAAAAATTACTACCTTCAGCCGATTTCGTCGAGAGAGATGTGGCAGGAGATCAAGGCGAATACAATACGAGTGCCCCCCCAAAAAAAAGAAAACATGGCCAAGCCGCTACGGCCATACTAAGTGTCCAAGATTGGGAGGTGGACAAAAAGGGGGGTGGTACTTGGCACATCCTTCGACGGAGTGTCAACTCCGATGTCAGCTTCAGAGGTGGTCGGTCAAAGGGCGTCAGCCAGTGGTGGTCGTCCAGCAGAGAAATCCAGTTCAGAGGTGGTTGGTGGATGGGCCCTTCTCTGGGCGAGGATCACGGGCCTGACGGGTGATGGGGGAGGCGTCCAGGGCTGACATCAGAGGCAACGGCAGAGGACGGGAACATCCCTCTGGGTGCTACGTCGATGGGTGGCTGGGGTTATTGCAGTTAACCCGGCAACATCTACTGGAATGGGCGACTCTCGAGCATCGTTGAGGTTGGTGGCGGCGGTTAAATAATTCTTCTAACCCCGCATCAGCATCGGCGGCTATTGCACGAGATTAACCCATCGGGTTTTGAAAAAGGACACACGGTCCGCGTTTATAAGACGGGAGCTACACTCCTGTACGTCTTGAGGCTTCGAAAGATGCGTTAAAAAGTACCGTCAAAAGGTGCGCTTACCAATAAATCGCCAAAACCTCCTTGCCAGATCCCTCAAAACTAGCACATCAATTTTCCTCTCAGCCAATCAGAGAATTTACAATTACAACTTCGGTTACAGTTAAACATAATTCCAGACCAGTACGTAAAACGGTCTCAAAAACACGAACTCAACTCACATACCAGACCCCAGATGTGTAACATGATACAGGAGGAGAGGCCGATGTGGGGACCCAAAAGGATGGAAAAGACTCCAGACAGGGGTTATCACCCCATTTACAACTAAAAAGCTCTTAGGGGGTTATGAAAAAGGGGGAAATTTACGTTTGGGCTTAAATGGAATCAAAAGTGCAGGTTCCCAAGTACAAGTTTGACAATTAAATAGGATACATCAATATTACATAAATTAATTAATACAATTAGGGGAGTCTGAAATTAAATTAAATAAAAGAGGAATTAAAAATTAACCAATTATGGTTTTAACCATAACACTTATTTTATTATCATTACTTATATCATTGTTTCTGTGCAAAAAACAAATATTTTTGCTAGTTAAAAACAATAAAGATTTATAGCAGGGTTCTTGCTACTAATAAATAGACTTGATAATATGGGTTATAGACATTATATTATTTCTCAGATACAACTTAGAATAATTAAGAAAAAGTTTGAATTCTGTTAGTAGAGTTGAAATAAGGAAACCATTCGACACATTAAGCCTATGAACAAGATCAAACTCTTTTTAATATGGAATAAATTATTTGTGTTTCAATCCTTTTTACTTTATAAAGAGTATTGCTTTTCGATTCTAAACATTTAAATGATATAATTTGAAAGAGAAAATGAACGTTAAAAAGTAAATAATTTGTTCACTTTTACAAGCTAAACTGATAATACTCATAGCATTGTTAAATACATAATTAAATATTATACCACCATGTAAACTAATAATGTTAATTGCAGGCTAATAATTACCTTGAATACGTTGTTCTTGCAACAGCCTTTGTTGGGCTGCCTGTTGTTGAAGCCTAATGGCATGAAACTGCTTCCACTGCTTCTCCTGGTCTATTTCTTGTGCTTTGTTTTCCCTCACGCTTCGTTCGGAATCCTGTTAATGAAAGCATGCAATAAAAAGCACTGAAAATCCCAGAAATTGCATAAAAAGTAGGATATATACAACGAACTTTAAATAAATTATATGACAAGGTAAAAATGTTTGTTTTAGAATATTGTAGTATTTAAATGTTTATATTTTAAACTTTGGTTCCAATTTTTTAATAAACATTATAAGAAATTGTAAAATTTAATGAAGGTACATTTAAGCCATTTATGTTTGTTATCACAAACCAATATGCAAGATATTATACATATATATCATTTTGATACCTTTTTAACTGATGATAATGCATGACTTTGAGATATAAAGCTTTTATCAGTATTTATAAATGTTTATTCATTTTTACTGAAGTATCATTTTCCAGGAAAAATTTTAATAATAAAATAGATAAAACTTATTAGCAAAAATTTTTTTTCACTTACTGAGTTTTCCTAATACAGGTATAAAAGTAACAAAAGTAATCATTAACACACAATACAAAATGACATTCTATCAAACAGTAATATTTACTTCGATTTCTAAGAAATTTATGATGAAGGAAATTTATGATAAACATATGTATTCTTTGTAAGTTGTATAAAATTAACTTTAAAATAACTATTCATACAATATGCCTTATGGTTTTTACCACTTATTAATATTTATTTAACAATTATAATCACAGAAGGTAAAAAAAAATATCAAGTGCTTACAGTGCTGCTGGATCGTTGCGTACGAGATGCGGCCCTATTTTCACGAGCTCTTTGCTATAAAACAAAAATTATATTTTATAAGTAAACTAGACTTAAACTTTACACTCCCTTATTAAAGCCTCGATAAAAGTACATTAGTTTCTAATTGCAAATTCATTATATTTTATTATTAAAACAAATTTCTCTTTTTATATGGAAGATGAAGAAAAAGCAAAACATATTTTATCAAAGGTATTAGTTTGTCAAAAATACTGTAAACGATTAAATCAATCCCCCAAATGATTTATATTTTCTCTCAAGATTACTGTTTTGGAAATTGTTCTCATATGTTAGCAGAAAATTGTAATGATAAAAAATGTGCAAATACTGGATATTTTTATATAATTAAAAAAAACATTCCGATACAAAATTTGCAGCTAAAATCCTAGACATGGGCTTAAGGTGCCAAGAGAAAAAGGTCATGTTGACTTTTAAAAAACTAAAAAAAAAGCAATGTAGAGTAATTTAGCAAGTTAGTACATTATTTACTAATTATACTTCTACAAGATATATTAAAAAATTCGTTAATTTTTTTAATATAAAGATATACAGCTTTTATTAATAAAAGGTACGCAACATTGTGACATTCAAGGTAACACATTTTATAAAACCTAACAACCTAACAAAAAAATTAAAAATGCATTTAAGAAATAGATTTCCTTCAAGTCAATGGTAATTGTTAATTAACACGTTCGCTGCCACTGACGCGCTGGCGCGTCAGCATGGCGCTACCTCCCATGCCGGCGACGCTCTGAGACGACGATCGAGTATGATAAGTAAACTGCTTGATTTTTAGTTCGGATTTGGAGGTTGAACGATGAGGTTTTTGAGGCACGTTAGTGAAGCATTATTTTTATATTTTTAGTTCTTATTTCTTTTAAACTGTGACTTTATCAATATCGTTATGTAATGTGTGAATAATTTCGCAGAAAAATGATGAGAAGCGCTAGAGCGTCAGTGGCATACAGATGATAAGTTGAATGTGAGGTGCCACTGACGCTCTAGAGCGTCCGAATTTTTTTTACACTAAACCCAAAAATAAAAGGTTTTTCCTTTTTTTTGGTTTTACTATTAAAATATAAGGAACGTTTTTAATCATTAAAACACTTTTTTTAAATTCGGCTTCTGAGGATGGATATATAAATTTTGGTGGCAGCGAATGTCTTAAACGTAAAAAAATCCACTATTAAAATTTAAATAAGAAAACAAGTTTATGGACTCACCAAATATGGTTGCCGCTTTTCAGTAGGCAAACTACGCCAAATTTTTGCAATTTGTTTCACTCTATCAGTCCACTCTATAAAAAGTATACAAATAAGTTACTAACAATAACACATATTGATCCTGAACAAAGAACACATAGACAAATAATAACTAAATATTTTACTGATAAATGACACTATTAATACAAACAGTGCAATGTATAAATAACATTATGTGATTACAATTTAAAAACTTCTTCTCATATATAGCAGGGTTCCCACCCATTTTTAAAAATAAAAAATAAGGACTTTCTAAGGACAAAAACAAGTTTCTAAGGACCCTTTTTTATCGTGCTGCTTCTGGAGTAAAAAAATAAACAAATTATGACAACAATCAATTTTTATATTATGACTTTAAAATGACTTTTTAAATGCAATGCTATGTTTAAAAGGTATCTTTTAGCAGAACTTCATTCCTTGACTTCAAGTTATTACTTTTTTAATTCATTCACAATCTTGTTTGATTTCTTCACCAACTGTTAAATATGCAATCGCAAAGAATAATAAACGCAACGCACTAACCTATTAACGAAGAGAGAAAATAAATAGCATTCAGAGCATCTCATGTAAAAAACAGCCACAAGTAATAGATTGCCAATGTAAGTGAAATAAACTGAAAGCTAGAAAATTTTTAAAAGAACTACTACAAAAAAAATTAATGTTTCGTTGGCAGGAGAAAAAATAAGGAGTTTCTAAGGACTCTTGGTCACAATTAAAGACTTTAAAAAGGGCTCTTAAAAATGAAAACCAAAAATAAGCAGTTTTAAGGACCAGTGGGAACCCTGATATAGCTTATTTGTGTGTAGATAATAATTTATTTAGTGGAATGTTTATTTCGCATGTGATAATTTCACAAAAAATTCAATTTTCTAATGAATAAAAGACTAAGGAATAATCACCAATCAAACCCATTATAAATACTAATTAAAACTATTAATATGGTAACTGCAGAAAAGTTATTAATTTTGGAAGATGGGTGTTTGGTTTTAACATGGGATGGTAGCATGTTTGGTTTTAACTGGCTGAAATATCAACCACTCTTCCTCTAAAGGTTAACTATACTGTGTTAATTTTTTTTAAAAAAACTAGCTTGAATATTATGATTTGAATTAACCTACAATAGTTTTATTTTGTTTCGTATGTAATAAAAATAAATTCTAGTTGTAACCCACCTTGCCTCATAAAAAAAACGGGCAGCAAAATATAAATTTTTCATTAACAAAAAAAATAACCTCAGTTAAACAGAGCAAAAATATAACAATGTATTTTCAGTACTTCGGAAATTATGTAAATTTAAAAAGCGATACCACTTAGCAAAATATTTTTTATTTGGCTGTTAGAAGAGAACACGGGTTTTTCAATATAGAAAAATCTTTTCAAAATCATAAGATAACCAATCTTACAACCATAATTTTTTTTTAAATTAGTGGATAAACTTTGCTTAATAGAAGTAGAATATTGAGAAGAACTTACGAGGAAATTCAATTTTCAAATGAGGAAGATTAATGTTTGCATAGAGCACAGGTGATATCGTAGACAGCAAACCGAGTCGTTCGTCAGATTCCCATTTTAAAATATTCTTCTGCATTTGTGACTGATCACAGTCTGAATCAGGCCAAGAACTGTTGGAGTCTGCGTGCTGTAAGTTTTGCCTATAAAATAAAAATTATTACTTAAAAATTTGTTGTATAAGTTGCTTAATTATACAATTAGCTTTTAACTTTATAATTATAAAATTTAAATAAAAAGGTTTATAAGGAATTGAGGCAATTCTTAAAGATCTTAAAATATAAATAAAAAATTCAAATAATTCTTAAAAGTTTTAATTTTCTTTAGTTTTATCTGAATTTAAATTTTAGCAACAACATTATTTAACCATTTGAAAGATAGAAATGCATACATCCATCTTTGTGTAACCAGTCTTCCAAACTACACATATTGTTTAAATTTTTAACCATGTTCCAAAGCAGTTTGCAAATCTAAAGTATTTAGTGGGAAATTTTAACAGCCACCTCTATTAAAAAAAATTAAGTTTTAACTTTTTTAACAAAAAAAAGATGTCAACTCTCTAAAAAAACCTCTACCCCACCTCTTAAAAAAAAACTTTGAAATTACAGCTAAAAAAGTTGTTTTATTAAAAAAAAGCGATCGCACTAGGGGGCTCAACCCTGCACACCCTCTCGCTAGCCTTCTACCGGGAAAAAGCTGATGATTTATGTGTTTTAATTTTTTAAAAGTTATGTGTGTACAAAATTATGTTTTCACTATAGAATAGTTTAATTTATATTTCCAACACATTCCTTTTTTTTACAAAAATATTTTTTTTCTAATTACATGTATATCAGAAGACATGTAGAGAAGGTTTTCAAAAGTCCTACTAATGCTTTAAATTTGAAAATTATTTCAAGAAAGACATTGTTTATCAACTTTTATATTATGTATACTACTCTACTCTATTCTATATGTATACTACTGGAAAAATTGGAGATACTCGAATGAATATACACGTTTGTATCCGTCAAGTGGTTAAAACGACCCCGGGTATGTTTCAAAGCACATAAGCAAAAGATAAACATGATAGCTTACATTAAGCTGGGATGTAAAGCTGCCTGATTAGCACCTTGTGCTGCACCCTGCTGCAATGCATAAGAAGCCGAACCCTTTTGCACAATCGAAGCGGAATTCTTAGATTGAAAGACGGATAGTGAGTTGTCAACATTGTATTTCAAACCTGGAATGAAAGAAAAAGTGAGAGTTAGAGAATGCATAACAAAAAGATTTACTGATTTTGTATCTTTAATGCATTGTGAGAATCTTCCCCAAGTCTTAACTTACGAAATTGCACAGGATTGTTCATGCGTTGGTCTCGCAAAACACCTTGAAACACGTCTTCAACTTCTTTACTGTCAATTTGGGGAAGTCCTGTCGAAAAGATATAAAACATGCATTTTTACACAAAAAAAATTATATTGCACAACACACTCTAAACTGCTACAGTTTTGGTTGTTTTGATGGCACTGTATTTCGTTCACCTTTCTTTTTGTCTCAAGTAATTCACAGAAAGCATTTCCACTTCTCCAGTGTTTATACCTCAGAACCAATAGGATATCATCAACATTGAGGTCCTCTGAAAGGAGCGGCCGATTCCAATAAACACTGACTGAACAGAAACATTCCTAGACTATACTCGGGGACAACCTAAGTTGAACCTGAATCTATGATATGTATAAATATTCAATTGATTCAGGCTCAAGTTAGGGTGTCCCCGGGTATAGCAGCAAACAAAACCACACATCTTTCTCGTGTGCTAATGATCATAATTGCAATGCCTTTAATCGGTGGCGAAGCGCGACTTTTTGCGATGGTCATCGCACCGAGCGGCATGTGCCCTCACACCGAGGTAATAGCTTTGCTACAATCAACTGTTGTTATAGTCACGAAGTTTTAGATGTTTTAATCGCCAGATTCTTAATTTTTGGCACGATTAGAAAGTGCGGGTTATGTTTCCGAGCGTTTTCGGTTTAAATTGATTTAACAGCTTCACTTTTTGGGACGTTTTAAACGTTTAAAGAAAAGAAAAATTAAATAAAGTAAACAAATGCATTTAAAACTTTTGATAAAATATCGATTTTTAATTTTTTTTTTTTTTTAAATGTTTTTTTTTTTTTTAATTTTTGCGTGGTCATCGACGAATCTACCGATGACTGGACCCTTTGCCACTGCCTTTAATGTACCTTTAAATGTAAATCCTTAACTGTTATATTTTCATCATTAAATTTTATTTGTTTTCTAAATACTTTGGTATTCATCAACTTATTTATTCCTTCTTAATCTAAACTCAATGGAGTCAACAATAGTGTGACCAATAAAATTACAATGGCCGCCACAGTACAAAAGTATCCACACTATGCCAATTATCACTTTTGGTTCCACAGAAAGTTAATATAAAAGTATTTGAAACATGGATTGTTATGTCTGAATAAACAAATTCATGTAGTTTCTTGCAGTACAGTTAATTCATTATAAAGTTCTTTAACCCAGTAATGAGTTCACTTTCACCATATCATAATTATCAACATTTAAAATATCAAATTTGTACAATTTTCTCTCAACATATTTGTATAAGTCATTTTACGTACCATTACAAAAGTTAGTAGTTTAATTTGTGTCAAATATTGAAAATGAACTATTTTTTAAACTGTAACTAAAAAGTGTGTGTGTGGGGGGGGGGGGGGGGGGGGGGGGGTTATTGGCACAAGGGCCAGATATGGCCAAAAAACTAAAAAGTGAATGTGTGTTCACTAATTGTTTAATTACTAAATTTACAATTTAAATGAAAACACATCCTTTCCAGTTAAAAGTATATTTTACTATCAAAAATTTAAAAAGCATTTCCCAAAAATGTCAAGAAATAAGATAAATTAAAATTTTATTATTTAAAAACACTTTTGTTATTTTTTTTTAGAGATTTTTACAGTTTAAATAGGAAATGATAGTAAATAAAAAAAGAACTTAGCATGTGTACCATATTATAAACTAATAGCACAACTGTACAAAATAGTAAAAATCCATACATTGTATAGACAATAAATACAAACTGGAAGGTACGACATACATTATTTGACCTGTTTCATAGCCCATTATGCTATCAAACTCCTATATACATTATACAGATATGCAGTCCGAGTATTTTTTTCAATTGCGAGTCTAAAAAATATTTTTCTACATTGAACTATATACATATCATCATTAATACTTTGTTTTGAATCATTGAAAAACCCATTATGATACAGAATTCAAAATAAATTACAGATTTCAATTTACTTGGCACAAAAATTTAAATACTTTCAAGTAAATAACAAAATAAAAGTTCTTCATAACCTGAATATTTTTCTCAAGACAGAAAATTAAAAAAAAAAAACTTTCTAATTATTTAAAAAAGTAATACAATTTTAATAAAAAATGGGAAACAATCTGAAAAATAAGATTATATTCCAAACTTCACACATCTGATTATGACACACCAGTTTCATAAAATTGATTAAAAAAAATTACATATTAAAAATTAAAAATAAGTTTTTTTCAATACCTGATAAGTCATTTATATTGGAAGTAGAAGATAAATGCTCCTCTTTAATACTTTCAATTTCTGACTTAATCATGCTTTTATCTATAAAAAAAATATTTATTTAAATATCACTACAAAATCATATGACAATGATTTATATAAAGCATTAAATTATAACTGAAGGAAATTATTAAAAGATGTAAATAGCTACATGAAAATTTTAAACACATTAATTAAAGTTCAGGACATCTATAATTATTCATGAATCTCTAGCTAAGCACATAAATTTAAAATTCATAAAAATACTCAATAGGGAAACAATTTTCAAATGTAAAGAATTGTGGCATATATTTTTTAAATATACCTCTATTAAAATAATTAATTAAAAAAAATTAAGAGAAATGTGTTGAAAAGAAAACTTAAACTGTGTAGCAATGAAAACAACTTTAAAATTTCAATACTTCACATGCTGTTGTTCAGAAGGTCAAAGTGCAATTGAACTAATATTTTGAATATCAGTAAAAAATAAATCGTACTTTTGAAAAATATTCTAAAAGTAGTTAAATAATTAATTATTTATATACAGAAATTAAAAAAAAAGTTTCAAATAATATGTTTTTTCAAAAAACTCAAGTAACTTACACATAATATTTGGATTATTCAGATTTTTGTTACTGAGTCCCCCAGTTGCCACAAAATCTTTGACATCCTGAAATAACAACAAACAATATTAGAATTTATTCAATGAACTTATAGCAGTAATTCACATACACCATGAAATAGCTTCAGGATCATAATAAATAATCTCACTTAAACACCTATTCTTCCAAAATGACATAAAATTTAAAGTAAAGTAACACAACTCTGAAAAGAATATCTACCATTAGTTCCCAACTTGCCTACTTTTAAAAAAGTATATATGTACTAAATAGGAAAAAAATTAAGATTTCTAAAATTATAAGTTCCCCCCCCCCCCCCCCCCCCCCCCCAAAAAAAAAAGGAAAATCAGTAAAAAAAAATTAGCACTATACTTTATGAAACAAACAACTGATAAAGTTATCAATAATTTTTAGTGGTATCAATCTAATAATAAACAAAAAAATCATTCAGATTAAAAAAAAAAAATTTAAATCAGTCATTCAATATAAAGAAATTAAAGGATTTCGGTTAATTTTCGGAAAAATGGTGTGCCTGATTTGGTAACACAGTAATTAGTTTATTTTTTAAAAATAAAAAAATAACTAATTTACCTAATTTTTAATTTAAGGAAATTAGCTACCTTTGTAGCCTCAAACTATAAAATCAAATTTCAGACCTCTAAAAGCAAAACCGTAGATTCGTATAAAGCCCAGTTATACAACTCTTCCCTATTAATATATATTGAATACTTACATGATGTTTTGTGTCAGCAGCTGAGCCAGAGTTAGCCTGCATTGCAGCCTGGTGACTTTTAACATGTTCTTCCGTTAATTTGCTTGGAACGCTAGCGCTTTCAGAAGAGACTTCTTTGGGATCACGAATATCTGCCACACGACCCATCTTTTTACAAGAAAGCAACAATTCTTTTCCAAAGAATGCATCCTATAAAAATTACATGATTAACATACAGCATAATTTGAGTGTTGATTAATGAAATTGATTTTTTTTTAAATTTTTACTTTAAGTGTGAGCAAATATATTTATAATCATAAAATGGATAAAGTTTTCCTAGCTTTAAATTTTTAATTGTTAATGATAACTAACAAATTTAATCATTTAAACCAAAAGTTGTTTTTTACATTGATGATCAAGATTCTTCATGGGTTGCCAAGCCCATTCGGAAATGTGATTGTCAAACGAACAAAAATTCGGAAATTTTTCTTTCATAGTGATTAAAAAGTTCCTTCTGTAGCTGAAATTCGTGAATTTATACTAAATCGCAGAAAAATCACATGTATTGATATTATAAGAGGAACTTACAAAATAATTTAAATATTCTTGCAAGAGAACACAATGGTTTTGTGTATCTTACAATACACAATTATTACAATAGCAATTACAAAATGTATTTATGATTTACTATCTTAATAATATTTTAATTCACAACTAAAAGAAAAACTTACACGAAGGTAACTTGGGAAAATCTCATCTAAATGTGTCTTTTTCTTGGGCTTCCTCTTTGGCTTTTTCTTGGGCTCATCACTTGCTAAAATAGGTGTGTCAGTGGTAAGTGGAAAAGGTGATTCTGGAGGTGGAATCACTGAGCTCTCACCTACAGCAAACAAATTTATTTTGTTTAAATAAACATTAAATTAAAACTTTAACAAACGTTATACAATTAGGTAAATTGAAAGTAAAGCTAATAAAAAAACTTGAAATTAAGTCAGATTCAAATGAAAAATAGAATAAAATATATGTAGAGGAATTATTTATACCTAAAAATAAATAATTTAGAAATTAAATAAAAGCTTTTAAAAAATAAATAATAGAAAATAAGTTCAAAATACATAAAATTTCAATTAAACAATATATGGAGAAGTTGAATTTTAAAAGTTTAAAATTTGTGTAACATATGATTAGACATTAAAATGAGTAGCTTGCCTTGTTCGCCACTAGATTCTTTCGTAGACGAAGAACGGCCACGCTGAAGCTTTACACTAAAACCACCGATACCTAAAGACATTTAAAATAGAAAGTGACTATTTATGTATAAAGAATATTAAAATGTATGAAAAGAAAACAATATTTTATTAAGATACAAAAATGACAACATTTTTAAAATATATTTTTCAAACAGAAATATGGACACTAAAATAAATTACTATTCGTATTTTGAAACTATTTTTTTAAACAAGAGTTCAGTTTGGTAGAAGGTATACAGAAATTGCACAGAAACTTATTTTATCCTTAATAATTTATTACTTTTACAACAACAAAAAATTTTAATGGTCTTGTAATTTTTTTAAAATTATTATTTTGTTTGAATACAATAGGAATTTATATTTTCGATCAAACTTGCAAAAACTTTAGTCAACTTTCAAAAGTAGTATAACTAAATAAATGGCAATCAAATTTTAATGTTTTTGTTAAATATAATTCTTAAATAGACCGTTTAGATATAACACTCAATAGACTGTATTTGTTAGGTTAGACCCTATAGACCTAAAAAAGGAAATACATAAAAATTCTTTACCTAATTTTTGCAATTTTCTAGGTCGTTTCTTTTTATCACCAGAGGCATCACTTAATAAATCTTTAGTTCCATCCATAACCATTTTTCCATCTTCGAAATCGTAAGCCTTTAAACCTAGTTCTGCTGAACTAGGGGTTTCAACTTTAGCTTCATCGGAACCTACATGAAGAAAGCCAATATCAGTAAAAATATAGTCCATAACGAAAATTTTTACAACAAAATTAAAAACACTTTTATAATAACACTTTTGGGGATATTTTCATGAGAAATCAGAATTCTAAAACTTTATTTTTTAGTATTTTTTGCAAATATTTTACTGTGTAACCAAAAACAGTTGAAAATTCTTTTAGGATTGTATTTTTAGCAACATAAAAAAAAATACTAATAAGTATAGTAATAAAGTATAGTTTGTGATTGTGATATAGTTTGTTATATATATATATATATATATATATATATATATATATATATATATATATATATATATATATATAACAAAGAAAAAGAAAACAAAGAAAAATATTTATTCAATTTTCACAGCATTAAACATTTTGTTTCTAATATGGCCCCTCTCGACAAAAATTTTTTAATTAAAAAAATCAGCAAATCAGTAATAAAAATTATTTTGAAAAGTTCCACAGATAATTCTTTGAATTAAAAGTATATTATTATATAAACATAAAACACAACTTTGACACTATGGATTTAAATTAAATAGGAAAGTATGAAATCTATTTTCAGACTTTTAAGTTATCCTTATGATTGAGATTCAGAAATTTAAAACATTCTACTTTTTAGTGAAATATAAAAAAAACACGAATTACGTAAAGACATAGAAAGAAAAACTTAAATGTACTCAAAATTTTTAAATATATTGATGCCTTAGTGCACAGATGGGTTAAGTGCATTTTTCAAGAATTTGTGGTTAAGAGCTCATTCAGGGTGGCAACAAGTCTAAAAAAAAAGTTCCATGATATTTCCATGATGGTGTCACAAAAATTTCGCTGATTTTACAATTACATTAAGAAATTTTGCAATACATGCTCTGTATAGATACAAAGTATCCATGCTACAATAATACTATAAATATATTGCATTATAAATGAAAAATTATAAGCAATACTTATTGACAGTTAAAATAATAATTTATGGAAACAACACTAATTATGCAATTGCGACAATTATAATAGTAATTAAACATGTTCTCTGGAAACAGATAATATAAGAAAATTATTATTTTTTCAAATTATTTTATTTGCAGATAATTTTAAATGTTTTATATGCTTCCTATTTCCTATTCCAATCTTCAATAAATCACATGTTCATTTGTTCAATTGTTAGAACATCTCACATGTTGTTTACAATTCAAGGTCCAACACACTTTGCCGCTCCCTCCAGCAGTGGTTCACGTTTTTTAAAAAAATAAAACTGAAAATATGAAAATGCGCATAATTATGCTTCTTTTCTTAAATTCTTTTTCAAAACTAAAAGGAAATTTTGACAACTAAATTACCCAAAATGGAGGGCATAACAGACGATAAATGCCATTTTAATGATCCAAATTTGAAAAATTCCCTGATTTTTTATGAAATTTCGAAAATTTCCCGACTTTTCAGTGGTATTACCAGAATTAAAAAAATCCATGATAATTACCTGATTTCCCGGTTTTCCAGGTTATGTTACCACCCTGTCATTTGAATCTTCGAATTGTAATTTATATAACTTAGTTGTGGTAGGTGAAACAACAAGTATTTTATCTGACAGAAACCATGTTGATCGTTGTTACCTATTCCTGAACATCACACTAGAAACTGTTAATTGTCATATTGCACTAATTGATTGTTAAAATCTCAACTTTTTTATCCAAGCACAAAATTCAAGAAGTACCTCCTGCTGCAGAAGTCGAATCCTCTCTGTCTAGCTGCAAGAGGGACTTCCCATCCAGGCCCAGCAACCCTTGCTTCAGCTTCCTGGGCCTAGGGATCTTCTTGGGCTGCTCCGGGGCAAGGGCCTTGATGTACTGCATCCCACTCTCCGACAAGTACACCCCATCCATGTAATACTGCACAGGAGGTTTGGCTTTTACAACAGGCGGTTCTGGGGACAAGAAAACACAATCTTTAAGGACAGATTAGGCAAAAATGTGGTACAGCTATAAACTAAACTGTAAGTAAATATTAACTAACATTAAACAATTATATACATTCATTTTAGAAAATAACATGTATTTATTCATTTTTAGCAACAATTGTTTTGGAAGTATTTTACTCATTAAATAACTAAAAGATATACGGAATTTATACATACCAGGTTCCTTAACTTTTGCGATTGGAGATGCATGTTTCTCAGGTATTGGTTCTTCAGGTATAGGAGAATTAGGTGGTGCTAAAAAGGAAAGCGCTTGCAATATAAAAATTGTACTTTATTACAAAACAAAAAATACATGGTATAAAAACGCAAATCGGATCGGCTATATATTTGGACAATCAAAACAGGCATTTAGTGCAGCCAAATGTTAAACAAACCTTTAAATAGAATTTTAAATGTAAAAAATCACTTTAACTTAATGCTTTGTACTATCAACAATAAAATGCATATTACTTTTCAATATTTGAATTTAAAGGTTCAGATTAAACTTTGATACAAATTAATTTTAAATTATACAGTGAAGCAAAGTATATAGCCCCAAACAATATTAATATAAAAATGTACTGATGTTTCAGGGTTTCTCAGGTATATAAAAACATAAAAATTGAAATGCTTAATGAATCAATAACACTTTTTTTTTAATTTTCACAAAGAATAGAAAATTTTTACTAAAATAAACATGATAGGGTGGATTAAATTTAAATTTTCAGAAAATTCCCTAACTTCTACAAATAACTAGAAATTTCATTAATTATTTTAAAACTCTTAAGATATTCTGATGGTAAATTCAATTTTCAACAATTTTTAAGGATTTCATGGACATGAAAAACTGGTATCAAGGCTAATTACATTTTATAGCACACTAAATCTTAATAATTTCTAGAAAAATGCGACATAATGGTTCAAGTTTACTTACGTAAAAGATGTGGAGGTAACTCATCTGGCGGTCTGCAATGTGGACATGTATATCCGTAATCAGCACACTTTTCTGCTTGGTCTTCGGTTTCGATTTGATCACACATTCCATGGAGCCATCTGCATAAACACAACAATATTAACACACACTGCACTAAAATAAACAATCTTTATCGAGTTAGTGGAAAGCCCTCATACTGGAAGGGGGTAAAAAAATGAAAGCTTCCTACTACTTTGTAAGTATAAAGGCTCTTTGAACTTGGTTTTGACTTTTAAATCAATATATATTGGCTTACTTCATGATCATTTACTAAGGTGATTACTAGTTAAAAATTCAAATCCAGAAATTGTATTTTTAAAATACAAACTTAAGTACATAACTTACAAAAATACAGGATATAATATATTTTAAATACTACAGCACAGCTTAAAAATAAACAATTGAGTCTTGACCTTGGGTCCATTCTACACAGATGTTATTTAAGTGTGTTAGCTTTTACAGAAGGCTCGGCGATTGGTATACAGAAAACCATATGGCTTGTATTCCTCAATCACAGAGCCAACTGCAAAATATAACATGTGTAAACAATGTACGTGCAGAATATGTGCCTTATTGCTTACCTTTCACAGCGGCCACATTGAATGACTAGCTCGTTCTCTTCATAATGCTGAATGCACAAGCAGCACACAGTGTAGCTGGCGCAAGGACCACAAAGGGTGTAGTTCACTTGCCAATTGCAGTTGAGTCCAGGTGACTTGGAACCACATTTAATACACATTACGCACCTACAGAATAGATAAAAACGCAAATATTAAAAATTCAAATATCATGTATTAAGCAATAAGGTCTGTTACAGCTAAGGAATTCTAATCCTAAAAAAAAATCATATAAAGAAGTATATAGAGCCAAACACATACGAAAAATTTCTATAGCTGGGCAATAACAAATAACACGCTACAAGAATTAAACTACCCAGGTAGCACACGTACATGGGATTCGCATGGGCCGACGTGGGACCCACATGGGATAGCTGGGTTCGTGTGGGCCCATCTGCCCACCAACAACCCATGTTGAACCCAGATGATCAATTTCGTTGAATATAACGCTTAGAGTTACTTAATGGAAGTGATTTTAGTGTTACAATACTATTTTAATAAGTTTTCACTCAAGATAAAACTGTTTAATATTCTGATTTCTTATTTATTGGTTATTTCAAAGTGAAAAGGAAATTCACATAGATTGACATGGTTCTATATGGTCCCCCCCCCTTATGGAAATTCATGGTCTTCCCATTAGATATCCTCGAAGAAGATTTCAATTTCAACGCGCATGCGTACTACGTCAAAGAGACTATAATTCCTGTGCTGGTTCCAGAGTATCATCAAAACAACAACACGTTTTTCCGTGGATTTTTTAAACAGCAAAATATATTATGAACGAAATAGGTACGTACTACTTCATTTAAATTATGTGTATACATTTTATACAACTTATTTCAGATAGATGCCCCGTTTTTTCTTTGTTGGTACTATTTTGAGATTATATTCAAATACCCGCAATGCAAATGCAATGCTAGTTGAAATGTAGGGTTACGACACAGGTGGCTCAAAGCGGTTTCGAGGATAAAATATGGCATTTAACATTTGATAATTTTTTTCTAAAATCTTTTTATGAAAACAATCATTATTTGGATGAAAATATGTATGGCGACCGCCAGACTCGTTTCGGTGCCAATGCGTACATGGTACAAGAGTCTATTGTGGATTAATGTTGTTGTAACCACACAAATTTAATCTAAGTTATGAATTTGCTATTTTTTTACATTGTTATCAAACAAGATTATTTCAGGAACATTTTGTCTTAATCTCTTGCATTGAAACCAATAAAATTATGTTATTCGAATTCCTGTACTATTTCAGAATAACATTAAATCATCTACAGTTGTGTAACAGTAGTGTTAATTAATACAACTAACTATGCTATTTCGACCCTATTTCTATTAACCTGGAAAGAATATTGCATGGGAATGATTAAAAATACACTTATATTGTTAAATTGTGTTGAATGGTAACCCTGTTTTCCCGCCAATTCTGTGGTTCTTTTTGGCAGACCTGCAGGAAGCAATTCTTTGATCAGCAAAACCAATATTTGTTGTCAAGTATGGTTAGCGTAGAATAAATTTTAGAAAAGTGGCCTTGGATTGCTGTTCACCGTAATTTAACTGAATAAAATATATTACCAGAAGTTCCTGTTTATAATTTTTTCCTTTACATTTCAGGTTAGTCTTGGTTCCAAGGAGGGGGACCTCCCAGTGTAGACATGACCTTGAATGCAGCTGAATACACCCCTTTTTCCACTCTACTTGGCCAAGTTTCTCTCCGTCATGGCTCCCACACATGTAAGGTAATATATGCCCTAATTTTAACAACAAAAGACTAGGCCATTTTGGTACTAATAATCCTTTATTGACAGACGATGAGTGATGTTCCTCACCCGAATTTGTTTTTATTTCTCCGAGATGTCAGTTTAATAAACCATATTTTAATCCGTATGGTTTCATAACTAAACTATGGTTTGGCGCAGCTTAGCCATAACTGGCAATTGTGTTCTCTGGCCTCCGAATACTTAGCATTCTGGCTGGTACCCCTTATAGCAGTCGACTATGGTACTTGCATGCAAACCCTGGAGCAGTTGATTAAAACACCTGATTATAATTGTACAAAACACAGTGATAACTAAAATAAAAATGAAGTTTAACAGCTATTAGTTTCACATTGGCTGGATAATTTTATCGTTAATTGTAATTTAAGCACCTTGCATATTTTTCGATTATCACATTTGAAGTAAATAACTTTTTAAAACATCGGTGCTGATGTGAAAATCACAAATAAAAAATATTTACAGTATACCGAAATGTGAAATATATCCAAAAATAAAAACTTGCCTTGAACATACAACAATACAACATTCCATGGTTAATCTGTCTTTTATGGTTGCCTTAATTTTTTGCCAAATCTGGCAACCCACCTCCAAACGGAAATGGAGTTCTTTGGCAACCGAACCAGTTTTTGTCGATAAGCAACGTTTTAGTCTTGCGAATATAGGATTTTTAGAACAGCTGCGAAGGCCAAAAAGTCGTTAATTGAAAGTAAGAATTACAAAATTTTTCATTTAAGTTACGATTTAAAAAAAAGAAAGAATGCTTAATTTAAAATTCAAATCTTTTGAATGTATTTCAACTATAGACTTAATTTCTTCAGTATTTTGAAAAAGGAATTTGTAAAATGTTAGTTTATAAAACTAAACTTTCTATTAAATCTTAAAACTTGCGATTTTTTTTACTGATAATGTATTTCCATCCCACACAATAAATTTTTAATCCATCCTTATAGTTTCATAATCAACTTAGCGAAATAATAGCGAATTTGAAAAGAAATACTTCTATTTCTGTTTGCAGTATCTATAACTATACTTATTCCCAGAAGGAGGAAATACTTATGAGAGAAATCGTAATTGGGTGCAACTTAAAAATGCATGTGTTCTATATATTCTGCCCCATAGTTATTATATTTTGGTTTCAATTACTAATTGTATTATCTCCAGTATCTACATTAAAACTATATTTCTTCGCTTAAGCCATTGTACTACGCAAGTCCTATCGCAGTAATATTAGACTTGCATGGTAACACGGCTTAAGTGACGATTTGGTGTTAGATCAGATTTAAGTAATATTTAATAATCTTGTCACACTCTTGCTTCAAACCTGAAAGCTCAAAATCATTGTGTTTCCAGAAATGGAAAAAACTTTTTTTAAAAACAATTGCTTAACGGCAATTAAAGCGACACAACTACAGTCCCATTTTCAAAGTTGAAATAACTCAAACATTATTTTTTGATTATGTCACTTTTCAAGCAAGAATGCAATGTGTTTTGATAATCTCCTTTTTAATGTTATTCAAAATTTTTTTTTTTTATTGTGATAATTTTTACTTTAAATTATTATATAAAAATTTTTACATTACAAATTTATACAAAAATAATTAAAATGCCAAATTATTCAGAACCTAACCGAATATCTGTTTGACTGTTAAATAGGTGGTACACTGAATATCAGAGCTTCCCTAGTTTAAATGTTCAGGAGGCCTCATTGCATTTTTGGAAAATATGAAACATTCAGATCCAGATGTCTAAAGTGTTTCATAGTTAAGTGTTAGCTGGTAGGGGGCATAATTCCAGTTTGTTTCAATAATTAGATTGCCCCAAATATATACTAAAAAGGTTTTTCCTGTTTGCAATACTAAATTTTGTAAATATATCTTCAATGAAAAGGTTATGAACTTTATTTTACAAGCCCAATCATGTATGTAAGAAGAAAAACTGCATGGCCGATAAAAACTTTTACAAATCATTGGCATGTCAAATTATAATTTTTTTAAATCCTACATAGAATAAATCTGCACTGCATGCCAAATTTGGAACAGATTGTTTATAAGACCCCATTAGGCAATCTTTTTTTTGGTGGTCGACAAAAGTAAACACAGTGATGATTGAATGCTATAGCTATATTAGGCTTAGCGTTAAGCATTTATCAGAGAACTATTTGCATTATTCTTTTTAAATGAGATACTTGTCGTAAGTACATGATATGTTTTCATACTGTGTCTCGCTGTTTAGAAATGGTTATCTTGACATACTCAGTACCTAGAGCGCATATGGCATAGTTCCACAAATATCTCCGCCATGCATTTATCAGAGAACTATTTGGTTATCTTGACATACACAGTACCTAGAGCGCATATGGCATAGTTCCACAAATATCTCCGCCATGCATGCCATGGTAGAAGGAATACTTTATTGTATTCGATAGGGATATTTGCCTCGTATAAAGGTCTGTAATGTGGCTAAGGATACACCTAAATCCAGTGACTTGGTGGCTAAACGCGATGCTTTTAGTAATCTCGTTTTAAGAATAATCAATTGTCAGTAAATACCTTCAACTTTAATTGGAAAGAAATCCTTAGTTAATTCTATTAAAGTACTAAAGTAATGTGGTTCCAACACCACTGGAGCACATTCGATTACACATTGCTTCTCGGAACGACCATTCATTAAGCCTTTGTCAAAAAACATGTCGTTTCCATCTCTTTTACTTATCTTTTACAAAATACATTAAAGTCGAATCAAGTTTCTATTATTTTACTATAGCATGTTATATTTGTGTGTCAAATCTTGTAATTAATTTTTTAAATCATGCTTTGTTTGACAAAAATCTGGTTGAATATCATCACATACATTAAATTAAGCCTTTTTAGTTGGAAGAGCTGTAGCATGTCTATATGAATAAGTTAGAGTATATTTATTTTAGTATATTAAAAAATCTCATCAATCTGTTCTAACATTTTGTGTTTGATTAGGTTCATTTAAGCTGGTGTACAAGTAGTTGTGAAATTTGAAGTAAAACAACAATATTTGTTTTGGTAGATGTCAAGTTCGATATCAGAAGGAACTGGCAAAGTAACATGATTTTTTGTAAAAGTCATAATTGTATTGTTTTAAAATAAACTGAGTTTAATAAATGTATTTGTCATTATTAATTTGGTTGACTGCCAAGTGGAGTAAGTCACAAAATAGAGTTATGAGATAAGAATGTTTAAAGTTCGCCCCTCGCTATGGATATAATGTTAAGTGGAATGATATTTAACTCGTTATTGATCAGCCTATTGAAGTAGAACCTACTACAATTTTTCTAAATGATAGTTTAGCTTACCTAGTAGTGGAAATTTTTTTAGTTCATTTTCAGGTTTTGTGACATAACCTCTTGGCAGACAGCAGGCCCATTTGTAGCATTAGATCTTTACTTGTATTTTATTTCAGTTTTTGTGTTGAAAATATTAATCATATTACATTTTAATTATCTACATTACTGAGACTGATTGTAAAATAGTCTCAGTAATGTAGATTATTACATGCAATTTACTATGTTATTATGTATTTGAAACCAATACAATAAGAGAAGCTTATAAATCACATAAGCTTACCAGAATAAAATTTTCCTGATTTCAAAATAATAATTCAATATAGAAAAATTATTAAATACAACTGAAAGATATATTGTTGTCATACTCGTCTCGCAAAAAGTAAGAATATAACTATCTAAATTTTGGATTGGGTATAAGCAGATATTTTGCCCCTTCATCTTAAGTAAAGACGATGTTCTTTTCTGTACCTAAAAGGTCAGGGAAACTGAACAATTTTTATTGAAATTATAAAAATACTATTATCATTACTTTGTACTTAATTTTTTTTTTTTTGCTGAAACTTTACTTTTACCATCTTTAATATTATTATTTGAAAACTCCGTTAGATCTTATGTATTTCTCAATCTAGAATTTTTCAATAACCTTCTAGGAAAAGTGGGGGGATTTTGATCTTAATATTAAATGGCAATCCTGATTACAATTTAGTTCCACTTTGTATAATTGTTGTTAAAATGCTTACTGTAAATCAAACTGCTGAATTTAAAGAATTTATGTATTTTAAGTCAGTATTTTGATTTACAGCAAGTTAAAAGTACATATCCATACAAGCAAACTATACCAGTAAAGATAAAAAGCAGATTTCTTTCCAGATCCATATGGGTTGCCCATCTGGGGTCACATGGATAACTTATCTGTGAGGTTTCACTACATGGATTCAAATGGGTTTCTTTACTCTGGCCTTTTTATTAGTTTACACTTTACATAAGGGCTAATGATTTAGCCAACGTGGATCACTATTCTAATCTCCTATAATTTCTTTAAATTGTGTAACTAAAAAATCTATTTGGTGTATTCCAATATTACCAATTTTTCAATTGTCATATAAATAAGAATTTTATAGACATTTAACACTATAAATCGCCAATTTAAATCGAAAGACAGGTTAATTTGAATACATATGTTAATACTACATTATCAAATTAACTTTTTTTTCTTAAAATTGTCACTAAACAAAGTGTTAAAATATTGATGGAATTCTTATATATATTATGACAATAAAAAAATTGGTAAAATATTAGAATACACGAAGTTCCTTTAGATTCACCATTTCAAGAAATTATAGCCATTTAAATAGTGTTCTAAGTTGACTAACTCATTGGCCTTGTATTGTGTCCTAATCTAGAAGGGCCAGTGTGGAAAAACCCATTTGAATCCATGTAGTAAACCCTCACAGGTCCATATAAATTATCCATATGGGCCCGGATGGACAGCCCATACGGATCCAGAAAGAAATGGCCCCTTTTGTTCTATACTGGCCCAGTTGGGTTGTCCCACATGAACCCATATGGAATTCCCCATACTGGGCAATATAGTTTATCCATATGGGCCCGGATGGACAGCCCATACGGATCCAGAAAGAAACGACCCCTTTTGTTCCATACTGGCCCAGTTGGGTTTTCCCACGCGGGCCCAGATGGAATTCCCCATACTGGGCAATATAGTTTATCCATATGGGCCCTGATGGGCAGCCCACGTGGATCCAGAAAGAAACGGCCCCTTTTGTTCCATACTGGCCCAGTTGGGTTTTCCCACGCGGGCCCAGATGGGAAATCCCATCTCGGCCCAGTTGAGTAATCCCACATGGGCCCAAGTGGGAAAACCCCAACTGGGCCAGTATAGAACAAAAGGGGTCGTTTCTTTCTGGATCCACATGGGCTGCCCAGCAGGGCCCATATGGATATCCCATTACCAACCCAAGTGGGCCCATATGGTCGTGCTACCTGGGTAACAACAGGCAAAGTGGGAATGTATGTATTATTTTTTTAGTGGCGTTTACCCGATTGCTTTTACATTTTGTGCTCACTAAGTTTAGAAGTTAATATGAAAGATGTTGTAAATATTGGAGATAATGTAAATATCATAGTATCATAAAACTTAACATTTTTTCAATTTAAAGCCATCTGTTACCTGTCTCTTAAATGAAAACTATGCAAATCTATAGCATGCTGTTAAAAAGTGTATATAATGATGTTACTAAGTTGTGCTTCTTTCAAATTACACTACTTCAATGTGTTTGCCAAAACAGGATATGCCTTCATAACAGCATATATTTATAATTATAAAGAATGTAATAAGCAAAAAACTGGTAATAATAAAAATAATAGTAATATCTTTACTTAAAAAATATTTCAAGAATATACATGGGTGGCATCCAGAAACTACTTTAAATTAGGTTTTAAAAAAATTAGGAGGAAAATATTATAAATAACATTGGAAGGCTCCGCTTCCTGCTCAGCCAACCCCCAGGGGATTGATATTCAATCATCTAGGCCTTCAGCGTTAAAATTGTTCAATCATTTGGTATTCATAATCAAAGTCAACAACATATTAAAAATTTGGCTATTAGACAAAATCCCTATTCATCACATCTCTATTTTATTGATATCCAGTGTTTGTAAAAGTGTGTTTACCACAATTTAAAAAACTAAATCCCAAACATCGAATCTGTGTGCAAATCCATTTCAATTCCATAAGTTAAAGAAATAGAAGGAGAAAATATATTCAAGTGCCACATACCACTTGCATTTCCAATTGCCTTGGGGAACTTCTTTCAATGGGGGATCCAAGCAATAAATGTGGAAGCTAATGTCACATTCATCGCACAGTAGTAATCGTCCTTCGTCTGAGGGTTTTCCGCAACCTTCGCACACAGTGCAGTCGAGACAACGCCAACCTTTCCTCAGTACAACAGTTGTAACCTATAAAGCAAGTATTGATTCAGTGACATGTGGACAGTAAAATAAAAATAGTCTATGATTTCATGAAAAATAAAAAGTTATCTTTAGCCAACTTTTCTAATATTAAATGTATGAAAACACAATTTTTAGAGATGAACGTAAAAGAATATTTTTAAATCTTTAAGCAGACATGTGACTGGCTTAACATAAAATTAGCTGACATTTTAGTTACCAATACATGCATTACTTAGCTGAAATCAATCATTAAATTAAATTAAACTAGGAGGCTCCGCCCCCTGCTCCGCCAACCCCCGGAGGATTGCTACGCAATCCTCATAGGTTTGCTTCGCAAACCACTTCTCGCTTCGCTCGCTAAAAGGTAGGACACAATAACAATGTGTCCTAGTAACAATACATTTTTAATTATATTACTAAAAACTTTAGAAGTTGAAATTGTAAATTTAAATTAATATTCATCTTGGCATCACTACATTTTTACGCCATGTAAGTCACTATAAAATCAATTAAACTAATTTCTTTTTAATTACAAATGAAAACAATGGTACCACTGGCAAGCCTACCATTATTTATTTATTTTCCACGTTATTTCCACACCTTTCCCGCGTTTCAGTTAAATTTCTAACATTATTGGTAGTTTGTTTTGGCCATAAATGACGTTAAGCTTACCATAAATCTTGCCTACCAGAGGTGTGTAATTTACTGAGTTTTTACGTCATAAAAATGAAGCTCATAGAAACCTAGTTTTCAAAATTGCCAACAGATGGCGCCACCAATATTTTTCCTTAATTGAAATTTGGGAAAAGCGTTTTCAAAACTTCTATTTTTTAAATTTATAAGGCTTATATTCTTCCTAATTTAAGCTGACATCATCAAAATAATTATTTACCAATGAATTGAAGGAGTTAATCGTCAAAATGGCTTACATAATGGCAAAATAAAAATGCGGGCGCAACAGAATTTCGTAAACAAACAAACAGTTGCCACTCAGCGTACAGAAAAACAGCGTTTTTCAATCACCGCGTAAGAGAAATCTATATAAAGATGGCTAGGCAATCCTAAAATTCATTTTTAAATAGCGCGGCCATTCAATGGCGACCGCGATTGTTGATGTAAACAAAAGTTTCGTGTTGCCATTCCACATATAGAAATAATGCGTTTTTCGATCACCGCATAAGAGAAATATATATAAGATGTTAATAAATTACCTTAATGCTGGCACAATATGAATGATAACATTGGCCGCACTGTGCACAGGCGAGCAATCGGCCTTCTTCTCCTTTCCCGAAACTTCCACACATGACACAGAGATCCTAGAAAAAATATAAACAGAATCTTTTAGTCAAGCACTTGTCATGTTTTCTTACTGGAATACATCCTCAGTAACAAAACACTTTATAAGACGACAAGAGTTAAAACATTGGAAAGCAAATATCTCCATACACAAATTGCTGATATCAACTCAAAGTATTTAAGTTCTATCATAAACAAAGTTTTTCAAGATGCACACACTTACTTATACCTCGACCGATAACTATCGATCCAAAATGGCTTTTGGGTTTTTTTTATCTACAAAAACCGTATAAGGTTTATTTAATTTGTAGAAATAAATGAGTAATGATTTTGAAGATTAACTACGCCAATTGCAGAACCATTGTTACATAAACAAATTTAATGGAATAAGACCACACTTTGTCTTATATGTACTACCCACTTACCAGTGACCTTGGGACTATTTTCCAATACAGATGTTTGAATATCTTTGTTAGTTTGTTATAAAAACAAAATACTTAAATAAACTTACTTGGCACAACACAAATTCATCATTAGCTGATGTTAAGACCATTTTATTATCTTCGGTGGGATCATCATCGTCCATTTTATACTCTTTTGGTAGAAAGGCAGTCTACAAAGACAAATAGGAAGCATTAACATAGGTAAAGATTAAAAGTTTTTATAATAGTTAATAAAAATACTCTTATGTCAAACAAAATTATTCTTTTTCATGAAGCACGTTTATAATGTCATCGATATTTTAAACATCTTATTAATCATTTCAGGACCAGTGGTGTCAATTCAAAATATAATGTAATGAGTAATAATGGTACATGTCAAAGTCAGAATTGCACCAGTTTTCTGCCAGTTGCGTACAGTAATCAAGAAAAGGATTGTTGATGCAACTTGCGGGAAAAGTGGTGTGAGTTTGACTTCGACTATTGCTTTCATCATGTCAATTGAAAAATAAGTTTGGGCCTGAAAGAGTTAAGTATTACTTTTATATAAACTTAATTTCTTTTTAATAAAATCACATATCAGAATTAAACATTAAATAACATGTTTGAAAATATCAATCTTGTTTAAGTCTCAAAACTACATTAATCCTTCACAGTTAAAATCGAAAATATTTGCCTGCAAGTCTGACATTTTACAATTTAAAAGAATAACTAACCAATGTTAAAATAAAATATTACAAAAAACCCATTTATCATCCAAAAAATACTCAATGAGAATTTTTAGTTAATAACTAATTAAAATGCAAAATATTAAAAATAAAATTAAAATATACGACTGCATGTAATAGGCAATTGCATGTTGTCAGACTAAAAAGTTATTAAAAGACAATTTTAAACAGATACACGTAGAAAAAACAAACAAATTGAATTTATTTAAATTAATAATAAATATGATTTTGATAAATACCGGAGGGAAAATTATATCAGCTGGTGCTGCAAGAGCTTTTAATCTTGGCTTTGACCGTTTCTTTTGGCGTTGTTCAGTACTTGTCCTGCGACTTGCTATTTTACTAGTAGACTGCAAAACAAAAATGCACATTAGTAAAAAATAACTTACCAATGTAAACAACTTAACTACAGCAAAATATAAAATGTCTGAAACTACATAAACTATATGTTGAGCCCTTCTTTAAAACAACCACCACTGTAAGTCCCAAACTTTTAATTAAAAATTATTTTAACTAGTGACAGCAATCTGTTGATGTAGCAACCCTTTCTTTGTATTATCAATATCAGTTTATTAATATCTATATAATAATTTTAATTTGTCGCACTAACCCTGCATCATACACTCTTATTGGTCCAATGGAGGGTTGTTATATTGATAGGCTGATGTACAAGGAAATGCACAGAAGTAAAATCTATGTTGTAGAGTCTCTCAATAAAACATTTACTTCACATCTGAACAATATTTGCTAACATGTGGATTTTTCAAAATAGAGCTTTCAATGAATAGATATATAAAATAAAGCACATTCAAACAATTTAAATTTATTTTGTTAATTTATACTATTTGTATATTATAAAATTATAAAAATGTGTAAGCATACATTCAGAAATTAATTCTTATGGTATAATATGGCACTGAGAAATTATGTTCAATGCCATTTAGAAAACACGATATAATTATATATAGATCAAATATGAACTGGACTCAATTAAGATATTATAAAGAATTTCGAAAAACAGAAGAAAACTAAAAGTACAATAAAACATCCCCTATTTTTCCTTACAACAAAAATTTCAAAAACTTACATCATTGCTTAAATATAAATTTAAACAAATATCAATATCAATGGCACTTAACTAACGTTTTAGAATTTTTTTTAGAAAATTCATGTGTCATATTTTGATACTGAAATTTAATTTTATTCAAATAAGCATATAAAAACAATGCAATCGAAATTTAAGTGGCATTTCAGAATATATTATACCCATAACACACAGTAAAATAAACTTGTATTTTAATATTTTAAAATAAAATATGTTATTTGCAAACTTTTGAGTCCAAAACAAAATTATTACTTCATAATTAAAATATAAACAAACCGGTTCATAGTAGGAATCCGATTCATCAGAGGAAAGAGTATCTTCATTCCCCGAGAGGAAAGAATCCCTAGAACTTCCTTGAAAAGTATCTGAAAAGTAAACAAATGAAATATTGAAGCAAATTAAATATACAACTTTAATAAAACTTCATAAAAATACATTGATATTACATTTATTATAATACAAAATGCCATAATAATTTTTGATAAATTCAGCACAAGCCACAAAATAGTGCACTCCTAATAAAACCAAATGCCAGGGTGTAGAATTTTACTGCTTTAATCATAAACCAATTTAAGCAATCTATTAAAAAATCATGTACCTTTTATATGATGTTCAACATAACTTTCATCCAAATGACGATCCTAAAACATAATGAATAACAAATTTAGTATACACAAAATATTAAATACACAACATTAAAAATATTATTATTCAGAATTACTTATGCTCAAGAAAATTTGGCAATTTTATAGTTGTCTTTACTGCTCAAAATTTTAAATATTTTTTTTCTGTGTATGCTTTTTATAGAGTATTTTTAAGAATTTTAAAATTGGGTGCAAACTAGAGATATGTAGACATAGTATAAGTCCATGAGCATTAGTAGTTAAGCATTTCCCAAAACATAATCTACAGATAATTTATAAATTAAAAATTACATATTTTATACAGTGAACAATCTAAAGAGCTTTTCGTAAAACTTGCATAATGTATTAACATAAAGCAATTTGAACAGAAAGAATAAGTTGTAGCAGTTTAATACGTTTACAAAATAAATTGTTTTTAAAAAATTCAAAATATTCACTGTATTATTAAAAAGTAAAAAAATAAAATTTCTATATACCTCAGAATTAGTACAAATAGGACAAACATATTCATATGTATTTATCCCAATTCTCTTATCACAATCAGCATGAATATACCTAAAATAAAAATGTATTTAAATCTTTTATGAAAATAGTAGAAAATGTATGCATTATAATAGAAATATTTAAAATACAAAAATGTTAATATTTTACTTATGAAAACTATCAACTTACCAAAACAAAATGTATTTTAGCATAAAACTAGCATGTTAACCACACTTAAAGAACACATACGGGTTTAGCAAAATGAAGTCAATAGAACAATTATAAAAACAAATTTTGCATTTAATATAAGAAGGCCTATATATACTTGCTAATATCAAATCCATTTATTTTAATATAATTTATATACTTTAACAAGTTTTTCACGAAAATGGGTGTTAAACAGCTAATATATTTGTAAATAAAAAACTTTAAATTAAAAATCACGAATCATAAGTGCGAAAATTGTGCAATGTGTAGGAGGAGAATGATATGGGGAGATTATAAAGCGGACATGGAATAGTATATGGGTGAGGGGGCAAATAAAACACAAAATAGCATGACATAAAAGCAATAATGTTTTCATAATAAGATTCACTTGTATATTGAAATAAAAAGAATCTGCCTACTTTTGGCAAACAATGCAATGCTTCATTGTTTTACGTTGGCTGCACTGACGGTAGGCTTTTCCGCACAAGGGGCAAGCAACCCCTTTGTTCCGTTGCTGGTAACAGCTGTCACATACCGTGTAGTTCAAATGCCACCTGGAGCTGGGACCGTTGCCTGGGGTCCGTGCCCCACAGTCACCACACATTCTACATGCCTGGAAATGAAATGCATGGGTATACAAAGAAAAATATGATAACATTGACATATATTTAATACAAGTGGTGGTTGCCTGTTCCACATGCATAGATAAAAGGATGCTTTAATTTATGTGTGACTAACAAGTTGGTTGGCTAAATTAACATAGCTATAAAATGGGCTATTGGCCACGGTTGGAAATCTACCAAATTGGACAAACCTGGGAAAACTGCCATGTAATTTGGAACAATTGACAGATGAAAACAATACATGAGCCGGTGGCACCCTATCCTATGAATTTCCACATCACAAAATGTGACGACATTTAAACCGCAATTGATTTAACATATACATGCACCACTACATATTGGATGTTTGGTGAACGTCAAAGGTCAAGCATGCAACTCTTCGACTACAAGATCCTTGCTTTTTAAAAACAAGGATCGAAACCATAACCCTCTGATCACCGATTATAAACTCAGCATTCTTCTAGCCAAGCTACCACAGTCCTATGTCCAACAGGAAAAAAACAACAAAATACTTAATTTCTTTTTAATCAGATAACTCTTCCCATTAAACTAAAGCTGCAATATTCAATTTATGTTTGCATGTATAAGGTAAATATTCATTAATAAAAAAATAGTGGTTATTATAATTAGCAGAACTAATTATGTAAAAGCTTGGCTCCATAGTAGTGTTCATAACTATGGACTTGTCAAAAAGATATAAAATAATTATGTCTAAGTTGTGTAATGTAATTGAGAAATTGCACAATTAGGATTTTTAAAACCTCTATAATAAGTAGAAAGAACCAAATTTAAATACTTAAAAACATTTTAAATTCATAGATGACCAAATCATTTTTAAGAATGCTTCAGTAGCAACCATTGTTTATTATTATTGTTATAAAAGATAAACTGTTTGCCTCTAATAAATTATAATAGCACAATATGCAGTATAACTATTTTGAGTATTCAAAACACCAACAAATGCAAATATATTTAGAAGACCACAAGATTAAAAAGCTTAAATTAACGAGAATTGTGTTTCAGATAACTTTATAAAATATAATATGAGTCAATAGTCAAACATGTAACTGTAAAAGGGTAGTTTTTGTTTTTGCAGACATATAAAATAATATGTTTATCTTTAAATTTATAACTAAAATTTCAAACCTAAATATTTATATTTAAAGAAATTACATACTGAACACTTCCATCCACTTTTAGGAATTGAAGCGACAGCAGGCTTAACACAATACGCATGGTAACCCTTGTCACAAGTATTGCAGATCAGCATCTTATTACCATCCTCAGGTTGTCTGCAAAATCAAATAACCAAATTATACTTTCAAAAGCTGAAAGAATTAGAATAGACAACTGGGCATTAAATTTATCAACAAGCATAAACTAGTAGTGGAACAGTTAAAAAAGGCACTTAAAATCTAAAATAGGCTACACATATAAAAAGAGATTTCAGCATTTTTAGTTACTAGATGTATATAATATTTTAATTTATTTTTTTTACTCTGAAATATATTACCTTCTTTTAGAATAATTTAAAATTAAAATTTGAGATGCAACCACAAAATGTCCAATACTCAAATGTAAATATATACTTAAAATAAAGTTATGCGAAATAAATTTATCTTGTTTTTCTAAGGTATTTACAAAATTAAAAAATATTTATGTAATAAGAAAAATTATACTTTTCTCTGAAAATACATATCTACAAAAAAATACATATCTGTAATCAAGATCCCTTTTACACCCCTTAGACGCAATGAATCTTAACACATGAGGTTTCAAAAGAAAGAGAATTTCAGGGACAAGTGACGAATTGTACTTTCATCTCATAAATATCAACAATTTTTTTTTTAATGTGTTTAAAATAATTCATTTTAACAGTTTTTTTTTAAACTAGCCATTGATAATGCTGACATCTATGAACAAACTGTTAATTTTTTGGCTCTAATGAATGGGTGTGTGGTGGGGGGTGCTTATAATAATTATCGCTTGGGCATGCTAGTATAATATAACACATTTGAAACACTTTACCAATAGAACGTTAACATATATATTATAGTATTAAAATATTAATTATAATTCATTCAATTAGTCAAAGCAACTTCAGTAGTTCATACCTGCAGTTCTGACACACTTTACATTCGGTGCATTGCCAACCTGCCCTCACATCTGCAGATGGGGTAATAGATGGATCTACACATTTACCATGATAGTAGTTGGCACATGATGTGCAAAGAATTAACTGCGCCAAATCTCCGCTTTCATGACATGCAGCACACAGTACACCTGCAGAAACACAAAGCCATGAAAAATTATTTCCAATTGTGATTGTTACTGTAACTATCAATCAATGCTCCGAGTCTAACCATAATTCATAAAATAAAATCTATATTTTTTAATAAAGTTTTGTGAGTTTTAAAAATAAATCCCTTATATTTGAACACATTATTTCTGTTCTACCCCAAAATCCTCGGTGTTTTAATATGAAAATGCAATCTGTTAAACTTAAAAATATGAAGTTCTTGTACATTTTGTATAACAGACAACAGATCATTATTTTACTGCTTGATGGGAAACACTAGAGCAGGGTGTCCACAGGTAAAGCATTTTGAAATTCCCTGCAAGCCGTACTTCTTTTTACGGCAATTTTTTTTTAATATATTATTATTCCTTATTATTATGTAAGATGTACTTTGACATTATCTTATTATTCCCCAAATAGGATATTTATTTTTAATAAGTTAACTAATTATTTCATTCAATTTTCCAACTCCCAAAAAGTGAAACCAAAATTTCCACTTTTACTCACTTTTAAAGTCCCATATGTAATTTCTACCTTTTTGATTGCATTTAGAAAGTACTTGAATATTTGCAATCAATTAACGTTGTCTCACAGCCAGAAATCAACTAGAAAATGTTTTTTTTTGTCAAATTACCCAATTTAAAAATCCCAAATTCCTTGATTTTTCCAAAATGGTCAAATTTCCTGTTGATGGACACCCTGTAGAGGTCAAAGTTTATGAAATCCTGTTATGTTTTGCATATCGTCGGCTTAGAACTAAACCACATATATTTAAACTCAAGATTTACTATTCATAGTTGGCAACAAAATCCAAGGTTAATATTTTTTCCCCTCTATACTGCAGCACCAAGGTCATTCACTTTTTGAAGTTAATCGCTTATTTGTCCCCCGACACAGCTGGTAAATCTTTGGTTTAAATAAATGTGATTTTACATCTAAGACAACGATATGCAAACAACTTATTCTTGCAAATTTTTAGGTAAATTTTAAATAATTAATTGTTTTAACTCTATGAAAATAGAAGATAAAGTACAAGATATTCTAAGGCTAAAATCCCTACACAGCTTATATTTTAGCATCACATTGACTATACATAAATAATTAAATATATTTCAGTAAAGTGAACATTAACTAATAAAATCAAAATAATGTACAATTACTTAAAATTCCAATCAAATTAAAGATGCAAGACTATTGATCTAATACCACAAACTACTCACCAAATGAAAAGGCATGTTCTCGATGAATAGAGCAAATAATTTTGAAACAATTTGCATTCTGAAATGAAAAACATACCATGAACCAAACAAAATAACTATATGCATAATACAGAAAACTCATTAAAAAATTTTTCAAGTACATTATCCAATCTTCTTACCTGCAATGCACCAGATACGATAGCACATGGATAATGGTAGATTTTGGTACACTCAGAAAAACAACACTTGACAGAAGCTCCATACCTATCGCATTTACTACATCGCTGAAAAAATAAATTAATAAAAATAATTAATATAAAATAATTTTAATTATTTAAAAATTATTATAATAATACTAAATTAGTACTAAATTAAAATAATTTTAGTTTAGTATAAAATTAACATTTGAATATAGTACCTGAAAAGCAGCTGCCACAAAGGCTTTGTCAACGCTAAAAAGTTTCTTTTCAAAAGTTTTTGTGACTCCATCTGAATAAGCCGCACAATTAAAATGAGCATACATTTCCCCTAAAGAATATCAAAACAAATTAATATTGAATAAATTTTAAAGGAAAACACTTACAGACATGTCAGTAAAAAACATTTAAAAAAATTAATGCAATATTAGATTACGAAATAGGCTCGCAATAAGGATTTCGTCACTTAGTGATTGATGCAACATAACCTTATCAGATCTTGCACCATTTAAGCCCAACTAATAAAGATTCTGTAATATTTTATTTTCAAGGAAATATGATAAAATATTATAAAACAATAGAGAAACTTTTCAGTAGATTAATACATAACATTTTAATTCATCATTGTTGGAGTTTAATGCCACAAGAACCAAATATGGTCGAAATGCATTTAACCTTTAAAAGGTGGATGTTTTATTTTAACTTGGGATTCTAGTCGAAATATCGGCCTCCCACCCAGTAAAGGTTAATGTATCTTGATTATATTTTCCCTACAATAAAATACTAATTTTCAAAAGACTACTACACAAAACTGGTTACAAAGTTATATATTTATTTAATATTCAAAGAGCCATCAGTTATATAAAATTAGGGAAAAAAATACAAAGGTCTATGTAAAACTAAGACTCATTTTAATATTTATTTTGCCATATTAAGGAAAAATATATTTCAAAAATACTCTTTTGTACCTGAAGACTCAAAAATGTCCTTGCTTCCTGGAGGAGCTTTATAGCCAGTGACTTCCAGTTCCTGAAATAAATCACTGACTATGCTGCTCTTTTCTGAAAAACTTTGCAAGGACTTCGACCTTTGGAGTTTCAGATGTTCCCTATGAGAAAAATATCAAATAAAATAAATATTATTAACTTATGTAAATTTTATTATCACAGAATGATTTTCTTATTAAAATATATTAAGACAACTTTAAACATATTTTAAAATTTAAATTGAATTGTAAAGTAGTTTTGTTATTTTGGCATGAAATATAACTATTTAAAATACTATTCACTTAACTCTTTGTTCGTTAGTGAGGTATATATCCATTAGCGTATGGCCAGTTTTTCTGGCTACACATGTAACTTTTATATATAAAGAAAGCATTGGAGAACATTTGAAAATTCTCTATTAATTTATTTATTTTTAGTTTAAGGTATATGTTGGAAATATAAATTAAACTTTTTTGCAGGGAAAACTTAATTTAAATATTTTATTTAACTCATAATGGGTTAAAACAAATTAGCATAAGAAGGCAACTAACAACACAAAATATGGTGCTAAAGATGTAAAAGTTGAAAGTTTTCAATCAATTTAATCCAAATCAATTTAATCATTTTAATTTAATTAATTTTAGTATCAAAAGCTCATTGTTATTAAATTATATTGATTAGTAACAATAAACATAACTTAATATCGTAAATACCATTGGATTTATGCAATTATGCCAAATTTTAAGGCTATATAAGCTATGAAGAACCCTCAGTAAAAGCGAACCAAGTTCATGAAAGTCAATTTCGAAATAAAGGTTCTTAAACTTGAATAACTCTAATTTTATTAAAGAAGGAAAACAAATCTGCTGGCATGTCGTTTCAAATTAAGCTATAGACTTGGTTCATCATTACACTGAAAAGGGATGTTTACACTCTATTATACAGATATGAGTTATTAATTGAAGTTGTTAACTGACGTCAGTAAAAAATAAAAATAAATTTGACTTGGATATTATTAAATCCTATAACTCTGAATTTTCAACTCCGAGTCCTCCAGTGGATTAAATTTAAGTTACAAGATTTTACAATATCGGAACACCAACAACAAAGTTAGTTAAATAGAAGCATGTAAAAACAATACAGTTTCAAATCACTTATTTAAATTATTAAACACATAAAATTATATACAAGGGGATGAGCAGCCATGGAGTACAAAGTGACTAGTTCATTATTTTGTGAAAACACAGTTTAAAGTTAAAACAAAACAGTTGATCCTTGAAGTAGTTGATTCTTATGTCTCTAGATCTCGGCACATGAGAGACATTTAATTGCATTAACTATTCATAACTGCACTTAACCATTTTTTAAGTCCCTTGTATCCCTGGGCTTCTCACCAACTCATATTAAAATAGAAAGGATAGGATTACCCTGATTCTAATGACTTTTGCTTCCTGAAAAAGAGCTTCAGCTCGCTTCCAGCTTCTGAGGAAACCTCCACAGTCTTCTCCACGCTGATGGACTTCTGCTCCATACTCTCGAAACAATTAAAATCTGAAGTGGGTTTGAAATTGGTCAGTTTCCCTTGCCCCAAAACACTGGACTCGGACAGATTACAAAAGGCGCAGAAATGTTCGATTCTGAAAAGGAAAATCTGGATATCAATAAAAATAGGCAAAGAAGTTAAATGTAACCCAATAAAAAAAGACTTTCTTAAGTCTTTAGAAAAGACTTTTAACAATTTTCACAGACAATTTAAACAATTTGAAAGGAAAGGGCAAAGATGAAAATATTTAAGCAAGAAAGGCAGACAAAGCTCTCTAATAAATTCCTAGAAGAAACTCCAACGAGAGTCAAAACACATTAAAAGCATAATATAAGTGAGGTTTCTTACAAACATATTTTTAATATTATATAAAATATAAATATATATATTTTAATCGAGCATCACCATATGCTTCAAAGTTCAATATAACTACTTACCTCACTTCATTGTCCGGGATTATATTAGTTGGCAACAGCATACTTGCTTCGAGATCTGATACTATAAAAAAAGAAAATGCTGTTTTATTAAGAAATAAATTAGACTGATAAAAATGCTTTAATTGTGATGATTGCTTTAAGTATTCTTATATTTAGTATTGATCTAACCTTAAAATATAAAAGTTAATGTGAAAAAAAATATTAAATTAACAAAAATTATAATGTATTAAAAAATTACTTCACAGGCACTCATTTCTTAAATTTTTATTGCTGAAATTTGTCAATATTTTGACTATGAAAAACCAATTTTATCACAAGAATTTTTTCACAAACTGGTTTTAAAATTTATGCAAACGATTTTAGCCTAAAATGCAGTAACACAGTAAACAATTATAACTTTGTCAAAGTTTAAGAATTTAATTTGATGGGTGCATGACAAGTTTTTGATTTTTTTGGGTAGGGCCACTTTTATGAAACCGAAAAAATAATTAATGATGTGAGGAATGATTACGAGTCTTATTCACAAATTTTAAAGACTCTCTTTCCCTTATCAAAAGTTGTTTTGGAAACCTTTTGTAAAATGAAACAAAAATAAAATAGCAAATTAAGATAATCTCTATATTTTAGTTACTTCTAGAGATATTTAAAATAGCATTAAAAAAAATAAACTCAGCAACAGAAAACTACTGCACAAAATCAAGAACTCATTGCATATGCCAAATAATTTATTTTGAACTTTTTAATTGCAAAATAAAAGGAATCGTTTTATTATGTGCCGGTCAAACAGGTTTTACTTGTTTGTTTCTATCTGTTTTAAACCACAGATAACTTCCTAATTATACATAAAAACTTATTTTAAAAAATTGTAAAGTTAGCATATTTAAAAGAAAAATATTAATATTATTATTTTTTTTTAATAGTAACCTAGATTTTTTTTTTATTTGTGATTCAAGGAATAAAATTTTTAAAGTACTAATAGACAAATTAAAAGCAAAGGAAGATTTTTTTTAATGTCAAATATAAAGTTTAACAAATAAATTAGATTTCAGGTACAACTATAATACATTTTTAAGTAAGCCAAAAATAGTAAATTTCTCCCATAAAATATATTATAAACATTTCAAATTTTGCTGTATTTTTTCAAACTCAAGTGAGAAATATCTGAATAAACAAAAGGATAACACTTAAAGAATCGCGGGAAAAAATTAAGCAATTAAGAATTGACCAACTGTATATGCAAAACAATTTTTTTTATCTTATATATTATTTCTGTAGTAAAGATCCATTTTATGCTCCTGGGATGCAACGAATCTTAACACATGAAGTATCAAAAGAAAGATAATTTCATGAATCAGTGATGAATTGTACCTGACAACTAAAATTACACAAATATTAATTATACAAAGCAAGTAGTTGCATAAAATAAGTTTTTTTTTAAATACTAACCCGGATTCAGACCAGGAAACACATCTTTATTTTCTTCAAAAATATCTTTAGTGCGATTAATACCTTGGAGCTTGGAAGGTGATGTATGAGTCATTGAAAAATATGGAAATTTTTTACCCCTAAACCTAGGACGACCTGGGAATCTGCAAAATACATACAAATCCAGTTATAGCAGGCATAATCAAATAATCAAAAGTAATTGCTTACTTTAAAAGTAAAGTCATGCACTCTAGAAACAGAAAGACCGAAACTTTCAATGTAAATGGTTATAGACTCAACAGTTTTCTTGAGCCCATTAATGGCTAAACAGACGAGGACCTAATATGTAAAGCAGAATAAGAAAAAAATAATCACATTCAAGCCTTTCCAAAATTGGAACATAGCATTTTTGGCATGAGAGGACAGGGCACTAACTCTTAGCCTTAATAATAATTTTAATGTAAAGCAATAAGTTTTCATTTAAAATTTAAGTTTTTTCAAATAAAATTTTCGTAAGCATTAGTCAAACATAAACCTTGCATATATGATACAGAAATATTTGTATCCAAACATATAAAAGTATTACTTCAAGGGTAAACATAAGCAAAGGTTTAAGAACAAGGTTAACAAGCAGATGCTTAATACAAGATTTATAAACAACGTGTCTGTAATCTTTGCATTATTTTACTTATATTAACTATATATCAACAGATTAGAAAGTATAGCATTCAAGATATAAAAATAAAACTGGGGGGATCATAACTTTTGCTTACAAATGTCAAGAAATTAAAAAAAATTCTTAAAAGGAAAAAAATACAGGAAAATCTTCATTGGCAACTTTAATGAATGACGGAGAAAACTCATTAATGTTGTCCCGGCCATGCATAAACTTGAAGATTCAGATACACTAACCAACCTTTACAATTATATAGTTGAAGTAACAGCTTATTTAAAAAATTCATTCATATACTACTAGCAGCTTGTTTTCCATAGGTTAGGATTTAATATTTTAAATATATATATCTTTCAACCATGGTTAAATATCCCAAATCAGTTTGGTTAACCATTAAATTTAATTGAGCTATATCATATGCTACCAAATTAAGTATCTGGACTAGTAAATTTTACTGCTTTATCATACCAACAATTACCGTATAAAATATTCAATAGAAAATAGGGTGGTTGGTGCTTTATGGTGCAAGAGCCAATTTGGCTGAGCTGTGCCGACCTTTTGATAATTTACAATTGGAATGTGGTGAAATAACACAAAAATACTGCTTAACTGTAAATAAAACGACTCACTACTAAAATAATAGCATATTAATAGGACTTGTAACCACATATCAGTTACAGAGCAATTCGTTTATATTTCTGTCACCGATTATTTTTAAGATTTAGAGTGTTAAAGTTTATAACTTGTACTAGATGTTATGTTATTAAATAAAAGTTTTTATTCTTAATTTTGTAAATGTGCACCACCCACAACCTTTGTAGGACCCTATATGCAACAGTGAGTCATGGTAGTTTTTATGAAATCGACCGGAATCCCCAACAATAGAACCCCTTATTTGCGACGTTGCAAAACCGTTCAAATTATGCACACACACAAAAAAATTATATGCTTTGGTAGGAACAGTTCGCAATGTAGATATACTTCCGAGTTCTATTTGGGGATCAAAACAAATGTATTAAGCAGTGGCGGCTCGTGGACTACAGCAAGTACAGCCGGGCTGCACATAAATTTATTAGTGTATTTTAAAACTAAAATCATTTATTTTACTAATTTTCCTAAATGAAGATTAGAATTGAAAACGAAATTTCTACGGTAGTAAACAAAATATCCGATAAATAGCAAGCCTGTTGCCGTAATGCACAGGAGGGGGAAAAAACTCCATTCAATCAAAACTGCAGCCAAAAAGCGAAGTTCGAAATCGGCTGCATCGTTGCCATGGCAACCTCTACATAGTATGGAGATTCCCCCTCATGCTAATGCACTGCATTCGTGAGAAGGTACAGCCAAAATGAATTTTCTGGTTTGGGCTGCACTTGGTATTCGATAAACTGATTGGCTCATGCATGAATCGCGGGGATGGGCTGCTGTTTCAGGACCATTATGGTCCTAATGTTGTTTCGTTATTAAAGTTAATATTAAATTTGACAGATTTGCATGTTTAAAAGAAAGAAAGATTGCTTTAATTTCAAAAAAAAAAAAAAATGCATGTTATTATTTTGTAAAAATTTAAAGGAAACTTCGATTTGAATAGTAAATAATAAAAAAATTCCGTTCATGTATGGTTTGTGGAAAATAGGGGGGGATTCACATGATTTCGGCTGCACTAACATTTTCGACCATGGGCCGCCACTCGTATTAAATTTATGAAAATACAAAACTTAAAGTTGAAGAAACACATATGACACACACTCGTACATTTTATGATGCAAAATGTCATCTCGCCTGGGTCTCCCACGCCCTCTCATCCTACAAAAGAGAGAGGGCACAATGAGTCGCAAGAGAAAGGGTAAAAGAAGTTGAAAATGTGTTAGAACAAATTAAAAATAGGCATGTTAAATGATAGGGAGAAATTTATAAAATGTTATTTTGAATACACTTGTTACAATCATCAGGTTAATTTTAAACATAGTAAGTTAAACTACAAAAGAACTTTTTAAGTACTGTTAATTAGTATTTAATATTCTATATTAGTTTTACAATTTGTCAATAATGCTTCATTAACAAAATCTGATATTTATAATATCATTAAAATCATAAAAAAATGCAGTTACAGAAAAATTCAATATTTCAAATAAAAAAAAATAACTAGCATAACATAATAAAAGTATAAATACATAAAGGTAATGAGTAAAGAAAAAGATATCTTATCAGGAATAAATGAAAAAATATTTTTAAAAATTATGAGTATCTAGATAAACATTTTAAAATGAAATTATTAAGATTAATTTACATTATTAAGTTATAAAGCCCAACAGTGAAATATGTATGAAAAAAACTCTAAAATTGCATACTAATGAATAAAAACCTGAAAAAATATATACAGATACAACAATGTGCAGAAATTCTTATTAAGAATTCCTAAATTGAAAATGTTTAGACTGCATTATTACATATTACTTGCATGCATGCTTTACATTTGATTATGACCATGAACATTTTGTTTTTATGAGCTGGCATGCATTGCAACAAATAAACAGAGAAAAAATATTTAACAACATAAAGACAATTTTTAATTCTTAATTTGGTCACACAAATGTTTAAAATTTCCTTAAAATCAGAAATATGGTAAATAAGCATTAATCGTTGGATGAATCTATTTTGTTAAGTTAAATGTAAGCATTCAAAAGATTATAGGCCTAGAAAATTAACCCACTGACTTCCATATACTAATCATCAATTATTTTAAGCATTCCTCAAAACTTTTAAATTCAAATAGAAAACTGCTTGTTGCAATATTATTAACAAATATCACAGTATTAGTTAAAGCTACTGCAAACCTCTACAAAATAATAAATACTTTTAATCATGTAACACATATCAAACAAAAGTTAGCAGGGATTTTCTTTTCATTAGCAACCAATAAGCACATTATTTAGATAAAATCAGTCATTTTCATGCCTGAGCATACACGCCAGATAACAATTTATTAGTGTTCTAATATCATAAAAGCAACAGTACTTGTCCATTAGTATGTTAACCACAAAAATATTAATGTTTGGTTGATTGACACAATGTTGAACTAGAGCTACACAGTGGTTCAAGATCCAACTTGAAAGAAAGAATCGGGAACACTGCCTTATAACTTTGAATAATAGTCAGATGTTCCCGAGTTAGCAACCCAAACGATTGATGCTTCTGTGAGGAATAAGGCAGACTTAACATGCACAAGCCCCCTAGCATGTGGGATATTTTTTTTAGGAACAATACTAGCAGCACTCTGACCACGATTCCACTGCTGTCTGTCCAGACTATTACGACAATGCCATGTTTTTGTTAATTGTGAAAAACCTATTCATGATTTTGTGGATTAAAAATCAGCACTTTATTCAGGCACCTTTAAACTTTCAGTCAGAGTCACGCTTCCTAAAATGGTGAAAAACAATTTTGCAAAACTAAATTAGTATCAAACTAAGGTTTCCTTGTATCTTCCAACTAAAATAATCGGCGCATTCAATTATGTATGTGCAACTTCATTTACAACAGATTTTTTTATGTATGTATCTTTATTCAAATAATTTTTTTAAAAGAATGCTTGAATTTTACGGCATCCTTTAGCATATGATCATTTTATTATTTTCACATAATAATCAGTTTCTCGTGCCACTTGAATTCTAATGCGAACGTTTCATGGTTGCTCAACACGCAGTAGACTTATCAAGATCGAAAAGTAAACCGTGCATATAGAATTATAATACGATCACTCTCCTAAATAAACATCAAGCAGCTTTGGCAAACAAGACATGAACAATTTTTACTCCAGAATAAGACTTTCATTAAATTCTTGATTCCACCTCTCATTGGCTGTGATTGGCACTCACTCGATACATCAGCAAAAGCTATTTTTGACATATGCGTCAACTGTGTGTATGGCGACTTAGCTGTTTTGTGAGAGACGACGACGGACTGGTCGAATTTTATTTTAAAACGGATTCATTCGTACATTTATTTTTGAAGGGTTCGTTGTGCAGCCGAAGAAGATTTGTGAAAGTTCCGTTTTTAAGGGGAATACTTTTGTGAAGGGTCCGTTTTTAAGACAAAAGAAATTGTGAAGGGTGTTAACAGACCCAGATTATTCCTACACAAACCTTTGGCTGAAATCTCAAATCGATTCGAAACACAAACCTCCAATTATGAGTATGGTACTCTCAGTGTTCACTCTAGGCGTTTTTTGAAGGGCGGTCCGCCCTGCCCGCCCTGTTTTCATCTCGATAGCGCCATTATGCCCTTTTCTCAAAAATGCCACGTTCTTTTGAAAAAATTCCACCCCTTTTGCCCTTTTCAATCAAGCACAAGCGTCATTCCTTCTCTAATTGTCTTTAAAAAAGGCATTGATTAATTTTTTTTATTATCGTTTTTTTTTTATTATTATCGATTAAACACCTTATTAACTGCGCATGTTGTGCAATCGTGATGATTCCGATTTAATTTCGAGCACGGGGAATTCCTCGAATCCTATTGGTTGCTTGTGCCCGCATATGAAATGCTAAGTTTTTTTTCTGTATTTTTTTTAAAGATAAGATGGTTGGGATGAAGTTGCAAGATTAGGCATTTTATTGCCAAACTTTGGGTTTAAGTAGCCTTTTTATCAGTTTTGTAAGGGGTCTGATTAGGGTTACTTACAGATTTGGTTGTTATGAAAAACATTTTTTAAATGTCAAATTTTGGCTTTTAAGTAATATCTTCATATAGGGACATCAATTTTGTACAAGTCTTTCCTTCAAGATAGGCCCCGAACAGTCAACGATAGCCCAATATGCAGCTCTAACGCAATGTCAACCATCAAATCGGAACTTTTTTTTTTGGTCACGGGTTTGATGTGTCAGTGTGTGGCGACGCCCACCCCAAATTTTTTTTTAAAGTGCCCTTTAAAAAAAACAAGAAGTGCTTTTTCAAAAACTGGGCGCAACTGGGGCAAAAACAACAGCGCCCTGCCCCTTTTATTTCTAGATTGAACACTCGTACTCTACTGCCTCGTTCCCATTAATACCTAAAAAAAAATCAATAAAAGTTATATACACACAAACACAACTATCCAAATACTCACACTTTCGACGCAACAGTTGGATTCAGGTGGTGCTTTGGTGGTCGTGGAAAGTCCTTCCTAGGCCTTCCCCTAGCTCTTTTTGACGCAGAGACATTCCCTATCCTATCCAAGCCAAACGACGTCCCAAAAGATTGCGAGGGACTCTCCGTAGGTGAAGGTACAACCGATGCGGAGTCGCATGACGCCGATCTCTGCGTGATTGGCTGTTGGAAGCGGAGGGAAGTCTCTGGAACTGCGATGGAGTCCCCTCCATGTTTCAGGCTCTGTGCTAACTGATTGCTGTGTGAAAGGGATACTTTCTCATCTTCGCCTTGGGTGGTCTCAATTTCTTTTTCTGTGATGGAGGCTCCCGAGTGATCATCAGCCATTTTCATTACATCCTATATCCTGAATGAAAGATTCAAAATTTTTATGGTAAGTCTGTTACATGGAATAAGAAGAGACATGGGTAAAAGTTGGTAAAAGTCTGATGTCTGCAAAATCAAAAAAGTCAGATATATTAACAAATGCCAATTTTTTCATATTTGAAATTCTTATTTTATTTTTAGAAATCTCATTCCAGAAAAGAAGGTAAGATTTCCTTACTTAAAAATGCAGCAACTACAGCCATTTTTTCAACGACTTGATCGGATAGTAAACAAATAAGAGAAATAATAATTTCCAATCATGTGACATCACTGCCTATCATGTAAAAAGAGAACGAGTTTTGTGCGTTTGTTTACTTTTGGAATGTTTTATCCTTTATTGGGTTTGACAGCTTGTCATTAAGTGAATTTGTTCTATGCCTTTTCTTCTTGTACAAAATAAAAGACAGATATACATCTGAAGACTAAAACATATTGTCATAAGAAGAGAGAATAGTAGATTGAAAATGTTAAGCTTTTCCTCCTGTGTGAAAATTTGGTTAAAATATGCATTGTACATCTAAAAAAATAATAAATGTAATAAGTAAAATCCCAAATAAAAGCCTGTAAGTATCATCAATTTGAGTTTGTTTGGTAATTTAAGAATGTTGCTGCTTAACAAACTTTATTTGTGTAGGTAGGTTAGCGAGAAAGGTTATGAGAGAAGGGGGTACTCATAAATAAAAAGGGCCTATTCATAGTCTCAGGTTTCCCGCCAAATGAAATATTGAACGATAAAGTTGATATTGTGGCAACCCTAATTTATGATATACATAAACTTAATTACATCTCTCAAGAAGGGATATCTTGTATGTGGTTAGTTTAAAATGTTGTTGACATGGTATCAACAACATTTTACAACACAAGAGTTAGGTTATTGATGTGTCGTTTTGATTTTGTTGTGGATGCGTATTTTAATACAGTAAAATCCGTTTATAACGATGCCGGGGATAACAATACGCCGGATATAACAATGTAAAAGAAGTTTGGATTTCTATAGCATTCAACTATATAGTTAATATAACGATTCCGGATATAACGATCAAATTATGACGGTCCCTTGAACATCGCTATAAGCGGTTTTTACAATAGTAAATATTTTCGGAAGTTGGGAGTATAAGGCAAATGTCCTATCATTAATTGGTATATGAATATTTAATTGCTGACGAAGATTTGTCACTACCTGAAGTGTAGAAAAAGCATGGAGCTTGACCCGCGGAAGATGTTTCTGATGACTTTTAACATAACCAACGACTTCGGAAGTTGGGAGTATAAGGCAAACGTCCTATCATTAATTGGTATATGAATATAGAATTGCTGCCGAAGATTTGTCACTATTACTTTTAACATAATCAACGACTCAGAGAACTGTCTGTAAGGACCACAATCAACTACTTGAAGGGGGTAATGGATTTAATCCTGAGTAGTCAGAGGCCGGAGACAAACTTCTGCCCAGAAGAATGATCAAGGTTCGAGTCTGTGACATTAGAGCACAGTACGTTATTACCCTTAAGACTTTTGATTTTGTTGTATCAGTGTTCACTCTAGAAATAAAAAGGGGCAGGGCGCTATTGGCAGTAAAAGGGCACGTCTTGTTTTTAAAAGGGCACTTTTTAAAAAAATGTGGTGTTGGCGTGGCCACACATTGACACATCGGACCCGTGACCAAACAAAAAAAAGTTCCGATTTGTTTGTTGACATTGCGCTAGAGCTAAATATTGGGATATTGTTAACGGTTCTTGGCCTATCTCGAAGGAAAGACCCGTACAAAATTGGTGTCTTCTTATTAAAAATATTATTTAAAATTTGGCATTCTAAAATTGTTTTCCCTAAAAACCAAATTTCTAAGTAGGAATCGGACTCCTTGCAAAACTGATAAAAAGGCTACTTAAATCCAAAATTTGGTAATAAGATGCTTAGTCTTGCAAACCAATCCCAACCTAGTCCCAAACCAACTTCTCTTTAAAAAAACACAGAAAAAAACTTAGAATTTCATATGCAGGCACAGGCAACCAATAGGATTTGTAGAATGCCCCGTGCTCGAAATTATCGCGGAATCATCGCGATTTCACAACACACGTAGTTATAAAGGAATTTGTTTTTCTACTGTCATAATTTACTTAATTCCAATTTACACACAAATCTTTTTTAATCGATGCCTTTTTTAAAGACAACTAGGGAAGCAATGATGCTTGTGCTTGACTGAAAAGGGCAAGAAGGGCGGAATTATTTCTAAAGAGGGCGGCATTTTGGAAAAAATGGGCATGAGGGCGCTATCGAGATGAAAAAAGGGCGGGCAGGGCGGACCGCCCTTCAAAAAACGTCTAGAGTGAACACTGGTTGTATTTTTATTAATTAATTGTATAATTGTCAAATCCAAACCGACGTCAATAGTCTATTGTGCAGCTGTAGTGCTACGTTATTTAATCAACAAAACAGCCATAATGTTTGCCATTTTGACTTGCCAACAAACGAAAAACACATCATTTTGTCCTTAGGGATTTATCATGCAAGTTTTATTAAGAAGTGGAAGTATGTGATAGAAAAAAGGTACTTTGAGAACTACGCCAAAAAAAAAAAAAACTGCCTAATAAATTTGAACAATGGCCTGATTATAGTGACAGCACATCTGAGATGACAACATGATCTCCAAACTGCCACGCCAAGTTCAACATAAGAAAATTCAAAATAGAACAGTGAAAACATGCACCTCCTGTACAAACTGGATGAGGTATATTTATACTGCGACTTTAAAAATAAAATATTAAGTGTATGAAAGAATATCCGTACGCATCTTTTGTATATCTGGTAGCTACCACAAAATCTATTGTTTTATATTAACCTAACACATATTAACAAAATACGAATTTAACACAAAAAGAATTAGCGATTTTAATAACTTAGACAGAACATAACTAGTAAAGAATAATAAAATTCTGAAAGGTTCCCGTGATTTAAAATAATAACTTTGAACTCACTCACGAAATATGAAAAACAATAATTGAATGATAAATAATTAATAAAAGCACAAAAAACACTGCATAAACTGAAATTTTAAAAACAAAATTTTCAAAAAATTGCAATTTATTTTCATGGAAACCACTGAATATTTGTAATAAACTTAGATAAACAGCAAAGTAACTGATTAATTATATAAACAAACCTAAAAGTCCAACGAATGTCTCTCCAATCCGAATCATTTTCAAATTTAAAACTGAACTCGAATTGATCAAAAAGTGAATTTTAAAATCAAGTACTGATCGAAAATAAATTGAATTATTATTTCAATTTAATATTAAAAATATATTTTAAACTTCAATAACTCTTATTTTTAGTTTACCACAGACGCAAGTTGTAGAAAGAGTTGAGTTGTAGTAAACATAAAACATATCACTTTTAAAATATTGTTTTCTGACTGGTGTGTTTTTTAGACATTATAAAAAATATAGTAAAAATAATACAAATTATAATACGGAAAACATTAATTTCGTTTAAAGACTATAGTTCAAATATTCTTTGAAAGATTTGTATTAAAAATATATATTTTTATTTGAATAAAGATTTTTGAAAAATAAGGGCGTATTGAGTGACGTCATGTATCTATATACTGATTTACTCACTAAGCTAAAATGATCAATGGAATGTTTACTAAGCGTGCATGATCGAAAATAATGCTTTCTAACGTCCCGATTAAAATGTGATTTGTATAATTTGAGTGATTTGGTTTAATTAATTAACGTCTCACGAGTTGCACAGTGGGCTATTGGCGACGGTTCGGGGTCTATCTCGTAGGAAAGACCCGGGAACACATACACATTACACACACATTCATACATGCACCTCGTTATTTTAGAAACATGGTAAGATGACGAAGAAACACCTGAACTGGCACCCAACGCTATCAATAGACGTCGGGACTTTCGACCCCGATCAGATTTATCGTGCACCAGTCCCGTATACAAGCCGTAAATTTTTGCGGATGTTCTGCACGACTTTTTCTTGTATTTTGTAGCGAAGCTGGCAACCCTCCGATTACAAGATCACTACTTTTTTTTAATTTTCTTTGTCAAGTCCATCGCCTAGGATCGAACCATGAATCTTCGTATTTCCAGCTGACGCCTTTAACCGCTCGGCCACGGAGGCCTTGAAAATGTATGGGAAACACGTTTCCAACTAAGGCAAAATATTGAGTAAGTAGCAAAAAATATACCTTAATAAGGCACACAGTCCAGAACATCCAACTAATTACACTGGCGTGTATACGAGACTGGTGCACGATAAACCTGATCGAAGTCCAATGTCCTGACGCCTATTGAGGTATCGTCAGGTGCCAGCTCAGGTGTTGTCCTCGTCATCTGACCATGGTTGAAAAATTCGGGGCATCGTTCGATTAGGATAGGTTTCATCTTCGAAAAATATCTCTTAGAGTTTGAAATAAGCAGATTAAAAGTAAGATGTCATTCTATGCATTGCAATTTATTCATTGCGTCTTAGTTAATAGGTTACACGGCAATACAGTTAAACGTTATGGAATTTATCATATATTATTTTAATTCAAAACATGTAAAATATTTATATATTTTTTTATTATAATTTTTATTCTTAAATTAAGAACTTTTTTGTGTTAAATAACAGAAGGAAATGTCAAATTAAAAAATCGTTTGCGTTTTCAAATAAAAAAAACATATTTTAATCACTTTTTCGTCTACTAAATGCTATGAGTTTTCTAATAAATATTAAAAATAATAACTTTTAAAAAATCGTTTGCATTTAAAATAATGAAAGTTAGAACAAATTTAATCCTCTGATTTTTTTTACTGTAGTTATGCGCGGGTCGTCCGTCATAAGTCGAATACGCAAAAGGAAATGTTTAAAATTCTGTATGAGAAATTAGTAAAAGAAAATATCATTTGAAAAACCAAGTAAGTTTTTTTTATCCCATATAAAATGGATTATTTATTGTACAGTTAATTTCGACACCAGATCATACATGTCGGACATTCATATGTATTTCCACAAATAGAATATGGAATTTTTAAAACAAAAATATGCTTGATTAGAAGGAATTTCGTTTGTTTTTTTAAGCATATATATTCTAATGGAGTCAATTGAATGAAGTTTTATTAAATTAATGTTACGTGTTATTTATAAGATATATATTTAATTGCCTTTAAAATGGAACTTTGTTCTACAATATTGTTATTTGATAAGTTTTATTTTAAAAAATGTTTATAAATACATATATTTCAGCTTTGATATTCCAATGAAATTAATTAAAAGAGGTGTTATTAAATTAACTTTACGCAATATTTATAATGTTAAAAAATTAAGTTTCAGTACATTTAAAAAAAAAAACTTTGTTCTACATAATTATTATTTAACCAATTGTTATATACCTATGTCTAATAGTATTATACAAGAAACAGTGGGGATATTTGAGTTTTCCAGTTTTGAAGATATGTTTTAAAAATTGTGAGAAAATGAATTTGTTTTTTTAATTCTTCGCATTTGTTTACCATGGACACTTTGCACTGCTTGGTGCTGAAATTCACATGACGTCATTTTAAGATATAAGTAACTTCACGCGCATTTGTTATTGGTTGATGGAGACCACGTGGTTTGTTATTCACCAATCACAGAGGATAATTAACCATCCTTTTTTGTAATCCGTCAAAATTTTAATCTTGAGACCATGTCATAAATAGTGTCTATGAAAATGGTTTGTCTAATTATGAGTAAATAATTACTAAAATAATTAAATAGTTTCAAATGCTATTTTTTTCTGAAAAAATGATACCAGAAAATTTATTAAATTCTGAATGTAAAAACCGCATTCCTATACCTTTCGTACAATTCTGAAGTTTTATGTAGTATTTATTTTTAATTTGAAGCTGAGATAACCGTTCAAAATTTGTTTGTAATGTTTTCATAAGGAACGTGTAACAGTGTAGAAAAATTGCACAAGTTTAATTCTTGCATCTACGTTAATTCAATATGAAATAATTATCGATATTAAATTGTGTTAGTTAGTAATAATTTAATATTGATTTGTTTCACGGATTACGTGTAAATAAGTTTAGTTTCAACCAGAGGGGGATTGAAAATTGGAAATGAAATTTTACAATAGAGATTAACTTAAAAAGTTTCAAATATTTTATTAACCAAATTTAAAATAATTTTTAATTATAAATTTGACATTTACTATATATGTGTTTTAAAATTTGTTTACCTTGTTACTTCAAATAAGTATTCTTCTTTATTGAATGAATGTTCGAAATAGCTTTGCACCTTCCTAATTCAACATATGATACTGCTTTCGATATTAAAATATAGTAATAACTAAATACTGAATTGTTTTTTGGATTATTTCTGTTTGTTTAGTTTCAAGCATATATTTAGATGTGTAACGGGTTTTTACAATAGAACAACGGGAAAAAAGTTTAAAAGTTTTTAATTAAAACGTACATAGTAATCTAAGCACTATAAAGAAAAAAAAATTACTCATACAGGGAAATTAATTTCATTAAATTTGAAACCATTTTTTAAAATAAATTTGACAATTACAGTAAATGTGTTTTTAATTGTTTTTATCATGTTACTCCAAATAAGTATTTTCTAAATAAAGATTTGTTCGAAGTAATTATGCTTTTTCAAGCCCCAATACTACTTGCGACATACACAAATTTTATTCTGTAAGCTTTTCTTAGGAACAAAATTACGAAGTATTCGTAACAACTGGCTCAAATTTCCACAAGTGTCGTTTTTAAACATTAAGCTTATAAAATAATATATGTGTCTCGAAAAGTCGGAACGGCAGCTTCATCGTTTAAAACATACGTTAAAAAAGATTAATTTAATCGTAACTGTATTACACTGTTAAAAATTATTATGACCTTGCACCAAAATTCGGTACCCATTTAGCTGCAGCCAACAGTTGGTGCTTAGTTTCACCATGTTACGGTGTGACGTTGTACCATTTAGTAGTGAAACGCTGCAATAACACTGATAACGTTGCATAAAATTCAAAATTCGAGTTTTTTTTAGTAATAATATTTTTGCAGCGAAGATGGCAACCTTCCGATCGCAAGGTCACAACTTTTTACTTTTTTTTGTAAATATCACCGATTAGGCTCGAACTAGGAATCCTCTGATTCACAGCTGAACGCCTTTATCCATTGGCCACGACGGAGACCCTTGTTCGTCGTTGTGTTTCTTGAAAGGGATTCATTGGCTTCTTGATGTAGCGACAGCGAAAATTTCGGTTGCAGTTAAAGAGGTTTAACCAATTATTGGTGAAACCTCCGGTTTTTTTTTCCGATAAAGGGTTTTTGGTTCTACCCAGATTTCACCATAATATGGTGTAAATTGCTGCAGAGCACCAAGATATGGTTCAACGTTGAACTGAAATTTTTAACAGTGTACTGAATGCAATAAAAAGCTATCGGATTATTATATAAAAAGTTTATTAAAAAGATAGATTTTCGAAACTGTGATAATTAATAGTTAATCGGTTAAAATTATATATTTCACTAAATTAAAGATAACACTTTTTTTTCACCACTACGACTAATTCCGAATAACATATAAAATTATTCGAAATAAATACGAATCTTTTTTATTAATTAAGTGTTTAATAAGAATATAAAAATTCGTTCGTTCCTCAGTATTTGTGTGTGAAGATTGAAGATAGAAGATTGCTGAAATAATTTCGCATTAGCTAAAAAATAATTTTATCTCCATTATCATAATATTCTTAATGACATAGGTTACTTTGCAAAGCATTTAAAAGTCCATTAAATTACTTCAGAGCCAGACAGATGCAAACGTCACTACAAATCGTTACTGAAATATTGAACTACAAGAATTATTGTCAGAGATTAGCAAAAAACGAAAATGTTATGCTACAATTGTGAAAATGGTTGTATTTGACGTTTAGGGTCATTAAAAATGTTAATTTAAGTTGCTTTTGCAGAATTGACACTGTACCTTTCCAATCTTGGCACGTTTAACCAATCATATGAGCATTTAAAAGAACTTAAACTTATTTCTTTAATAGAACATTATTAAACAATAAACATTATTAAACAATAAAATATGAAAGGACTAATCGTTGATATGGACATTTCAAAAAGCATTTCCATTTCATTCGATTCATTAGAAATATTATTTAGTTATAAAATATGCGAGCGCACTGAGCTCGGTCATTCTTTTACTATCAGTCTATTCTCTGGTCGATATTAAGAAGAAATGTATATTTTTAGGTATTCATTGCAATTAGAACATCCAATTAAAAATATGGTAACAACACATTTAGGTATATGATGGGCTACTATTTTATAAAAAATCCTATAATTATGGCGTGTTAGTTTTTATGCGCTTTGCTTCCTCCCACTAACACATTTATATTTTTCAACTGTTACGTAAAATATCTTCTAGCATAGTTATTTTTGAAACATGTCTAAACGAACTCAATGAATTCCTTAATTTTCTGATTGTTACTTTTTGCGATATGCAATTGAAAAAAATGTAATAGAAAACACGATTTAAATTTGCAGCATTTACTATTTTTTTGCAACAAATAAATTTAATTTAAGAAAACATAAAAAAAATTCCACTACAAAAAATATAATAAATATTTCTAATGTTAACACAAAAATGTCAAAAATACATTGCATTTCGATGTAATGTTGAATTTGCTATAGCAATTGCAAGGAATATTTATAAGTGTGTATTCCTTTCCTTTTTTGTTATTTATGGTAAAAAAAAACTTGTAGCTTACTGGAGTTCAGAACCTTTTGATTAATAACTTGCGTACCTGAGAAAATAAAAATTTAGAATAAATCATACAGTTGTAAAAATTTTAATTTAATTGGTACTTTTTGAAAAATAACTATAAACTACCTAGCATTTTGCATCCAAACAGCTCTAATGGCAACCCTGAAAACGTCCTATTCTTACACGCATAATTATCAATAAAAATAAGAGTGTTTTTTTTATAGATAGAATTTCGAATTTTTCTGTGAAATCATAATAGTATACAAATGGTTGTTTATAAAAAACAATACCAATGTTCAAAGTGTAGTTTTATATCTTATTTTATTGGTTGAAAGGAAAAAATAAAAAATTGGAATGGAGCGATTCCATAGTAGTTTCGACATCTTTGTAGCTGTTTTTCAAAAGCTTTGAGATGAAGGTCCCGACTCAGATAACAAAATACATTTTTCTAGGTTTATATTTTAAATTATATTATATATTAAAATTACAGCAGAACTCCATTTATTTCCGTACTCCAGTTATACGGATCAAACAAAGTAAATTGCTAATTATCTGGATCCAGATCGATTAAAGAAAAATCAGCAAATCCGCATTTTAAAGTTTCTGATCAATGAAGAAAATTGTTTTTAATAGTCATTAAATTACATTACATAATAATGCAAAATTCATTCGAGGCCTGATAAGGTTGATGCAGTCTTGTATCTCCTGTAACTATTCGGCCTCCAGTTGCTCAGTGGATAAAGGCGTTCGGCTAGTAATTGGAAGATTGTGAGTTCGAGCCCGACTGATGGACTTGACAAAGAAAAGTACAAATGTAGTGATCTTGTGATCGGATGGTTGCCAGTTTCGCTACTAAAATACTAAGAACTCGTATAAAAATATCCAACAAATTATACTGGAGCATCGGGACTGGTGCACGATAAATCTGATCGTTGTCCGCAATGACCTGACGCCTATTGAGGTTGCGTTGGGTGCCAGCTCAGGTGTTGTCCTCGTCATCTGACCATGGTTCAAAAATACGAGTCTTTCCATAGGAATAGGCCCCGAGCTGTCGCCAATAGCCTAATGTGCAGACGTCGAGTTATCTTGGGAATAAACAAAAACACATAGAACATTTTTTTAACGGGATTTAAAGTATAAAAAAAATCTTTTGCAATTTCATAATCAAATGCGCTTTTTACCAATGCAAAATGGATTGTTTGTAACCATACATTTAATCTCGACACCAGGTCGTGCATGTCTTCTTTATGTTTAATCTCCACACCAGGTCGCGCTTGTTGTTCAAATCAAGCTTCTCTTCTTTCAGCGCAGCAATAAACACTCCTTTAACTCTTTTCGAAGAAGGAGCAGCAATGTAATAAAAATAAAAACGCCAGGCTTGACAGAATGGCACAAGAAAAAAAAAATCCGGCTTCTACTGCGCATGCCCGTCGGATGGTGTTGCTGCAATGAGATATTTTGCTCCCATTTTTTCACGCCGAAAAAGAGACGGAAATAATGCTCATCCTATATTCCACCGGGCGCCCACACTGCGGAATGTTTTGGGGGTAGGAGAAATAACACGAAAAAACACATTTCAACGCCGCACACACCTGGCAAAGGGCGTGAAGAGCGGCTGCTTGAAGGTCAAACTGTGAAAGAAATCTGTTTGTGTCTCTCGCATTCGGACTATTTTAGAACGATAGCAGCCGTTTCTCGGGGAAGACAGACCCATGCATTGTGAAGGGATATTATGTGTTTTTTAAGTATACACAAATGAACACCGGGTTATGAAACAGTGGGAGTCATTATTATGAAATCCATATTCAGTTGAGAGCAAAACCGAATCCTTTATTGTTACTCGAGAGATTGTTCGCAACGTTTGTTCGGTATGACATGACCTGAAAAGGCTACTATATAAATTGCAAAATTAAAATGTATTAATAAATAATCAAATATTAATTGTTTTATATGTTTGATATTTCAAAAAGGAGCAAATTGTTTCCTTAGTTATTTTACAGTACATCTAGAAACACTCATTATGTTGTAAAACGTAGAGCTACGCTGTTACAATGTATGGAGAAACAGTATTAATGTACATAAATAAATTACAATACATAAAAAAAATTATTAAAATATAGAGAGCAAAAATTTTAAAATACATTGAGTAATAATGTTAAAATACAGAAATATACAATGTTTTAATACATAGAGCAATAATAATAAAATACATTGAGCACAATAGCGGAAATAATATAAAAATACATTAAACAAAAAAAATTACAAAACACATAGCAACAGCATTAAAAAATATAGAACAAAAATTTTACAATACATAGCGAAATAATTTTTAAATATATAGATCAAAATGTTACATATATTGAATTTTTTTTACAGTACATGCATAAATAAGAGTAAAAATTTTTTCTATACGAAAAGAAAAAAATATAACAATAGATTGAAAATATCGTTCCAACACATATATTTACATATATGATGGATGTTGTGGCAATTTTCTCAGCAATGATAAACATCAGCCATTTTTCTGCTTCATCTCAAAGAAAAGTGCTATTAGACCATTGTATTATGTATTTTTATTTAAGTCGTATTTGTTAACCCACTGAGTTTCGAAGGGAATATCGAAATAATAAAGTAATTCCTCCATCAAATACCCTCTTCCATCCTCCATCAAAACCTATGTACCAGGAAGATTTTACATCATTTCGATTTCACAGTCACAACTTAGTACTTCAATAAGAATGGAACGCGTTTTCATCTTAAACTGAAGCTAATGCCAGCCTGCTACTTAAAGTAATTCCAGCCCTCCTCCCTCCTCCCTAAACGGTGGAGATGACTATCAAGGTTTGTGGTAGATAGGCCGGTGTGCGTCAGTCATGTCTTTTCAATAGGATAAATGACCACCCTGTATTTCTCTGGTGACATCCTTTGTGTTACTAATGATTTTCTAAATTGACAATTCCGTATTTGTTTGGTAATGTTAGCCATACACAAAGGAAAATTCTCGGATAAGTTCAAATATATTTTGAAGTTAATACAGTAAAGAAAAATGTAATAAAACTATTAATTATTGAAAATTAAAGTTAAAAAGGTTAGAAATTTTATGATAAAAATAAATGCTAATTGGATAATTAATAATTATGCATGTTTTTGACTTAATTAAATAATTGATTGTACGTATCATTGACTTAATTAAATAATTAATTGCCAACTTTCATGCAAAGAAAATTGTTTACGTTTATTTCGGGAGAATCCTCCGGATTACTTCCTACTCGTACTCCCGTCCACCCCTGTGAGTACTTCTTTGTACTGTGCCCCCCTCCCCCCCAGGATTTTTTTTTCTGTATCCGCCTATGGTCTTGTTGATATAAAGGTTTGGTATTTTGATTCTTCTATTGTATTACCTTTATTTGATATATATTCCATTTGGGATAAATCCTCAATTTGTTCTATGTCCCTTAACACTCTAGTGCATAGTAGTGTAGCATATATGCTACACAACTTTAAAATGACCACTAGTTGCATCTATAGAGTTTTATGTTAACTATAATAGTATTTTCACGTAGGGAATCATATGTGCCTAGTTCTTATAATCGTCCCTTTTCTTTATAAAAATAAAGGCAATCATATTGTGATAAAGGTAATCAGTTCTTTATTTATTTTAGAATAACGGTATCACTTGGCGGTGATACCATTATTTTAAAAGTAGAAAAGTTGCCAAATATTTGCCGAAAAAGATTTGGCAACAATATTTAAATTGTTTTCTTTTAAGAGATTTTCTCTTCATATTTTGGCTGTGCCCCACTTGGATAAACATCATGGCTTAGTGGCACACTAAACCCTTGTTGTTTTGGAAAGATGAGAACTGAGAATACAACACAAAAAAGTTCTTAAGCTTAACTAATGATTACTGGCGTGAAATTAAAATGGAGCAAAATTATTAAATTACATTTTTAGTTGTAATAAAGGGAGATGTACATTCAGAAAATAATAGTTAAACAACATCACTCCAGATTAAATTACACTCCTCTAAAATCTGTACAAAATGAAACGGTGTACTTGATTTCGAATTCGTACCCACAACCTTTTATTTCAACTGTTCTTGAATTTCTCTATAACTTATGCATATATTATAATATAGTTAATTATTTCCGCGCGTTTGCCGAATAGTTGGTATATGAACTAATTTTCTAAAAAAACAAAATATCATAGTATATATCTTATATATAGACAAAATATCATTTTCCTGACATGTGACAACTTTGTAAATTTCTAAGAATATTTCAATTATGTCAATTTTAAGGAAACTTAAATTTTAAATTAGAAACAAATTTAAGCGCTATTAATTTTAGAGTAGAACCTAAAATACCAAATTCGAATTGTCTCTCATGTATCAAAATGAAAAATCTCGCTCTGTGTCTGCATTTTAGATATTTGGTTAAGACGCAAACCAACAAAGTAATTTTTAAACATAAGGTTTATCTAAGTGCCTTATTCAAAACTTGTGAAAACAATGCATTTTTGATATTTTAATATGCATTATTATACTTAACGCCATAATATTAATACTCCTTATAACTCTTCTGTACACTGTTAAAAATAGGTACTTAAATATAAGTAAAATGTACTCATTTTTGAGTACATTCGATGCTTATCATAGCTCCGAATACATAAGTTTCATTCTTTGAAAAAGGCATGTACTAAAAAATGAGTGCAATGAGTGAAAATTAATAAAAAAAAAAGTAATTGCTTCAATACGTAGGCTACCTTCATAAATCGGTTTCAATAAATATCAACAATTACAACCAAGAATGAATTTCTGGGAATTGAACCCATATCCTAAGGCACCGCAGTCCAGTGCCTTATTCAGTGTACTACCAGGGCGACGTGAAGAAGTTATAAAAAGAATAAATGATAAAAAGGTATACCAAGAATGGGAAGTAAGATAATTGAGTTGTAATAACTCAGTTTACATTTATCAATCGACCTCAAATGATGCGGAACACCATCTTCTGAACAACTATTTTAAGTGTGTCGGGTCGCTTTTTTTTAAGATGGCTTGTACAGAAGCTGAGATGAGCAATATTAAATCACACTGCTCCTTTTTGATATAATACGATTACTGAAATTTGAGTACGCCATCGCTAATTAGGCTGCAATTGTACTCATAGGAAAACGAGTATGTACAGGTACTCATTTTTAAGTACCGTTTTGGAACGCGCAGATTTCGAAAAGAGGCATAAGCCCGGTGCCCTCTCCACTTTGACCTCCTCACCACGCTAATGATTCGTGCACTGCCCATTAAAGGTTAAATATCAGGGATTACTACAGGAGTGTGCGACGAGTGCCACCGCATAGGGCCCCGCGTTTCTGGATGTACCCGAGCCCATTAAAACTGATAAAATACATTGTTTTACAGAAAAATCAATTGCTATATATGATTGGAAATTAATTGAAATATCTATGGTATTATCATCTATCCATCATAACATATCTAGTCACTCTTTAGGAGTGATGTTTTGAATTTTAAAATTAGCTTTATGCGATAAAACAACTTTCTAAAGGGGCCATCCTAACTAAAATGGCCCTCCGTATATATTTAAACTCGGCCCCACGACCAGAGACTGATTTATGGAAGGGCATTCGGGGTACTTGCCCAAGCCCAAATTTTAAGGGGGCCCCCAAAAAAAATATTATAAAGCTAACAAAATGTGAAAAAGTTAGAACTAAATTTAAAAGTTAATTATTTTTAAAGTCAAATTTAATTTAATCAATTTTTTTTTAAATCAATTGTTAATTTTTTTTTGTAAAACTTTTACTATTTTATCCAATTGATTTCACTTTTCTTGCACGTTCGTTATGCCCTTTGGTGATCACTTTCAAAGTTCAATTCATGGCCAGCAGGACCGTAAACAAAATGGGTTTACGAATTGCTGGTAGATTTGTCGTTTACTGATACTTTCAACCTATTCCAATTTTTCTGATATTATGGTCGTTAGGGATTTACTAGCTATAAAATGGGTAGAACATACGAATTTGACTCAACTAAAATAAAGCTAAAATGGAAGAACAGAACCAGAAATGTATGAAAAAACTGTTGAAGTACTGAGAGACCATTAAAGAGTTAATTCGAATTTTTTGACGTATTTACACTTCCATTAAAGCTGATTGATTATGTTATTTTGCCATGTGTGCTTATACATAAATATAGCAATTTTATTTTGAGGTGCGTCGAGGGGCCCCCTAATGTTCTTTTGCCATGGGCCCCTAAGCTTCTAAGTCGGTCCCTGCCCACGACAGCTAAGGGAGAAGCTGTAACGCTGTAAAGGAGTTGTGTTTTCAAAATTGCCAACACCAAGAAAAAGTAAAAATTTAAATGAAGATCCAGTTCTAAAACGTATCTTATTCAATAAATAACGATATTCTTACTGATTTCGAAAAATAACAGCTTTCTAAAACACAGCTGCCAGACAAGACAAAGAACTGTACTCTTCATGTTTGAAACTTATACCAAACTTTTTTATCAAAATAAATTTAAATCATTTCCTGGCCAGTTTTGGAAAGCAATACTAATCAAATAAAAACATCCGCTTGCATTTCCGAGCTAACAAAATTTGCAAAACGAAACTCTCCACACACATTGCTCTCTTTTTTATAGTCCCTAGTTATAAAAACAAACAAGGACGCCAAATCCCCGAAACGAGCGCCAAGCCAAGAAGTCTAGAAAGAAGTAACTAATGCCAGAAATAAACGGTACACATCACATTTCGCGGGATCAGGTGGTATTTTTTCCAGCCAAACAGTTCCGTTTCTCTACCGGGTTTATTAGCAGCCTAAACGGATTACCTGTATTAAAGAAGGTAAGTACTTTTATAATTACTGTCAATTTACAACAAAAAAAAGTATTGCGTTTGTGTGCACTTTGGTGCTTAATTTCCAGATCTTCGGGAGATCTAGGGCGATCTGGGATATTTTTAGTTCTTTAAAAGTCACTTGAACGTTGAGAATTCGTAATGCATTCTCGGTATGTTAGATTGTAGCATTGTTTCGATGCTTTTGAATGCATAGTTTACAGCATTGCAATTTTTTTCTTTGTATGTTAGGAAATTGTGATATAAATTGGGGAGCTGAGAAAAAGGATACACGCGTTTATTGCAGGTCCGGCTTAAGGCCAAGCGACCACTGGGGACACCGGACTAAAAAGGATGCAAAATTTTAATGATAAAGGGAAACTATAAATGATTTGAATTGGAGATTTTTCTAGGCATGAATTTTTAATTCAAGTATATATTAAAATTAAGTTTATTACTTTTGTTCATTTATTGCTTTATTTTTACCTCTATATTACTTTAAATGGAATATATTGCTTTGTTTATATTTTCTTATCTTTAAAACTCCCTAATGAGCCAGTAGATTGGTTATTTCTCAATAAATTTGAAATTTTGCACTTTAATTTTAAAAAAATATTCGACAATATTACAGAATTCCGCCAAAGTTGTAAAAAACAAATTGAGGCGCCAAAATCATGGTTGCTTGTCTTACAAAAATTCCTTGAACCATCTCTGGTTTATTGGAGCCTTATATAAAACTCTACCTAAATTAGTAGTGACGTTATAAAGTAATGTAAATATTGTTTTATGTTTAATCTTACTATATGGAATTTTCATTGTTCCACCACGTTTATAAACCCCTTGTGTTCAATTTATTTTCAATTGGCCTGTAAACAAAATATATTTCGAACTCTAAATTAGAATGCAAATTACTAATTCCTGAGACATTATATGAAAAAAAACTTACAAATTAAGATTCGAAAAGTAGAATGCCCATCCATTGTTCGCTTTTGGCTTTTTTGGTACCCAATTTAAAAATTAAAAATTGGAATGTAATATATTTTTTAAATGCTTTTAAATTTGAAAACAGTAAAATCCGTGGGAAATGCGTCCACAGTTAGTTGGGAAAAGTAAAAAAATAATACAAAGAAACTACCCATGTACCCAGCTAAGAAATATATTTTTTATCTGATAGTCTCGTGTTCTTCCGGTGTAAACAACTATCGTTGCCACCTAATATATGTAAAAAATGTAAACTGTTGATTGTACATAGTCGTGCAAATCTATTTTTATATTAATACTAGTAGGTAGGTATAATTGTTTCTTTATTTAAATTTAATTTAAAAAGTCTATAAATACATTTTAAATATAGTTGTTATACTCAATAATTCAAAAAATACTGAGTTATACTATTTAGCAGGTGTATCAGAGGTAATAAGCACAAAAAAAAATTAAAATATTTTAAACAAGAAAATAATATTGTAATTTTTTTCTTATATATTTTTTATAAAGAGAGTGACATTTTTATTAATTTCAAATTAAATTAAATTATATATCGAAAAGTTGTATGAGATGTTTGAGTTTATTATTGGTCAGGTCCTTCGAAAATAAAAATTGGTGTTTTGACAGTTTCAAATAGATATCTTTAATTTTTTAAAACATTTCAAGACGAGCTAGCTCTTTTTTTCTTTTTAAACTCATATTTATGTGCTAGTTTTAATATACATTATTGAAAACGTGTAACACATATATATAAAAATCCGAATATACTAAAATTCGTGTTTCGAAATTAATTAAAAATAATTTTATTTATTTCCTGCTTTTTGTACATTATGAGAACTACCGGTACACTATAAAATACAGTGTTTATCATGTAAAATTCAGTTTGAAAAAAATACTTTAGATATCATGCCCTTGGATCATCTTGCGTTCACGCGATTTTTCAATTAAAAATATTCCATTATACTGTAATTTTTATATTTAACGTTTTGAGGTTTAAAATATCAAATAAAATATAATATAAGTATAAAATATTTATCATAAAAAAAGCTAACAGCGAAAGCTTGTTCTTATCGAAATCTATACGTTAGTTTAAAGATTTTATTAAATCATACCGCAATTATTATTTGTACTTGTATTCCAGCTAAAAAAGTAAACAAAACAAACCTTTAAAAAAATTACGATAATGCAGTGTCAAGCAGGCTAATTAAAAATTATTGAAAACCGGCCCTGGCACTCATAGAAGTTATATCACAGTCAGGGATCTCCAGGTTTTTTTTTTCCAAAAATACATCCACATTTTAAAATCATAAAAATATTCCATTTTATAATATGTTTTTAAAAATTTAAACGGTTGAGATACAATTTTCAAGATATTTCTTTTACAATTAATTATTTAAATAAATAATATAAATGAGCATTCACGTAAAAAACAATTTAACACTCTGACGGAGCTGACCGACTTATGTTGCCCATGGATGTTCAGGTTTTCTAGCAATACACATAAATTTTTAATTAACAAAAATACTCGATGCTGTGATATTTTTAATATCTAAAGAGTTGGGGTGTTTCTTGGAAGCTATATCTATTAAAATAACGAAAATTTAAATATTTATATAATATACTCGCGTCGGAAATATCAAGTAAACTTTTATAAAGAGAAAACAACTGCGAAGTTTTGACATTTTCCTAAACGTTCAGAGGGTTATACTTCCAAGCAATGAAAACAACTTTCTAATAGCTGGAACGTCAGTGAATCGTGGAAACAGTTTAAACTGAACAATTTTTTAAAAAAAATTAAAGATTTCTTCTACAAAACTGCAGTTTTCAGCAAAAACCATGTAAAAAGTTTTTTTTCTATCTGGAATATTTATGTATAGTAATATATAATCAATATTACGGATAATAAACTATATACAACTTGTGATCTAAAAACAGAATTAATTAAATACAAATTAATATTGGCATAAGAAATAATGTCAATAAAATTCAAGCTGAAATGAGAAAAAACAATTAAACAAATACATCGCGAAACATCGATATTTACATAAGTTTCTATATCGATATTTTTTTAAATGATTCTCCAACTTTTGATTCAAAAACATAGTTAAATTAAATAAAAACTAATTTTGATATAAAAATATTATCAGCAAAATTAAAGCTGAAATGAGAAAAACAATGAAACAATTAGATCGTGAAACATTGATGTTTACATAAGTTTCCAAATCATTATTTGTTTTCTAAGCAATTCTCCAACTTGTAATTCAAAAACACAGTTTAAATAAAAATTAATATTGATATAAAAATATTATGAACAAAATTAAATCTGAAATGATAAAAACTATGAAACAAATATTTCGCGAAACATCGAACTCCACAGTTTAAATAAAAGTTAATTTTGATATAAAAATATTATGAGCAAAATTAAAGCTGAAATGAGGAAACCTATATGAAACAATTTGATTGTTAAACATCAATATTTACATAAGTTTTCCAATCGTTATTTTCTAACCAATTCTCCAACTTTTGATTCAAAAACACAGTTAAATTAAATAAAAATTAATATTGACATAAAAAAAATTATCATCAAAATTAAAACTGAAATGAGAAATACAATGAATGAACACATTGCAAAATATCATTTTTTACAGAAGTTTCCCTATCGTTATTTTTTTAACCAATTCTTTTTCTCCCCTCAAAGCCCTCGAGTGAAGAATTTTTGGCTGGGAGACAGCTCTTAATTCTAAAATATCTTCGCAAGTCGATCTAACTAAACCGTTTCTTGTTGGTTTGCCAATCTGCCAAGAACAATGATGATTGCATCAATAATATTCGAAAGAAGGAAAGGCTTGTCACATTATAAAATGAAATGCCTGTCATATTTTAAGAAGATTTACAACTTGAGTGATTAAGTAGACTTAATCTTCTTTAAGAAGTTTGAGTGCATATGCATTTTTAATGAACCGTATTTGCATTAATTCAGGGTTTTTATAAAGCTTTTAATCTATAATGAGATTGCTGCCAAAGAGTTTTTGTAAAAAAAAAATAGAGGTGAGGCACCTTTTATAAAAATCTATTTCAAACTCGGTTTAATTTGAAGTTTTGAACTTAACCGAACTTATCAATAAATTCCCAATTGGATACACAGGGGGCGGGGATATGAGAATTATATTTACAACATTGACATGCAATAAAACCTAAAAGGAATAAGATAGCGAAGTTATGTCGCTGAATGTTATCTATGAAGTTTTATTTGTAAATAGTTTTTTTTAATAATATATTTTTTTTTATTAAAAATTTAAACTAAGCACAAATAAAACTTTATGTGTTACTGTTACTTGTACGAAAAACATAATTTAGCTATCTCATTTCTTTTAGGTTTTATTGTATGTCAAAATAGTAAAGATTTTTCTCATACATATAAAGCAAATACTATACAACATATATGGTGAAATTCTTAATAACTTTTAATGCCAATCTCATATTTAAATGGATAATAAATGCATGACAAAGAAGACTATGGTCCTTTTAGGAAAATTGAAAATCGATTTTTTTTACACAGCATTACATTTTTTACACAGAATTTTTTTTACACCAGTTTTTTTATTTTACGGTATTTGATAACATTACAGTAAAACAATAGAAGTTTGCTAAAGTTCAGAAAAGGAAATAAAACGTCGCGTTGGTGTCAACGGCAGGAAAAATACAACATGCTGTTATTTACATTTCATTGACTTGATATGCATGTTTATAATGAGATAATTTTATATAAATTATTGATTTATAATAATTTAATATTGTAGAAACTATTATATATTTTTAATTATTTTGTTATGACCAATAAAATTTGTTTCGTCATCTTAGAAATATTTTAATACAGTTATGTTGAGAAACTTCTTAATTAATTTTTTTCTAAAATATTACTTTAATAAAAATCTAAACTATTTTTCTAACGAAAAGTTCTAAACGGCCCAAACTCCAAACATTTTGTTCGTCATATAAAATTGCCCAATACTTATATATACAAGCATAATCCTACTGCCCATTAAAATATTATAGAAATTAGTGTATTTCTTGAAATTGTACAAGTCAAATAATGTTCGCCTAAAACAATTTTTTAAGGAAATATATTTTCAATAATCAATGTATTTCGGGGTTTTATCTTAGTATTATAATAATTTTAAAAGGGCATGTCACAAAAATATATATTAAACAATATTTACAGCATTTTAACACACTAAATTGCATGTCATTTCCCTGTCAGCTGCGAAATGATTTTTTTTTAATTATTACTATTTTAAACCGCAAACATTTTGTTTGGATATCATTTATTACTCTAACTTGTTTACTCTAATAATAAAAAAAAATACCACGATCTTCAAATTTATGTATATAAGAATTTATTTTTAATATGCACATTTAGAGAAAAATTTCCATATAAAAAGGAATCTATGTACATTACCTAGTGACTATTATTCAAATGGCCGTAGTTATATTGCATGCCATAAACTTCAGATACTTTTATTTTACTTTGACTACCAAAAATGTGAAAATTTGATACAGCAACTTATCTTTGGCGTTGAACGAGTCGAGTTTTTATGGTTTATTGACGCTTCCTTCCCCCATTTCTTTTCTTTTTTTTCTATCTCACCTATTCACGAATTTTAAAACAGAAATTACCATAAGTACAATCGTCCATAGGTACAACAGTCTTTTCTATAATTTATTTTTCTCTGCAACTGATATTTTCACCCAGGTATGCTTTCATTTATGAACTGTATGTTTGTGAACTTCAAAATGACGCCTTTGTCCAGTGCGACATAAATTTCTACAAACTTAATGTTGTAGTTGAAGTTATATAATATTTCATTCTTCTATTTTTATCTTTTATTAAATATAGAGTAATAAATATATTGTTTTCGACTCAAAATCTTAATATCAAGATTTTCGTATTTCTACGCCATTCAACTTTATAATTAAAAACAATATATTGTACTAGAAAATATATAAATTCTTCACGGATTACTTTAAAACGACACATCATATTAATAAGCTATGCTCTTATTAAATGTAATGAAAACCTAAAATGGTTTTAGCGGTTTAAAAAAAAAAGTTCTGAAAAGGGAAAAGGTGGTAACAGTAAAAATATGTACTGTTAAATATAAGAAAGATGTGCGAAAGTAAGACAAGTAAGTTATAAAAACTAAATTTCTTTTTTAATATACTATCGATACCAAATAAAGTGAGAAAACCTTCTCTGGACTATTTTTTAAGCATGTCAAATTTAATTCAGATCAATCTTACGGATGCTGAGGTTATCTAGGACCAAAATTGATTGATTGAGAAGCAAACAATCAAAACGAGTTTTGTCCAAAATTTCAAAAAATAAGATTATTCAATTAATTAATTTACCTCCGAATTTTCTACCGAACTAAACTATTTCATTAATTCCAAACACGTTTTGTCCCAATAAAATTAACTTTAGAAAATTTTAATTTGTATACAAGTCAATGCATTTATTAAAAGTTGTTTACATATTTTTACGAATCATCTCGATGTGACAAAACACATTTTGATTGTTTGTTCCTCAATTGGAAAAAATACATTGGCAAAATAATTTTATAATTAAAACTCCCTTTCTAAGTAATATAGAAATCGACTATAAAACCTTCTTTTGAATGGAAACAATGATTTTGCTATATCTCGTAAAAATTGGTACATTAGTTTTTGAGAATAGAGCAGACAAATTCTCCCTCCCCATCTCGTAATTTTATTAATTAATTTAAATTGTGGCATTACAACTTTTGATAAACTTTTATGATTTATTCGCAATTGAGATTTTCATCATAATTTTACACATCATATAAGAAAACTATGCATATTTATAAAAGATACCGTAACTTATGGTTGATTGGGCTAAAATAATAAATGATTTAAATCATTCCATCTCTCCAACAGGTAGGGATTTAACAAATAGGTATATCAACAAATAAGTAAAGGCTGGCAGAAATGATTTAAAACATTTTGTTTTGGGTCCAAGTAACCCAAGTTTACGGTACTATAAATAATTGATAACGCATTCAAATTAAATAAATAAGATATTTTATTTTATGAATGAAGGCGAAGGGAATTATGGGGAAGTTTCACGCCGAGAAGAAGAAGACCGCTGTTCCAACGGAACATGGAAAAAAATCCGCGACGCTGAAGAAATTCCGCAGGATTATTATGGAACTTCAGTTCCTGTACTTTAATTTTAAGTTTTTGTCGTTAAATAATATCTCAATATAAAAATATTTACTTCATACACTGAGATAGATTGTACTCATCGTTTATGAAGCATTTTTTTGTGTTTAAATAAAAGTATTTTTCCGTATTTATTTCGTTGTAATTCTAATTATATACATATATAATATAAGTATTTCTGCAGTTATATTTATTCACATATAGAATAAAAATATTACTCATTTGGGAAAAACAAATATTATTAACAAACTTTCCCCTTAATTACAAGTTTAGCGACTAACAAACAAAAGCAAAGTTGTCTGCTGTAGGGAAGAAATCGAAACTACTAGTAAGTTCCCATGTTGATACGTCACGCGAAACTCCCGCATTAAGCCTCAAGCAACTCTTGCAACGTCAGTTGCATCTGATGATATTTCAAATAATAATTTCTACATACTTGATTTCATTCCCAAACAAACGTAGACTTATTAACCCTATCTTCCATAACCATCAAGTATCTACGATCGGTACAAATCATAATAACAATGGACGTAGCAATCAGATTAAAATCAGACTCAGCACAGAGAAAGAGTATTTGATTCACGTTCAATGACTCAGCGGCATTGGCGCTACTTCAGAGAAAGATTCATCTCAAACTTGACACCGAAGCAATGTGCCCCTGTCCCTGATGGTTAATAACAGTTGGCGAAATGAGAATCTACCTTGGCGAATCAACTGCCCTGTTCGAGATCCTAATGCGTTCAGGGTCTCGAGTTTCACCAAGCACACGAGGAAGAATGTACTTGCCAATGGCAAACAGCCATTGGCATGTGTCCACAGTGATTTTGTCACTCCCACGCTTTCGAATGCAACATTTGGTTGGGGCGAACACCAGTGATTTAGAACCAGAAGCAAATATTTGCAACTTGGAATTGATACTTGGGGGGAGTTTGTTATTCTTGAGACTTCCTTAACGCGCCGGAATTTATCGGAAAGTGGCTTTTAGAACAAGTAGTTTTTGTTTATAAAGTTGGCTGGGAACTGTTTTCGAAAAGAAGTAGATTTTCTCTGAAACTGGAAGTTTTATATTTGTTTAGAGTGAGTTGTGTTTGAACTAAATCGTTTGGCACTTTTTTGGCGAGTTTCGAAGAAAAATATCAACTTTCATGTTTCTAAAAGAAGTGGTAGAATTGCTTGTAGTGACTATCTCGGGGACAACCTAAGTTGAACCTGAAACGGAAACTATGATATGTATAAATATTCAATAGATTTAGGCTCAACTTAGGTTGTCCCCGACTATAATGATCCTGTTACTTAACTTTTTTCAAAACTCGTGCATGGAGTGCTCAAAATATATTTTGAAAGTATCTTACGTTTTATTTTTAACTAGCAAAAATACCCGTTCTTAACAAAGGGCTAGTCAAAATGGCACACCACAGAAACTAACACAAATGTTCATTTAAGCGAGAATTTATGGTAGATGTTGGAAAGTAGCTTTTAGAACAAGTGGTTTTCGTTTTCGGAATTGGCGAGGAATTTTTTGAAGGGAACAAATAGATTAACTCATAAACTGAAAGTTATATATTTGTTCAGAGCAGTGGTTCCCAATCCGTGGTTAGTGGACCACCTATGGTCTGTAAAAGAGTCTGAAGTGGTTCGTGGAGCTCTTGCTAAATGATCAAAATATTTTTAGGACATGTTCTAAGAAGGATTGCCTGATGTTTATTCTTTTTTATTAAAAAAAATCTAAATGGGTTATCAATGTTTATTTAATTACCATAGAAAATACTCGGCAATGTAGCATTCGTATTTTTATGACAACATTATCTGTCTGCTGATTTATTTTGTGAGTTTAACTCGCGCGGTTTAGAAAAAAATAAATTTAATTCTTCCATTAGAAGTTTCGAAAAAGTTTTATTTTCATATCTCGCTTCTTTTATATACGTACTGGTGTACTTTTACTAAAAAATATCACAAAGTTCGTGCAACAAATAAAAGCTCAAATTTGTGACTTGTGAAATATCAAGAAATTTCACTAACATTAATTAATACGTTAAGGAATGAAAATAATTTAAGTTAAATACAATTGAACTTTTATAAAAAAAAAAAATTACAAAAATGCATTATTTAATACCTCAGTTACTTTTAGCATCAAAATAATAGTTTACACATGAATTTTATTTTGTACTGTCGTAATCCACGCTCTGTCTGACTTTTAATTTGGTAGTCCGTAAGTATATCAAAATTGAGAACCTCTGGTTTATCGTATTGTGTTTGAACTAAATTGTTTGACACTTGTTTTGGGGAATTTCGAATAAAATATCTACTTTCATATTCTAAAAGAAGCACAGATTACCCAATATATTTTTAACAGATTTTACTAATTGTTGTTAAACAATTTATTTAGATTGGATTTTTAATTAACTTGACAGCTATAGACATTACATACTATAGACTTTTGAATGTTTTTTTAAAGCTTTTTTTCATGCAATTATTACGCAATCAAAGAAACATGAAATAAAAAGAGATCAAAACCTTTTTTATATATTCCAGAATTTCCTTAAATTATTTCATATTAATTAATAATTAAATTCAGGCACATTACTAAGCTTTATGTATTTCATGTATGCCAACTGACCAACTATGAGCGTTTTAAGTGAGAAGTACCAATTTGTTTGTTTTAACCTTTGAGAACAAGTGCAGCAGTATATAGAACAAAAAACTGTAACCACATAGTTCAGAAATAAACACCGAAATAACTTGTACTTTCTTTTTTTAGAATTGTGTAACTTTTATAATACAAACACGCTTAACGTTTTATATATGCTCTAAAATCGAAACTCTAAAATTAAGCAATCCTAAATATTTTAGAAATACCACAAAATATATACTAAATTTGTTTACTAAACTTTACGTTTCGATTTCTTAAAAATAATAATATTGAACAATAACGGTTACATATTATTCAAAGTATAAACATGTCCAAATGTTTTCCAAATTGTTTATTATTGTTTAAAGTAATGACTCTTTAGAAATCTAGAAGAAAAAATATTTTACTGGATAATTGTTCTGATATATGTTAGGGTATAATAATTATACATAGTTGATTACAAAGAACAGTCGAGACCTTTAAACAAGGTTTTATTCATACTGTTGAGAATTGGAATGAAATTGTAGGGAAATGAAATAGGTTTTCCATTAAAATATAAATGTTGTGTTTTGGAGCATTACAAAATAAACCTTTAAATCGGTTTCAACGTATATAGTTGTCAATAATTTTCCAGTTTTCCCATAAATGTGCACGTAAGTTTTAAAAAATATTCTTTATGTTGGAACATTTCCTAAATCTAAATCGTATGAATGTTTTTATTTAACTTTACCTATGAAAATAAATACAATTTATTAAACAAAATTATAAAATGTCTCTCTACGTCACTCTGTTCACAAATTCACACGTTCACAAATTTACACGCATAAATTAAAATTTCATGTAAAAAGGCGTTTTAAAAGAAAATCTAAAACATTGTGTTACTGTGAGTGTTAACAATGTTGATTGTCAATTTCCGAAATAAAGTAAAAAGTTATATATTTTCAGTTAATTAATTAGTTTTAAAAACTGAAATTATCATTTCTTTTGGAATTAATACAATAAGATTATAAATGGGCTCAGTAATTATAAAATATGAAATTTTTTAAATATTTTTATCTCTTCCCAGCAAAAAAAGTCAGCATGAAACCTTCATCAAAATTGTTAAAATTTAAGGTTTTTTGAAGGTTTAATAAAGGATATTAAAACAAAAAACTGCAGTTTTTTTTTAAGTTTTTAATTTTCCTGCATAAAACTTTTAAAATATCTGCATTTTCCCTTCATAATTAAAAATTAAAGGATTTTTACAGGTTTTTATGAAGGTTTTTTGCAGCTTTTATGAAGGACATTGAAACAAAAACCTTTAATTTTATAGATCTTCAAAAAAACTGCATTTTTCCTGCATAAAACCTTCAATTTCAAAATTTTGATGAAGGTTTTATGCTGGGTTTTTACAATATAATTCTATCGGAATTATAGGGTCGCAAACCTTTAGTTGGTATTGTAGAGTTCGATATAACTTGTCATCAAGCTAACTGGAATATGACTGTATATTCTTGGATCTTTTCAAAATAACGCATATATGCCATAATAATAGTTTTATATTTGCCCATGCTTAATCTTTCGAGTCCACTGATTGACTGGGTCACGCAGCTGGTACATATTATTAAACTTAATGATTCATAAAACTAACATGTTGTAAAAATAAGACTTGGGATATTTATGCACAGTTAAAATGACATTTCCTGTGACACAAACGTTTTTGTAAGTCAGTCCTTTCAACGATTCTCAGAAAAATAAATATTAAAGTAGAAAGTATTGCTAAATATAGATCTTTCCGACAGTTCTGAGAGTGTGACTTTGACATGATATTTACATAAGGAACAGTTTACTAAAGATTCCTGAATAAATTTTCTAATTCTAAGAAAGATTATTTTTAAAAAAAGTTTTGAGCGTTAGATTAAAATATTAATTAAGAAAAGAATACAGAATAGTCTTTCTCATTGTTGAGGAAACGATATTCAGGAAATTATTTTCTTACATCGTACAAAACAAAATTGTTTCTTTGATAATAAATAATAAAATTCATATACCGTTTTTGACACGAAGTTTTCGTTGCATTAAATTGCAATTACTGTGATGAATGTTGAATATTTTTTTTTCATATCAACATGGCGGACATCCGCAAACTAGCTTCCCTGCCTGACCTTAGAGTTACTTCAATCGTCTCAATGGTGGGGTATAGGATATATGCCTTATCTTTACCTATTCTTACCTCTATGGTTATAAAGGTATTATATTTGTTAATACTTTTATAAGTACTATTCTCTATCAGCTCTACTTTTGACAGTAAAGAGATATGACAGTAACGTTAGTTACGTTTACATGTTAGGGTATCGGCTTTAAATTCAACACATATTTTTTGCCTGGAATTTTTAAACTGAGTTTGACTGTATTCGGTGTGCTGGTTTCAATTATGAAAACAGTTTTTCTGTGTTATCATCAACTCTTAAATACACAGTATATTTGATTATTAAGAGCTTTTTTTATAACAGTCATTCTATAAGCAAGTTGTAAATTTGCCATTTTGAAAAACCAACTTTTTTATTATTTATTATATTCGAAAATAGAACACCTGCTACTATAACTTTAGGTTTATTTTAACTGAAGAATAAATACTGCATTTACATTATTTTTAATTTGTTCTGCAGACGATTTTTCAATTTATTTTAAACTTTACGTTTATGTTCTTACGAATCCAGAAATTGACATTCATTTTTTTTATCGAAATTTGTTTAAAAACAGGTGAATAAATTAAATTAACATATAAACAGTGTTAAATATATTATAGTTAAATTTTGTTATTTGTAAGCTTTAAAATTTATATTTTTGTTGAATATATTGCACTTTTTTCGAAGATCTTTTAATGTTTTCCGAATTTCCTATTCTTTAGTATTAATAATTCGATTACCAATTTTCCACACTTTGCTATTCATTGATTTAAAAGCTAAATTATGTAGAGTTATTTCTATTTTTTTCATTCGAATGTATTAAAAGGATTCATATCTATACGAAACCCAAGAATATTCGTAAATAATTCCACTTTTCTAGTTAGTATAAAGAAGTTTTCAAGAATCAAAGTATCACAAGTTTTCTCATATGCTCAAATAAATCAACTTTTGGGTTTTAATTAAATCGTTCAGTAATTAATAGTTTACGATTGTTGTTTTCCGTTCATTATTATGATGATACAAAAATTACAAATGGATGTTATAAAAAATTAGTAACATTTTCCCTAATCGTATATGAGCACTAGACATCGATGTGTTTCCTGTTATATTTAATACCGATCAATTCCATTTATTAATTTTTTTTATTGTTTCCTTTCCTTTTGCAGGTAATTTCGTCCACGATGGAGGCCAGACCCTTTGCAGGGTTGAACCCCAAACCCTCGCCATGGGGGTACAACTGGACCACTGAGAACATATCCTCGACAGACTATCGACCGCCGCCGCCGCCGAACAGAGACAACAGCGCACAAAATTCACCTGTTTCAGTGGGTACATCTAGTTATAGTGTTACAAATATTATAATATATTATTTTGAATGGAAACGTCTTTAAAATCATCTACATGGGTTATCAGGATAGAAGCAATACATTTTGATTTTAGTTTGGTATATTCGAACACTAAACACTATTAAAAATGCATTCTTATTGACGGTTTTGTCATTTTTGACAAAACCGACACGACATGAAATATTTCATCAAACTTTGGAAATTCATTTCTTCGGTCTTTTTAACTACATGTATTAACAATGAGGGCGATTTTAAATAATACAATATCGACGAGAACATGTGCAATAAAACATGTACACTGTACAGTAAACTTATTCAAAGTTCCCGACAATATAAAAAAAATTTACAATGTCAAAAATCGCTTGAGTGTTGCTGGTTATTTATGACAGCCAGTGTATAGTAATCAGATATTCAGATTTCGACAGAGAAATCGGAATGAAAGAACGATTGAAAAAGTCAATTGACAAAGAAGTCTTGACAGTATTCGTGAGTCTGTTCTGAGCACTGAGTTAAAATAATATAACTATAAACACTGGAGTGAGGACTAAGCGTCGCCGGCCACTTTACTCCTTTTTGAGCGAGAGTAGAAAAAATAGTCCTTTCGCATAGGTTTGCGTAGATTTAAAAACGCATTTCTGGCTTTATTAGATTCTAGCTTAGTGGTTCTGAATGAAATATGATCTTCCTTACTGTTAGCGTTAGTTTCCGTTCCCTTTTCAACAATTTAACAGCAAAACATAAATGGTGGCTTTTAAAAAGTAATGAATATTTTTATTTAACACAATAGAAGATTAGTACATCTAATAGATGCGGGGAACTTATCAACATGAATTACATCTGGGAAGAGAACAGCATCTGGCAAAATTCCAGGAGTCAATGCATTGTGAAAAAAGGACAAAGGAATAGGGAGTTTGTTGTATGGTGTATACGATTTCGGTTGCTTGAAGGAGCTCTAAAAATAACGTTTGCTGAATAAGCAAGTCCGGTTTTAAAAAATATATAAATAAGTGTGAATGAATGAACTGTGTAATGTCACATTTCTCAAAACAAATTTATTTCATGACTGACGTTAAAGGGTACTTTTCAAATTGAACCCTTTGAACTCGGAATGTTGTTCTCAGTCACATGAATAACGTCTTGTTCTTTTCCCCCTGTTCTTTGAATTGAACAGGAACTGTGTGTTCTAGAACATACACTATTAAAAAAATATTTACTTAAAAATGAGTACCTGAATCTACTGTTTTTCTTTGCATTGAATCTACTGTTGTCTTTCTACAATTGCACCGTAAATGAGCGATGACGTACTCAAATTTAAGTAACCGTACTTTCACAAAAGTGAGCAGTGGGATTTCATATTGCTAATCTCAGCTTCTATTCAAGCCATATTAACAAAGTGACAGGGTAAGCTTAATATAGTTGTTAAGAAGATGGTTTTTCACATTATTTGATGTCGATGGCTTAAATGGAAACAACCCTTTGTACACCTTTTCAACATGTCTTCTGTTTATAACTTGACCTGGTAGTACAACGAATAAGGCACTGAGCTGCGGTGCTTGAGGATCTGGGTTCGATTCCCGTTAAGACTTGATTGTAATAATCGATATTTATTGAAAGTTATTTGTGAAGACAGCTTATGTAAGCAAGCATCTAATCATTGTACTTACTTTTGAGTACATGACTACTTCTTACTAGAATTGTCACCAACTTAATTTGTCATTGCATGTTGTTTGTACCATTTCCTTGGGTTTTAAGAACTTTATGTTTATTTCCAACATCTATAGTGTTTAATTTATGATTTCTCAGTGTTCAGTGATACAAGTTGAAGAGTCTTCACTAAAAAGTTTTGATATATGATACACAACGGTTTTAATTAAGTATTTAATTAAATAGGCACTTAGTATTTTTTTTTGTATATTTTTTCAGCTGTCCAGGGACAAAAAGAAAATTTTAAAAAATAATTTCATTAAAAAGAAAAAATCATGTTAAGGTGGCTTGAACAGAAGCTGATATTTAGCAATATTAAACCATACTGCTCATTTTTGTGAAAGTACTATTACTTAAATTTGAGTACGTTACCGCTCATTTACGATGCAATTGTACTAAAAGAATGAGTACGTCCATGTACTGATTTTTAAGCAAATTTTTTTACAGTGCAGAATCTCTTATCATGCCCCTTGCATTTCCAGACCACCTCCTCCCCGGAGCCCCAGATGATGGAGAAGCAGTACGCCAACATGCCGGCCGCCCTTCTCACCTCTATGAAGCGGGACAAAAAGCCCTTCACCTACACCCCTGGAGGCGTCAACCTGTCCGAGGTGCTCAACCACCGCCTCCAGAAGAGGATGGAGAGGAAGAAGAAGTACAGCGAGGACAGGATGAACGCTAATCCCATTGAGGCACTCCCGAGGTTCGAGCAGCAGAGGCAGCTGGTGGTGATGCCCACCTACAACACGCCTCTGGACATGTACTCCATGGAGAACGCTCTGGAGGCGTTGGAGGTGCAGGCTGGACTGGTGGAGTGAGTTTGAGTTTTGGTATTGAATTTCGGGGGTGGTGTTGGTGTCTTTCAAGCTATCCTTGGAGACTTCTTTGAAATCTACGATCTATATAACAATAACTTTATTTTTTAAAAAAACAGCGAACATCTTGTACAAAATTTGTAAAAATGGGAATTTTTTTAAGCAAAATAACAATTTTGTACAAGAAAATTGAAAACTGCTGAACACATACTAAAATCAGTATGGATACACATCCGAAAGGGGTAGCAATCTAAAACACGAGAATTGTGAATTACCTGTTACTCTACATGAAATCATCCCATGGAGCTAAATGTCCTACCACCATGTAGTGAAAAGGCGTTCTGATTGTTAATCCGTTCCCCTCTATGACCCTTGTACGGTGTAGAGGGGGATGTGTCACAGTTAATTATATTATATATACATACATATTTAATATAATTTTAATATATTTAAGTCTTTTAATTTAGTACATTGGACACAACGCTCGGTATAGTAAACTAATTTTTTTCAAAAACAAGTTTTAGCATCCTTCGACGTATCGAACACCTAAGAACAGTTAAATGCTAATTAATATTCTGGTTATATTGAAAATAATATTGCATCAAATGCAATACTATGTGCAACGATAAGAAAATATCACAATAAGCTACTGCATTTAAACTTTTCCATCAAATTGATATCTACATTGTAGGGGAAGAGCATATAAAGTTATGTAGTATTTATATTCCGATCACACCTAATTCTTTTGTTATATATAAAGTATAAAAATATTCATGAAACTTTGGAACAACATATATTTTTTTAAAAGGTTGTTCAAGAAGTATTGTGTGAATTTATTTCAGTGTTTTATTGATTTTTTTAACAACTTATTGTCTTCTAAAATATACGTTTCTGGATAATGAACCCATATACCTTCATTACCTGTTCTGACTGCAGACTCATTATTTTCAATTCAGAGCTAATGACCAATTTTCTCTTTCCCTAAGTTACAGAATAACGAAATTTAAAGACTGTTTCTTTAAGTTTCATATGTTAAAATGTTTATTCCTTGGATAAATTTACAACATTTTAAAGATTTGTCGAATAAAAATCGCATAAAATTATTATTTAATACTTATTTAAATTATTAAGGTTGATTTTTAAAGTTTGTTATCACTCCTTTCTAATAACTTTTTGTTTTGTTTATAAACTTCGATTCGATATTTTACATAGATGACAAACTCTAAATGCATGTTATTGATTATTCAACGAGATAATAAATAAAATATAAATTCGTCATCGGAATCCTCTACTTCAGGACAAGGGTACAGGTATTCACAATTTTAGAAAATACACCATTTTAACAAAACAGTAAGTGCGCTAAAAGGACATTAAAACAACGTAAATTTGACGCAAATTAATTAATTATCCAAATATGAGCCGTCTGGTTTCAAAACCAGATAGATCCACATTTTTCGCAAAATCGTTTTTTCTACCCCAAGTTCTAAATATACCATCACCTTCCAAAGTGGTATTGACCAAAAGTGTCAGAATCCAGTCTAAAATCGCATTCAAAGTCATGAGTGTAGGATTCAAAAGTACGTTGATGTTATTCATTCATAGCGTATCCTGTAAAATTTATGAAAATGGATCTATTTGGCGTTGAAAATAAGCGGCTCATATAAATAACTCGAATTCAAGGTAGAAATACTTTCCACAGGCGCCCAATTTGCGTTGTTTCAACGCAAATTTCAGCACAAAGTTTCTATACCAATTGTGTATAGTAAGTGCATAATTAATTTAACACTCATGTAAAATTTAAATTGAATTATAACATCGGAAATTCACCTTTGTTTTCTCTCTCTTTATACAGCAGTTACAACCGCTCAGCGACTTTGCCACGTAACCACAAATTCGACGACAAGAATTTCGACGAAGGTCGAGGGGTGGCTCAGTCCAAGGCTTTCAAAGTGCTTCAAATCATTACTGACACGGACGAGGAGCCTTTCAACAAAGGTCAGGGCTCACTTCTTTTTTGGTATTTCTTGTACTTCAAGAACACTATGTACATATTGCTTTTTAACCCTTTTGGACACGATTGGAGACTCACGGTTCTCAAATAACGACCTGTTAATTGGTTCCCTGTTCTTTGAATTATGCGAAAATTGCTTGTTCTTGAAAATAAATGACGCGTTCCTTTCGTGTTTGTTGTCATCTGACCATGGTTCAAAAATACTAGACATCGTTCCCGGGTCTTTCCTTCGAGATAGGCCCCGAACCATCGCCAATAGCCCAACGTGCAGCTCTAGTGCGACGTTTATTTACCAAACCAAACCTTTCGTGTTTGCTTGTAACTATTTTATTGACAACTGTTGAAAAATAGTTACTGACAATGGTAACTGTTGCTTTTTCGGTATTTATCTGTCCTAATGTATTCCTGTTTACTTGAATAAAAATTAATAAGTTTAAAAAAAAAAAAAAATTGGTGGAGTGGGGATGAAATTCTGGCGGGAGAGGGGGGGGGGTAGGAAAATTTGTTGATTCCCCCTCCCTTAAGTCAGGGGGGAAGGGGAAGGTATCAAAGAAATCCGTTGCTCATACACTTCCTTCCCACCCCCCATGAAAGACATATACCTACGTGCCTGGCTCTGTCATATAGCTACTACTTTTTAGTAGACTTAGTAGAATTCCATGATATATATTGCTGCATTGACCTGTTTTGCCTTTCAGGTAGGGGAAATCAGCACTTCCAGGACGAGATGAGGTTCACGGGTATCCGAGACAGCAAGTCGATACCCTCCAAGTTCTTTCAGACTCTTCAGAAGATCACTGGCACAGATGAAGAGGAGGAAGACGCCAATAACACTGATATGACACGTGTCGGTATGTGCTTATAGTTATTATTATAATTTTTTCCGATTTTAACTATTTAGGTGCTGCCATTTAGGCTTGGGCAATGATGACATTTTGCCATCATGATTCATCGCCAGCCCATAATCGACATTTTCCAAATAATCGATATTTCCTAACCATCGATATTACCTAACAACCGATATTTTTGATTACCGATTTTCCGATTAATCGATATTTCCAATTAATCGATATTTCCAATTAATCGATATTTTCTAAATATAATTATATTGGTATTTTGATTTCGATGATATATCGATATTTTATGAGTAGAATAAAGTACAGAACTTATGTTATAGGAACTGGGCTTTTTGTTTTCAAATCAAGACCTAGTGCAATTTTGTTTTCCCTTTTATTATTAAAAATACAGATAATTTGCCATTTTTGCACCTATCATCCCGGGTTTTCTTCGTGACCTACAGGTGTACTTTCGACTCATCGTAAAATTGATTAATCGTCAAATGTAAAATTACAATATCGAAATAGCGATGATTTTTTTACTTCCGGAATTCCGATAAATCGAATCATCGCCCAAGAGCCCACTGCCATTTGAAAGTAATAAGTTCTTCTGTTAATGAATGCACAAAGTGAACTTGAATTCCATTGAAATTATAATTTTTTTTCATACGAGTTGTACTTGTATCAAACATCGATAATTTTCTACTTATGGTAATCGACCCAATAACTACCATAACAACAAACTGAATGATTTTGGAATATTTAAAAGGGCGAAGAAGTATTCGTTTCCAAAACAAATGATTAAATTATTTAAATATTATATATATGATCGAAATTTTCATCTTCAAAGTCAGAGAAATTAACACATCGAAGTATCGTTTATCTGCCATATATGGCAGTATAGACTAATTGCTCATTAAATAAAAAAATGATGACTTAATCAAAGCTTTTAGATCGTCGAATTCGCACTAAAATCGCCATAATATATATATATATATTTAAATGAAATTTCTAAAGCAAGACTAGTGAATCTGAAAAATGACTTTAGCAGAAAAATCGAACATAACATGGAAATCAAACTTACAAAATTAAAGTGATTGGTGAATTTTCATCAATATAGAATAACACCTATAAAAGACAACGACAATAGCTTTAATATCATATAAGGTTTATTTGATTTCAACAATTAGTGATTTACATAACTTTAAAGTAATTAATATTGTTCCTGTGCTATCCATAAAAATAAGAAGCATGTGAGAAAGCCTTTGATTGGATGGCACAGGAAACGTGATCCGAGTGATGAAAAACAAACTGCTATTTCAATAAACTTTTATGGAGAACAACTAGAGAACATTTTGCAAAAGCCGATCGTTTGAGAAAAAAAATGGTGGTTTCATAGAAGATTTTCTTTTGTAAACTTCTGTCTCAATCGAAGTACTGATTTACTCTTATTTTTCAGAAGCCCCCAGACCTTCAGTTTATGAGAAGCAACAGCAGTCGAGGCCAGGGTTCCTTCCTCAACAAGTTCAGTGTCCAGTCAATGTCCAGAATCACGTCGTGCCTCAGTTTCAGCCGATGCAAAACCACAGGATGGTATCCAACCAGGAGTCTTTCACAGGTAGTCCGTCACTCAGGAGACCAGCTGCCTTTTTGCCCATGAAGACTGGCTCGGATCCCTTGAACCGGATTAAGCCAGTTCACCCACCTTTTCTTGCTAACGGACCGAGGAATACTTTCGGTCCATCAGGTAATAAAATGTCACCTTAACACAACATGTTCCATTTATTTATTTTCAATTGTTGCTTGCTTTAATAATTACTTTTGGGTTGTCTCTTAATTGTGGGTGATTTTTGTTAAATGAATAATTTATTTGGTGATAAATATTGATATCTCATCAAATGGTTATATTTATAAAATTGTTTTTTATTTATTAATTTCGTAAAACAAAATTTACTCTTGAAATATCTTACCTAACATAGGGCTTTCCAATTTAGATTATTTCTATATGTTTTAGAAAATGACAATCTAACTTTATCAATTATAAAAAAAAAATATAATTATAAAAATAAAAGTTTATAGTTTGATAATATTTAAATTTTTGCACATAAATAAGAAGTAACTTTGATTAGAATCTAAGTTACTTTTCAAAAGGATACTGAAATTCAATAAAATCGTAGAAGTAAAGTCACAAATCTATTTTTATTTCTTATTTTGTTCTACGTTGCTCAAAATATTACTTCGTCCGTTTTAAAAGATTTTTATGAGAAACTTAAATGCGCTTTTTAAATACTACCTTTAGTAATTTTTAATTGTAAATATAACATGTTTGGGATTTATTTAGAAGCAGAATATATTTGGATTATAGCAAAAATCGTTTGGAATATCTACAGAAAATTTTAAATCGACTTATTAATCGATAAAATATAGAAAATATTTACAATCGAAAAAAAATATTCTTAATACTTTTTCTATTATTCTTTAGTTTCTATTTAATATTTTTTTAATTTAGAATTAAAATAGCGGTAGAAAAATTATTTAAACGCCAAATTTTCAACGAATTTTTTAGAAATGTCTTCCGTACTGAGGTAGAACTAAAATAAAAATTAAAGTGACATTAAAAATAAAAATAATTTACGTTTAGCAACAATATATATTAAAATTATTAGAAATCATTCTTAGTTTATGAATTCTGATGGTTTTAAGAAAGTTATTGGGAAAATCTAAATTCAACCAGGGACTCTGATAATTGCATTTATTAAAATTAAATTAATTTTAATAAATAGTTTTTGATGAAATTTTTAATTCAAATTTTTTAAATAATAAATATTTATAAAACTTTTAAATTATATGTTACTATTCTTGCAAAAATTTAACTTTGTAAAGTTTTAAATGCATCATCTAGAAATTTTCTAATTTTGCAAAATAAGTAATTGTATAAAGGTTGTAGAACAATGACATATTATTCACCCGGACTTTATTAGCATGGATAGGGATTGTTTTACAATAAACGTTGATGAGACAATATAGTTTTGTTTACCTGGCATTTATTAAACCGGATCCGAGACGTGGAAAAATATGAGCAACAACTTAAATTTCCTGATGAAAAATAGCAAGGGACGAAGCCTTTTACTAATTTAAAAACTAAGAAGGGAAATATAAAATAATGTTTTTAAAAAATATTAAAAAAAAACTTTAAGAAAAATGCCCCAAAATAGTAAAAAATATTTTTTAATTTTACGAAAAAGTTGAAAAAAATAAGTTATTTAGTATCAATTTTATATTTATTACAACTTTTTGAAGTTGGTGTAATTTACAAAAAAATCATACCTAAATTTCGCAGCCGATTTCAAAAAAAGTTGTAATTAATATAAATTTGATATTAAATACTAATTCAATTTTTTCAACTTGTTCGTAAAATTTTTAAAAAAATACTTTTTAGCGCATTTTTCTTAAAGTCTGTTTTTCTTTTCGATTATATAAAAGATAAAAAATAAATAATCTTTAAATAATAATAATAATACATCATCTTTAAATAATAATAATACATCATCTTTAAATAATAATAATACATCATCTTTAAATAATAATAATACATCATCTTTAAATAATAATAATACATCATCTTTAAATAATAATAATACATCATCTTTAAATAATAATAATACATCATCTTTAAATAATAATAATACATCATCTTTAAATAATAATAATAATATTAATAATAATAATATATCATCTTTAAATAATAATAATAATACATAATCTTTAAATAATAATAATAATAATACATCATCTTTAAATAATAATAATAATACATCATCTTTAAATAATAATAATAATAATACATCATCTTTAAAATATAAAGATTACTTTATATTTTCTGTTAATTTTATTTGTGACTAGATTTAAAATTTCATTTCAGGTTTTACATACAATCTATTTCTTTAAATTAAATTTGGCAAAAAAAAAGATAGATGTATAATAAATTCTCGAGTATCTAATAAATTTTCGAAAGATAATTATGATTAACTTTAACTACATTCTTTTTTTTATTTTCAGGCGGAACCGACTTTTAACAAGCACTCAAATTGGAGATTGCATCTTTGATTCTCGGAACTAGTCAAACGGAAATGAAGTGTTTCGTTTCCACTGAATGAAGGACTATTATCAATCATCATCATCATCATCAATAAACGACTGCGGAATATGAAAACTTCAGAAGACTCGTCATTTTCAATCTCATTTTTGAGAAGGCAATTCTCATGCTCTTGTTGAAATAATAGAACTGTGCTTGAAAAGCTTTTGGATTTTATTTTCTGTAGCTTATATAGTTTTTTTATTGCTACTTTCAAAGCATTTATTTGTTACTGAATCAACTTATGCTTCCAATCTCACTTTTTATTGCCTTAATTATAAATAATTTAAGTTGCTTTATAACTTTTATTTTTATGCATTTAGTTTTGTTAAAAAAAGTATTATATTGCAGTAAATTATTGGTTGCAAATTTTACTATTTAAATTCAAAACTACGACAAAATGACCTTTTTTTCAATTTTTCAAAAATGCCCCTATATATAAGCTAACTATATATATTATTGAATTAAATCTGTGTTACAGTCTTCGAGTTTTTTTTTAGATATAGTGTTGTTAAGGCTCACATAAATATAACTCTATTTGATGTAAATACTGTCATTCCAAGGTTTGTTAATTATTTTTGACAATTATTTAAATAAAGCTATGTGACATAAGCTTCGTTCTTTATTTTTAAATAAAATAATTTAAATATTTTTTATCTATACATTTTTTAACTATGAGTAAAAATGCACTTGTTTTCAAACGTCATCAAAAAAGTGTTATTTATATGTTTAAACGACTGAAAAACACGCCAAACAACCTCCAAAGCGCGCCAAAGGAGACCGGTTATCTATTTGACAGTTAGGTTTTTTTTTTTTTTTTTTTTTAATTTCTGAAGTTATATTGTAGATAAAAGAAATTATATCTTTGTAGATTTATCTTCTTAAACCTGTTGATTTTAATTACTGTAACACCATCAAAATAAATTTTTCAGAATACCATTACTTACAAGGGTATTATGCACGTCACCCGGTTTAACAATCGTCTACTGTATAAAAAACACTTTAAAGGGAATTTCAAATGTTAATGGCTATATAACAAATATGCCTCACTAAGAGTACATTGATAGATATTTAAATGCATAACAAACTACTAGAGATATATTTTCTAAAGTTTTTCGGAAAGAATTTAATGGTATCAAATTTCAAAATATAGGGAAAATTTCTGGTACTGCTTATTTTGTTAAGAAAATAAAATCGAAGTAACTTTTTAAAAATAATAATTGTTTGATAGTAGTAGTATAATAATTTGTGTAAGACTAGCTGTTACCAGCGGTTTCACCCGCGTTCAAAAAAGTTTCCCCATTGGTTCATTCTCCTCGTTTATTCTTTCTTTTTTATTTTCTCGAAGTTAAAATAACTGTTCTATTATTCAGACATCTCCGCGTACATCTTCGAATGTTAGTTTTCCAGGTTAAGCATAATTGCCAGCAATAGTCATTCCGCCAAAGCCATTTTTGATCGCCAACATTCAATCGTTAAAATTTTAACAATATATTTTTATAACAATGTAATTTTACAACAAGGTAGATACTATTTTTTTAATTGGCGATTAAAAAAGTAGCGTTTGAAACCTTTATAAAGGGTTATAAACAGAATACTAAAAGGAATTTTAAAATCCATACTTCAGTTGCACAGTTAGAGGTTGAATAGTATTCTATATATGTAGACATTACTGAGCAGAGGAAATATGCGTTTTGCGTGACATAGACACACACACAGATACTTTCTTTTATTATTATGGAAGGAATGTTGATAAAGTAAATTATTTAAATGTTAGTATTAATTTAATTGAAAAAATATAAAACCAAAACATTATAATGAATTTTTTTTATAGAAGAAAAAAGTAAAAGGCTCTTTATAATAATCTGCATTTATAATGTTCATTTCAACTTGGCTTCCCTTTTCACGCCCCGTCGCGTGAGCCTTGAACCGCCCCTGCACTCGAAAAGAAAATATTTCGCGCCAATTCAAGGAACGTTGTTATCTTTTCACCATTGTTAAAAAAAGATATGACTGCACTTTCTGGAGAAAAAGGAAGACAACGGCTCTTGACAGAAGAGACAACGTTAAAAAAAATCTCCAAAAAACTAAACTAATAAGTGAAAGGTACACAAAGACACCTCTACTCCAATACCAGTTTTGAAAGACACGGAACTGGAGATGACGTCATATTCCGCGATAAAAGAAATTTCGCGCGCTTTCGCATAACAAGTGGTCACTTTTCATTAAGGATTGCAGAGCCGCAGTGTCAAGATGCCTAACTGCCCGAAGTGCGAAAAACCAGTGTATTTTGGTAAGATTCTGTTTTTTGAAGTTTGTTTCTGGTGCTTATGCAAAGTAAGAATTATCCATTGATTTTGTTTTAATGAGGAAGTATTCTTTGTAATGACATCCATTTTAATTGTGTAGTTTTTCTTCTTCCTGTTTCGATCGTTTTAAATGGTAATGTATCGGCTCTTTCATTCTATTAAACGTCGCAATAATTTTTAATATACGAGTGGTGTTGGTATATCTTTTGAAATAGCTTATGAAGTGTAAAATGCCGATGGTTTTGAAATCAATAAATGCAAAAAATAAGGTGTGGCTGTGGCGTAGCACGACCTGAAGGGTTTTACGTCAAACGTCATTTTAGAAAATTATTGAAACGGGAATAGGTCGACAATAAAAAACCCTCCTATCTCAAAGGATATAAACAAGTTGTTCATTCCGACGTGGAGGGCCTCCATCCCCATTTCGTTCGTGTTTTGCTTGATTTCTAGATTTTACTCGCATTGGTGCTTAATTTCTGTCGAACGGTACATACATAGTTCTTAACGGAGTTCTTACTTTATTAAACGAGGTAATTTAATTTTTTTCAAAATTAACGAGTTGAAAACATAAGTTTAGCAATGTGTAATTAATTATTTAATTAAAAAAAACTACCTTACTCTAGTGTAATAAATCATCTCATAAGCGTAGCATAATGATTTTATCATGGTTCTTCATGTATAGCCGAATTAAAAAGTCGTTTTACGTCAAAACTATTAAAAACTGTTTGGAAAATCTTTGGCATGTGAGGAAGTTTTATTTATTGCTTAAAGTCCGTTTATTAAGCAAATTTTTCTTTAAAAAATGTCCATTTTCTTTGGGTTATTGGTAAAATAAATCGGATGTAATTTGATGATTTTCTAGATTCGTTGTCTTATTAAGTTATTATAAAAATTGACCTTTCCTTGGGTTTCAGAAAGGTTTCGGTCTCAGAAAGGTTTCAGAAAGGTTACGCAAGAAAGGTTTCAGTGACACGAGTCCACTCCAAAAAATTAAGCATATTTTGTGACCTTCTATCTCAGTATTTTTAAACTCTATATAAATATATAAATTTCTTCTCTAATTCATATATACTTTAGATGTACACTGTTAAAAATTGTTACTCAAAAATAAGTAAAATGTACTCATTTTTGAGTTCATTGGGTAGCTTATCATGGCTCCGAATACATAAGCTTCAATTTTGAAAAAGACATGTACTCAAACATGAGTACAATAAGTATAAATAAATAAAAATTGTAGATGCTAAGCCTTCATAAATTACTTTCAATAAATATCGACAATTACAATCAAGACTTGTGGGGAATCAACCCCAGATTCTCAGGCACTGCAGTCCAGAGCCATATCCGTTAAACTACCAGGACGACTTGAAGAAGTTATAAACAGAAAAAATGTTATATAGGTGTACCAAAAGAATGGGAATTTTAAGCAATCGACATTAAATACTGTGGAAAACTATCTTCTGAACAATTATTTTAAGTTTGCCAGGTAGATGGAAACTGATATTATCAATATTAAACCATACTGCTCATATTTTAGAAAGTACGGTTACTTAAATTTGAGTACGTAGTCGTTCATTTACTATGCAATTTTACTCAAAGAAAAATGAGAAGGTTCAGGTACTCATTTTTAAGTACCTTTTTTTTACAGTGTGTGATTGATTACATAGGACTTAATTGTGATTGTTAATTACATAGGATAGATGTAGTGTTGTTTCCTCTGCAAGAAATTTTAAATCATATTTTGATATGCCGATGCCGTGTAAATGAAAACATAAATCAATATTAAGTATTTTATAAAGATGTCAATCTGCAAAATATTGCAAGATAATACATTTTTAAATGTGTTTATTACGGTAAAATCTACCTGTCCAGTTTGAAAATTTTTGGTCAATCGTTTAAAGGCTTAACATGACAATATAGTTCTGGTTGTAAAATAATGTGTTTATAATATATACATAACTAAATTTGCAACAATATATTCCAATGAATTCCAAGATAAATTTTTGGAATGCTTTCTTAATAATTTACAAACAAGAGTTTGAAATAAAAAAAAATGATGATTAAGTATTTGAAAAAGATTGATTTGCAATGTCAAGGATTACATACACCAAATTTAATTGAATGGGTTAGATTGAAAAAGGAAAAGATTCCAATGGAAACTTTTCCTTTTTTTTAATCTCACCCATTAAATTAGGTTATGCATTCAAAACGGAAATAGATTCGGAGTCATATAAAAATAAAATCTCGCCAAAGATCATGAGAAGTGGATTTTCGAACAGCTGTGGAAATGTCAAGAATCCATTGAAACAAAAAACGTCTTGTACTCGCAAATATATAATAAGCCATTCATATCACAACGTGACTTTTTACATAACAAGAATGTGAACATACAGTGTCGCTGGTTTTTATGCACAAAACAAAGACTTTTCATCTAGTGAGGTTTGAAATTAATACTCTTTTTACAGAAAAGCAGATCTGTACCTCGAAATCAAAGGGTGCTTATATTCGAATTTTTTAAAATGATATTGTTCTTGTAGATCAACTTATGATTAATGATTTAGTAGTTCAAAAGATACTTTAGCCCCTATTCATCTAAATGTTAGGTTGCGTACACACTTAAAAATAAAAGTCTTGAACGTTAGACAATCCCTCTAACGCAGTGGTCGGTAAACCGCGGTTCTTTGGCATCTTGAGTGTGGATCTATACCCCAAAATGCCACATGCGGGCGTACGCGTACAGTCTTTAAACAATGACATACAAACTTGACTTACACAAACTTTCCAAGGAGATGCAAGGCTATTGTTCACATAAGTGTTTGTCGGTCATTGTTATGATTTAATTTTATGGATACCTTACAATTTAATTTTATCAATAAATAATATCGTTATTAAGTATGATATAAAGTTTTACTCAACGTACCTATAGTTTAACTAAGACGTAAAACTTTTAAGTAAACTTTATTAAGTTAATTTTAGGGAGCGTTGTAGAGTGAAAGAAGATGTAGTGTCGAGGATTGAGAAAGGTATGTTGAGATGGTTTGGACATATAGAGAGGATAAACAAATGGATACAAATGAAACATGTATACAAGACGAGTGTGGATGGGAGAATTGGAAAGGGTCGACCTCAGCGAACGCACCTCAATCCGATTGAGGACGTCTTTAGCATAGGCCAGCTTGGGAGTACCCTAATTAAGTTCATAACAATGTACCTACCTACATAGTTTAAGTTTTAAAAAAAATGCCTCTTTTAAGAAATTTCTATCGTTCTACTGTTGATAGTTGGCTCTAATGAGTTTGTCGCCCACTGCTCTAACGAATATTGTAGGATTTTTAGTAAAGAAGTATTTTTTTAAATTGGTTTACTTTTAGTTGGTTTACTGGCACTCTTACATTGTCTATAAAACGTACTATTTATTTTGCTCTTATTGATAAAGACACCTAAATGATACTCATTAAATTGATTTGTTGTATTAATTTGTTTTGTTTTTCGTATAATAGTTTTATTTTCCGTAAAATTTACTTCAGTTATAAAAAAGTAGATACTTTTTTTGAGCCAAAAGTTATTATCGATAATAATGTGTATTTATTCCTGATCAAACAATTGAATACTATAAATTGAAAGGTACATTGAATATATCATAGAAAAAATATTCAGTACATATATTTAGAAACATAAGTATTAAAATAATAGTGCGAAATGATGGATTTTGAAGTACATTTTAAGTTTTTATACAAAATCCGAAATATACATTAACTGTTTTAATATAGAAATTAATCATACATTTTTAGAAACCATGTTAATCGTATTTTTATTATTAAAATAACAATTTTTATTATTTATTAAATAAATTTAAAGATAATATATATATATATATATATATATATATATATATATAATTATAATTCACGAAATATTTTATAAAGTTTAAGATTTTTTTTTTTTTTAATTTTCAAGAACATGAAAATCAATTAATTATTTAAAATAGATCCAAGCAGAAACCTATATTGCATCAATGTAGTAGCAATATTGTTTTAATATATAGCAATATTGTTTAGCCTTACCTTAAATATTTGAGCATTGTAATCAATTAGCAAGAGTTTAAAATTTCATTTTCTTCGTTTATAAAGCGGAACGTCTAACATCTTTGGGAAAAGACTGGCATCGTGGATGTTTAAGATGTGAAAAATGTAGCAAGACTCTTAATCCCGGATCGCATGCTGAGGTAATGTCAAACAATACACATCGTTATTTTATAAGTTTTTTTGCCTTTATTACTTATTGACACATTCCTGCCTAAGCTCGAATGGAACTCGTGCTCGAATTCTAACCTTCCCAGTTAAAATACCAATAATTATATTCACACTCAATTTCTACACAAATCATCATGGATCTAATTCACACATTTTTCAGTTACAATGCAGTAAAAAATACAGTTCTGTTGCGCGGTGTTTGGCATACTTGCCATCTTACTTGTAAGAAAAAGAATAAACAAATATTAATTAATTAATCAAATACTCAAGAACTATGCAACACTACTAACTGTGCAAAATCCTTGGTAGAATGATTTTTCAACCTTGTCTTCCAAACAGTATTCATCCACAAGGTAAAATGCATTTCACTCCAATGTTATTATTTTAGCTCAGTGTTTTATCCTTTCCCATTTAATTTGAACATCAAGTCGTGCAAAGTATTCATTTATTCTGAATCAATAAGAAATATGAACAAATGGCAAAAGGAAATTAAAGATAAAAAACATATTCTTTGTGGTCTTGCCTTATATGAACATAAATTATCTTTCGATTTGGGATTTTTTATTTCAAATCCTACACCTTGCGAAAAGTTTCTATTCCACGTAACAACAACATACTTTCATTTCGAATTAATAGGTAGACAGCAATTGAAAGTTATCCTACACAGACGAATATTCCAACGCCATTGAGTTGCGAATACTTTTCCTCGGAATCAATGACCCTATTCTTCTAGAACTTTCCGAATGATCAGCAGTTTCCCAGATATCGGAATTTCTGTGGCATCAGCCAGAACGACAATGACCAAAGAACTTTCCGCCAATCAGCAACTTCTGCTGGACAAAGGTCATTCGTAAATGAATGCCCAAACCTATAGAAACTATGAAAATAATACACCGCCACAATAAAAAGTCAGAAATCCATAAAGAATTTTTCTTCCATGTTCACACGTATTTCATCATACATTGTCTAGAATTGTAATAATAAAAATCATAAATATAAAATAAATTCTACTAAAACACAGACAATGGACGTAACATACAATTAAGCAGTTGCCTGGTATGCACACAATGCACGATCTGGTGTCGAAATTAAAAAAATAATTAATCGATTTTATATTTGCAAAGAGAAAAACGCGTAAATATGACTATTCAGCAGATAATAATGTTTATATGGGAAAAAATACGCAATAATGAAAACCACGTGCTATTGTTAATCCTATTTATGACGTCCCGTGCATAGAGTCCATTCAGTATCATTTTGGGTATAGTTCGGCTCCGGTTAAATGTCCGCTGTGTGACGTCACATTTTTTACAGGTTTTAGATAAGCCCATTGGTTAATTTACTCAAACTCGTTTGTTGATTCGTTGGAACTAGATTAAAAATGTATAACATTCATACTTATGAAATAAATTAAATTTTACTTTACAGCATGAAGGAAAGCCGTATTGCAACACGCCTTGCTATGGGGCTCTTTTCGGACCTGGAGGTAATTTCAGTTTTATTGACGTTTCATCCTTCTACAAAATGAGAATATTCATTATAACTTTGTTTTATATATGTTTAATATTTTCTTTCACAATCAAAATTAAATTATAAAACCCTTTTAATACTTCTTAAATTGCTTAAAAGTTTTTTAAGTTATTTTTTTATTATTATTTAACTATCTTTACTAAAAATATTTTTTTATAAAGAGATCTGACGATGATTTTTAAAAAAAAATACATTTAAAAAAACTCGCGTGCACATACCCTCTTAAATAGAGAAATTCTCTGATCTCTTTATCATGATAAAGATTCTGGGTTCAAACCTACAGTAGGCGCGAATGTACTTCATGATTTAGAACCTACTTAAAGCCGGTTACCTCATATTTAGCAGCTAATTCTGTTAAAAAAAGCCATTCAGTTTATAAATCTAACTAAAAGCGTTAAATATATTTTCATTTACTGATGTTTGACCTACACAGAGATCATTACAGCAAACGATTTTATCAATTAGTACCAAGAGGACCAAGCTCAGTCGCTCTCATATTTAATTACTTAATATGATTTCTAATGAATCGAATTAAATGTAAATGTTTTTAAATGTCCATATCAATGGTTGACGTTTCATAATATTTTTTATCGTCTAATAATTTCTTTATTATAGAAATAAGTTTAAGTCATTTGAAATGTTCATATGACTGGCTAGACGTGTCACGATTGGAAAGATACCGTATCAATTTTGCAAAAGTAGCTTAAATTAAGGTTTTTAACGATTCTGAGCGTCTAATACAACCATTCGCACAAATGTACCACTTTTCGTTTGCTTCAAACAAATTTTTATTAACAAAATACTTATTTGAAGTAATATGATAAATAAAAATAATTACGGTAAATGTCAAATTTATTTTTAAAAATGTTTTTTAATTTGATGAAATTAATTTATCTGTGTGTATGTGAAAACTTTTTCTTTCAAGCGTTTAGATTACTATGTACGTTTTAATTAAAAACTTTTAAACTCTTTTCCCTTTGTACTTTGAAAAATTTCCTTTTTTCACAATTTCTAGAACATATCTTTAAAAATAGAAAACTCAAAACATTTCTCTGTTTCCCGTTTAATGCTATTAGAAATAGGTGTATTTAAAAACAATTGGCAAAATAAAATCTATCAAATAACAATGAAGTAGAACAAAATTGTTTTTAAATGTATAAAATTATTTTTTTACCTTTATATTGCGTAAAATTAATTTACTAAAACCTCTGTTAATAATTCCATTGGAATATAAAAGCTGAAATAAATATTTATAAACAATTGTAAAAATAAAACTTATCAAATAGCTATAATGTAGCAGAACAAAGTTTCATTTTAAATATAAATAAATATATATTTTATAATTAGCATGTAACCTTAATTTAATAAAACCTCATTCAATTAATTCCACTGGAATATAAATGCTTAACAAAATAAACGAAATTGCTTCTAATTAAACAAACATACCTTGTTTTGAAAATTCCATGTTCCATTTGTGAAAGAACATATTAATGTCCAATCGTGCATTACCTGATGTTGAGATTAACTGCATAGGAATACATAATCCATTTTACATGAAATAAAGAAACCTACGTGGTTTTCCAAACGATATTTTCTCATATACGGAATTTTAAAAACTTGCTCTTGTGTAATTTTAAACACTTATGACGTCAAGTGCTTAAACAGAGTAAAAAATCACAGGCTTAAATTTATTCAAGCTTTGATTATTTTAAATGCAAACGATTTTTGTTCAGTTTCTTTTTTAATATTTATTAGAAAACTTATAGTATTTAGAAGACGAAAAAGTCACGTGATTATAATTTTTTTCTTCTTTATTTGAAAACGCAAACGATTTCTTAATTTGAATTTGAATTTACTGACGTTTTCTTCATATATTTATGAAAAAAAGTACTTTAATTGAGAATAAAAATTATAATAAAAATATATCATTACAAATATTTTACATGTTTTGTATGAAAGTAAAATATGGTGAACTAAATAAGGTTTAACTGTTATGGCCGTGTAACCTATTAATACTCATACGCGATGCATAATTTGCAATAGAAAGAATAGCATCGAACTTCCAATTTGCTTATTTCACCCTTTAAATGACATTTTTCGAAGGTGAAACCTATTCCAATCGAATTTTTATCCCCAAAAGTAGTAATGCATCAATTTTTTGAAAATTCTTAGAGCGGATTCCGAAATCATGCAAATAAATAAACAAACAAACAGAGTCAGAAGCATTGCTCGTTTAGTAGTATTATATAGATAGATAGATTAGATAGATAGATTTAAGCACATGAAAGTTATTTATTAATCACTAATTTTTAATTAATTAAGGACTAATTAAATAATTAATCGTTCATTAAATAATTAAACGCTAATTAAATAATAAATCCAACACTAGTTAAATAATTAAACGCTAATTAAGTAATTAATACAACACTAGTTAAATAATTAAACGCTAATTAAGTAATTAATTCTACAACAGTTAAATAATTAATTAAGCAATGGTTAAGTAATTAACTAAGCATTAATTTTCAGAAATTATATATGCATAAATTTCCAGTAATTAATTAAGCATGTAATTTTTTGCAGGTTTCGGACGCGGCGGAACAGAAAGTTTTAAATATGCCAAATAAAAAAATTGGATTACTGTTTTTATTATCTCATCTTTATATCATGTGTTTTTATTTGTACCATTAAATAACAATATTTTGGAATAAATGTTCTTCTGATATAATCATGTGATTTTTTTTAGTTTTAATATACAGAGTGAATACGAAAGACTATCATAACTTTGAGAGGCTATATCTCCGCAAATTAACAACTTAGAGTTCCATTCTATATATGATTTTAAAAAGTATGTTATAAAATTTCATTTCATTTTGCAAGAAATTTTTCAAGAAATGTGTAAACATTATGTGTAAACATAAATGTGTAAACATTTTGTGGTTTATTATTTGTTCGTGTTGATATGACAACCGTACAGCAGAATATATGTAGTGAGAATATCATACGTTGGTTTGACAATTTAGTAGAAAATAATGCATTTGCAATAACAGAATTTTTAAGGTTTGATGAAAAAAGCTCCTAGTGACGCTTTCTGCCAACCAAATTAAAATTCAGAATAATTTTTTTACGATATGTAGAATGGCGCTCTAAGTTTTTTGATTGCGAAACTAATCGCTTAATATGAAAAATTACTTTATTAAAGGATAGCTGTGACTCCATGGATTTTGGAGATCCACCAATGCATACAGAAATTTGCACGCTTCACCTTTGAAATTCCAAAGATTTTGACTTAAAAGTCTGAATTGTAGTACAACATTTGTATGTGTATGCAGAACCGGATTTAGGCATGAGTCTAGACGCTCATGCCGGATTATGCCTACAGCTCATGCCCATAGAGTAATGATACAAATAGAGGAATAAAAATGCTGATTTCCGTGTGTGCATCATTGAAACCATGTGATAGGTGGAAATGCCAATTCACTCATGCGCATATATTACTTGGCAGGCCTTGGCGACTTTCAGAACTAAGCGAGATCGAAGTATTGTAATATGGTTTTGTGTTTAATTTTGTATTTAAATATCGTTTTTTTAACGAGTGGCACAATTTAAGGGAATTTAACAGATATATTAAAGATATTTTTCTTACTTTGTACTTTTGATATAATTGCGTTACGTTTTAATGTAAAAAATTTACCATAAGCGAAGTTCTTTCAATTGTTATTTTGTATAGTTCAATAAGAAAATATGAACAATAAAACCGGAGAAATATAAAGAGTTTCGTTTTTTCGAGTATTGAACACAAAGAAAATCATATTTTCGTTTCGTTAATGAAGAGGAAATATTTAGCGCAAATTGTTTGAAAATAAGTAAATACCTACATACAGTGGCTCCCATAAGTGTTCGTACACTTACGAATTTCAAAGAAATACTGCTCTATTTATTATAAAACATAATATTTCCGAATGGGAATTTTTTATTAAGATATATAAGTTGTTCTTAACAAAACTATGTAAAATATTTTAAAAACATAGTAAAACTGTTTTTTTGGAAAATCAATAATTAAAAAGTAACAAAAAAATTATCTCACAAAAGTCTTCGTACACTTTAAAAAAAATGTCTACACATTAATAAATATTGCATTTTTTCGGTAAATTAGTACTTAGTAGGATGTCCTGTAACATCCACAACAGCTTTTAAACGACTAGGCATAAATTTCATTAATTTTTTTGTAATTTTTGTATCAATTTCTTCTATACTTCGATTATTCCTTTTTTTAAGTTTGCTTTTCGTTTTAATGTCGTATCTTCGTACTCTTAACCTCTAGTTCTTTACATATGGGTTTTATTAGGTTTAAGTTCAGCGACTGAGGTGTTTTTTCAGAACTTGGGGGCAATTATAGAGGCAACAGAAGCAAATATTAAGAGCCGTGTTCTAAAGATCGTTATCTTGACAAGAAACAAAGTTGATTCCGATACCCAAATTTTGAGCTTATAATTTGAAATTGTGCGTTAAAATATTTAAATAAACTTACTGATTCATTATGCTATCATCAAATACCAAATTACCTAGTCCTGATGCTAATTTGCACCCTTGCACAAGGACACGTCCAAAGCATGCTTTACTGTTCCGATTAAGTGATTGATATTTGCAAAGGTAAGCCTAAGCTTTCTATTTTTCGCACTAACAAGAAATTTTCTTCGGCGGAACGCTCATGTAATCCGGCCCATCTGAGCACTTGTCGAACAGTTTCGATTGAAATTGAAGTAGAATATGTTTCATTAAATACTGTAAATATTTTTACAACACTCAAACGTGAATTTTTCATAAATTTTCTAACTGTAAATCTCTAATCACATTCAGTTAACTTTGCCGGATGACATTTTCTTACCTTGTTTTTGATTCAATTTTCTTCTTTAAAGCATTTTATCACATACTGTACGTAGATTTGGATAAATTTATTGATTAAGAGATACTTCGAGATGATTTACAAACATTTTGATGAGAAATTATCAATATTCGAATGCTATTCTTTGTTTCCTTACGACTACGATCCATTTTTAAGTAATAAATAGAATATTACAAAGTAAACAAGTAAAAATTAATACCAAACGAATATTAAATGTCACCACAATGCAAAAATAAAAAAAAGCGACAGACGATAATTTTATTTATGAATTTATTCGAAAATGTTTTGGTGTACGATCACTTTTGTGGCGTTTTTTTTCTCTGTTGCCTTGCATTTTCATTTTTATAAAAAGAAAATAATTCAATATTTAAAGAATATATATTAGGTTTTATTCAGAATAACATGGAGATAATGTGAAATAATATTGGACTTTATATTCGAATTCAATTCCAGACTACAACGCTTTTTCTAAAAAATTTTAAAGTGTACGAACACTTATGGGAGCCACTGTATATGTAAAGAAGTTGAATACGGATATAACGTCTTATCACCAAAAAGAATAAAGTGCATCAAATTTGGAACTCCTGCAGATGTCTGAACGCCAAATGTGGCAGCGCTAAAACCACATGATGTTGGTTTTTGTATTTCAATGTTGACACCGCGGCCTTACGAGAGTCTGGCATTGAAGGCGCTCTCTATTTAATATAACAACTCTCTGCTCATGCCGGATTAAGGCATGAGCCTTAAACTGAAGCCTAGAGGCCCGCACACCGTAAAAAAAGTCAAATTGCGGAAATATTTATTTGGAAGGATAATTATTCAAATCCTAATGAAAATAATATACTATAACCTTTATACATTGGACAAAACTTCTATTATTCTTAACAGATTTGTACAATGTAAATATACTCTAATAATGTTATGTACTGATATGTTTAATTTGTAATAATTAAAATGGCATTACTTTTTTTTGGAAATCAGGTGTTTTTATTTTTCTTACATTTTTATTTTGCTTAGAGCCTTTTGAGGGTAATACAAAAACAAGTGCCATATTTTATTATTTTTATAGATTTCAGAATGACATTGCACGTTGAGATTCCTTGAAACCGTTGACACAGTATTGGAAATTTACAAAATACTGTATATCCCAATTTCATATGTACATATAAAAATGATTTAATTTGCAGTTTTGGAATATATATTTTAAAAAAAAATTTGAACAGCCTAGGAGCCTACTAATTTTAAATCCGGCTATGTGTGTATATACTTAACCAGATACACAGACAACGCTGTTCTACACAGTTTAAAAAGTGTTCATTTTTAAATGATATGTCTTAAAATAGCTATGAACAAAAATTGCAAGTATCTGAGTACCAAACTATGGATTTCATTAGATGGATCAGTTATATATGGCTATTTATTTATATTGTTCTCTTTGGGTTCCTAAAACGTCGAGATTTTGGGGTAATGATTCAATAAATGGCTGAAATATTTTCGACGTTTGCTTTAAATACTATTGTTGGAAAAGCACGTGGACAAAACTCCCACGCATGCAACACGTCCAATCAGATGGCCGGAGAATAACTACGCAGTAAAGTTCTGATGACGCTGAAAAGTCGCCATCTTTTTAGAGAGAGACTAGAGAACGAATAGGAGGTGCCAATCTCGTAGGCGCACTTTCCTTTAATTGTAAATAATATAAAATGTAACCTCTCTTAAGCTTAATTAAACTTAGATTAGATACACCTGAAGAATTGGTTTCTTTGCGTATGCTTGAATTTGATTAAGAGACCCTTATTAGAGTCCGTGTTGTGTAAGGATAGCAGCAACTGCAATACCCGAGGATAATCCCTGCTTGGAGAATCTTCAGCTATGTTAAATGTGTTTCAATTATATTTAGGTTGATAAATTATTTAATTCTAGCAAAACGGGGTCTTCTCAACATGTGAATTCAAACAACGAACATACAAATAATAAAAAGCATATGCCTTGTCTATTTTTTTTTTAACTGATAATAATGTGATTTTCAAATATTTATGTTTCATTTATAAAAACTGGATTTTCTTGAAAAATAAGTTAGGTGGAATCACTAGGGCATCACCCTCTATAACTTAAAGAAATGTCAAAATAGGTGTTTTCAGTAAAAAGTCTTATTTGTGTAAATATAATTATTGTGGCCCCAAAAAAATATATAAATTGTAATAACACAATTCTGTTTACAAACAAAACAAAATAAAGTTAATAATAAACTAAATCCGTTCGATACAAAATAAAACGGTAAACCTTTTTCTGAACTCTTATTTTAAGTTTTCTCAGTTTCATTAATATCAATCTAGCATATGATGAACTTAGTACGAGTAAAATTTTACTATTGCATCATTACAAAAATACATATCGAAAAAATTCTTATAGCTGCAACTTATCATTTAATTAAGAAGTTATAAAATCTTCCCGTTAAAATCTTTTTCGGAGAAACAAATAATAATTTCTTAAGTATCATCAAAATTGAATAACTTTTTTTCGAGATATAAGTTATCAAATACATACCCCAAATAATTTTTATCAGTTAAGATAAAGAAAATTATTAGCTATATTATTTTGTAAAAATCAATAAATTAATATTTTTAAAATATATATAAAACTAAAAGTTACCGTAAATTTAAACATTTGTTAAAAAGTTAAATTATTATTTTCTTTAGTACCCTGTAATTTAAATATTAAATGTGTGATACAATATAACTAAAGTACACATTAAAAACAAATAAATTCTAGATTTTCCTTATGTTTATCAGAGAGTTGTAATATTAAATAGAGAGCGCCTTCAATATCAGACTCTCATAAGGCCGTGGTGTCAACATTGAAAAGAAAAACTCACATCACGTGGTTATAGCGCTGCCACATTTGGCGTTCAGACATCTACAGGAGTTTCAATATTGGCGCACTTTCTTCTTTTTTGGTGATAAGGAGTTCTGTCCGTATTCAACTTTTAACATATATGTACTTATTTACTTATTTTCAAACAATATGCGCTAAATATTTCCTCTTCATTAACGAAACGAAAATATTTTATTTGTGTTCAATACTCGAAGAAGCGAAACTCTTTATATTTCTCAGGTTTTATTGTTTATATTTTCTTATTGAAGTATACAAAATAACAATTGAAATAACTTCGCTTATGGTAAATTTTTTACATAACGTAACGCAATTATTTCAAAACTACAAAGTAAGAAAAATCTCCTTAATATATCTGTTAAACTCCATTAAATTGTGCCACTCTTTAAAAAAAACTATATTTAAATACAAAATTAAACACAAACCCATATTACAATACTTCGATCTCGTTTAGTTCTGAAAGTCGCCTAGGCCTGCCAAGTATTGTTGGCGCATGAATGAATTGGCATTTCCACCTATCACGTGGTTTCAATGATGGACACACGGAAATCAGCATTTTTATTCCTCTATTTGTATAATTACTCTATGATGTTTATCGTCAGAGTTACGGTAAAGTCAATAAAGAGAGACATATTTTAATCGAAAGAAATTTATTGAAAACAGCAACTAAATTTTATCTTTATGAAAATGATTAAAATTCATTCAAATAAATAGGAAATGATAATTAAAGTGTAATACATAGTTTAAAGTTGTACTCATATAAACATGAAATGAAGTAGAATGTTTACAATCAATTGAAAGTACATTTTTATGAAAAATAATATTTAATTTTTTAAAATATAGTATAATCAAAACATAAATGAAGCAAACTTTTAAAATTAAGTCATGAATTTTTTTTTATTTTTTTTTATTAGTTTTCACACATTTGTTATGTCATGTATTAATTTTGCAATATTCAATGTAATAGGAGTATTTTAAGAATACAATTCAAAGAAACAGACACCAAACTTTAGGCAATTCACAAATGATAAACTAAACATTCAAAGTATTGTATATTTTTTCTCAAAGTCCGGATACGGTTGCAGGCAATTTAAACCTATGTACAACATTTTTTTTTTATCATTGCACGAGACCAAACTGAACATTGTACTAATTTTGCCTTAACTTTACGACTTTACAAGTCATTATTATTTAAGTCCGTGAAATATCCTAAAGTGGAATAACTTTATTTTTATGCTACGATGTGGTGTAAACCTCAAAAGAGCGTTCACTGCAATGAATCGTGTAAATATATTTTAGAAACAAACAATAGAACGGAAGTATATATATTGCTAAGCAGATTACATCTGTGATTTGTGAACAATAAAGGATTGTGTACGAGATTCATAAATTCAAAGACTATTTGCAGTCATCCGATCAATATTTGTTCGATATTTAAAACTTTTAAACAGCAAATAAAAATCGTACCTTTGCATGGTAAACTTTTATTTGCGGCGATCTGAACAATCTGTTGACGATATTGGTCATACAAACAGACATAAAAGGGTATCAACCCTGAAGCGATACTTATGTTTTTAAAACATTTTTATTAATTGAGTTTCTATAGTTGTTCCATTGACAGCGTACTTCAAATAGGCTTAACGCCAAATTTAAAAATCCTCAACCAATATCTGCAGTGGTCGCCGAAAGGGAATCGGTCAAGTTAAGGGTACATAAGAAGACGAGCTTCTAAACATCAGCAATACATGCTAAATCCAAGTCGGTTTCTTCCTCTAAGAAAGGGACAATTGTCGAGTTTGAGGTATCTTAGAAGGGTGTTTTCACCTCCAACCAGTATATGAAGCACTCGCAGATCACGTCTTTGATACATAAGATCCCGAAGAGTTAAGAAGGATTCGAAAATAAGGAATCGAAACTCGAAAGGAACGAACACAAACTGTTCCAAAAACCACTGTCGGGCGTTCAAGAATGGCGTCGTCCTTCATGCCGTCAAGGCTGTCCGCATTCGATCGAACCATGAGTGCTGTGAAGACACGCTTATCTCGCAGAGTGCTTATCAAGAACCATTTTCTCGCGCATCGTTCGAAGATGTCCAAACTGCAACAGAAAATCTGAAGATTGCATTCATTTGTAAATGGAAAACGAGAATCATTTCATCTCTTCGGGACCTGAGGTATTATTTTTATTATAGAGTTTCTTATTTGCTACTTGCGTGCTTTATTTCGAATCATCAACACCAAAGATCTCTTTCATTTGCACGAAGTCTGTTCAGCGGATTATTCCATAATCCGCTTTTTCTAAAGCGAGCTCCTTGATTCTGAAGTTGGAGCTTCACTCATCAAACTCTGTTTATACACGCCCTCTTGAGGGGTGCTTTTTCCTAAGTGCCATCCTGTATCGTTATCAGTACATAACTCAAGGACATCTAGCACTGTTATCGTCGCGTTGTGTGTGTGTGTGATTCGGGAGGTTCATATACTGGAACGTTTATTACTAGAACGAGCTTTTTAGGCTTAACGGTTCTGCCGCCATCTTGTTGATGAATTACATCAACCAAAATCTGTCCAATGGAACGCCGAATCTCTGTCAAATTTGCCACATTTGAGTCCACCAAAACTTAGTAAGGACTTGCGTTAGTTAAAAGGAATTAGACTATCCTGCTGTGTGTTTTTAAAGAGTAACTGTGCGTCATGTCTTTCAAGAAGCAGTAACAGAAAAAGAACGGAGTGGCGTCAAATCTTAAATCATAATTTAACTTTCGTAAGTGCGCGTGTGGTTCCGTAGGATCAAGAAAGCGTAGTTTTCGATCTTTTGTAGACGAGCGGGCATCGGTGGTGGCACGAAAAAGGCCATTCTCAGCCATCAGACAGGATTCCAAAATTTTGTATCAGGAATGTCTGCCCCCATCATGGAACATCGGCACAGTTACTCAGCGGTTTTTGTAGCAGGGCAAAAGTCTTTAGAAGTACGAGACCAGTCAGCTAAAATTAGAACATACGTCTAAAAGCGTTCCAGACTGGTCAGGTTTCAGCTATTGCGATTTTTCCTCAAAACTCAATTAAGAAAACTGATTAAAAACAAATGTGCTTTCTTAAAGCGGTTTCTATGTATTTTAGGCCAATTACAATGTTTAGTATTATTATGTGCTTTGTTAAGTTATCATAATAAGAGTGAATTTCTTTTGCATTTTAAAGTTCGCGTAGAACGTGGGTTCAAAAAGACGAGAAGTGTTCAAAATACGGTTATTGGTGACTGCAAACAATCCTTTGAACACAAAAAGAAATTATTTCTTTATGAGATTCTTTGTTAATGCGTATATTTTAGATTGACGATTTGATGATTGTAACCCGCAATTCAAAAGGTAGGTTTCTACTACCTTTGTTTTAATAATTAAAATAGAAAATTGTTAACTAAATGGTAACGAATTTCTAAGTTGGGCTAAAGTCTACGAGTATGCAATTGCCTATGCAAAATTTAATCTGTGCAATGGAAATCAAAACATTTACAATGTGGAATGATTATATAAATATCTTCAGATTGTCTTATAACGAATACATTTATAGTTTCTTTTTTTTATCTACTTTAGAACAATTTTAATTTTAGAAATAGTTAGTTTTTGGACCAATTATCACTTGGGAAACCAGCTGTAATACACACAAACCTAAACATCCAGTATAAGACAAATATAAAAAGAAGTAACTGAACACCTACACTCTTTCTATAGTGTCTCATAAGATTCGAAATCTTGAATTTTAATAACGTTGCAAATAAAGGAGATTTAGAATTTATTAAATATTGTCATGACGTAACAAACGGGAGTAACTTTGAGTTCTTGATGGTTTTTTTTGTTTGTTGCTTAGCCTTCCTTTTGGTCAGCGTTTCTTATTTTTTTTTCATTATTTTATAACATAACAACAAGTATTACACGAGTCACAGAAAAATAATAGAGCACATTGAACGACAAGATATAACACTATGAATAGAAAATTTAATAACTTAAAGATCTAATTTAATAATATATAATTATTTAGTTAACTTTTGCACAATTATTGGCGAAAAATATGCTCCAGTAGTCATATGAATTGCACTGAAGTTATTAATTACATGTATATATATATATATCGAATTTGAAAGCGTAAAACTATAAAAAATAGGTTTTCGAATAATTCGAAATTTTATTTAAAAATATGGGTTTTTCTTTACATAAAATTCACCTTTCGGTGTTTTTGTAAATACTCGAAATTCGTTTTCGCTTGCTGATTAAAAGCAGTAGAGAATTTTTAGCCGTAACGACTTTTAGAAATTAAAAACACCAGAGTAAAAAAACAAAAACATTTCTTTTGTCTCGTCAACGTTTCCTTTATGTATCATCACAGTTATTCTGATCACAGTTAACTCTTGCATGAATGAAAGGTGTACAAATTGAAGGTTTTCCGTTTTATTTGTCTCAAAATGCCTTGATGCATTAATTTTCTAAGACAAATTACAATCGTTGGTTCCATTAAAGGGATAATGTGAGTCAAAGACTTTGGTGGACTACAAAGAGCCAAACGTTTGCTGGTTGTGATCCTTTAAGGTAAAAACCGATAGGAACTTTTTTCATTCAATAAATATTTATGTATTTAATGGGTATTTACCCTTTTCCCCTATAATACCCCGATCGAAAGCCAAGAATAATTTTTCTTGGCATAGACATTTTGCGTCAAATTTCAAGTTTCCCCAATGGAATGTTTTTAGTAATTCTCCGAACCATATTTTTCGCCATAATATTATACTCAAAGTCAGTTTATTTGTTTAAGAACGGAAAGAAACAAATGTATCATACAGTGGAAAAGGAACATACAACGCTATTAGTTTAATGTATAAATAGTGAAACTTCTATAAATACACGTGAACAGCGCTTCTAACTACGAAGAACTTCATGCAAATGAACGTCACCTTCGCAGGACTAAAAATCTTTGGAATATTAGCTGTAGCTCCATCTAGTGGACAGAGTGTCAAACGCCAGTCACGATGTGACACAAAGAAACTTAGAAGAAACCACGCTTAATTAGAAGATAAATCGAAAGCACAAAAAAAATTAAAAATAAAACCAATAATAATTTATTTTTTTTTAAATTGAAAATAAAGTCACAGTTAAAGAGAAGACACGTGTCTGAAAACTAAAACGTTCGAATTAATCGTCAGCCATTTTGTTGCTGGTAGTTCTTTAGAAAACATGGATATGAATGAATATAAAACAAAAATGAGATTTAAATATATATAATTTTTTTTAGTGAATTTTTAAATAACAGGTGGTTATTGAGTAACTACTTCCTGTTGAAACTTAATTGTTAAAAATAATAAAACTTCCGAACATGGAAGAACATGAATATCATTCAGAAAACAACGCCAACACACGTTAAGGTGTAAAATGGCTCTTTAAGTATATTTTCCGTTTCAGAAAATAATATTTGAGAAAAATCTCATTTTTGATTAGCAAGTTGCAAATTCGAAAATTTCCGAATGACACATTACGATTCGGAAAGAACACAGTGAATTGTTGTTCTCTGAACCACGATATATTCGTCAAGATAACACATCAAATTAAGAAGACACAATTATCTAATCAACTGTGGTTTCAGCTTACAAAACTAAATAACATCTAACATACAACATGTAACAAGTTGAATAAAAGGGAAATTGAGCGCAAAACATTAAAATTTATTTTGAAATATATGCATTTAAGGCAGCTCCATATCCATGTCTATGTCGAAAAAATAATCAGTTTCAAAATTCGTAAACGGTAAAGTAACTATTTTTTATAAATTGATTTAAACTCAAATAAATGCCTTATGGCGTTAACATAAAAATTAAAGCTTCACGCCTTTATTTTCTTATTAGAATTCTACATTTAATTTAAAAAGTTAAAATTAAGAAAAAATCCTAGCGTGGTTAACTCGGTATCGATATCTGAAATAAATACGCAATTAAAATACATCATTAGTCAAATAAAGAATAAATGTTTTTTTTTAAATAAAACTATTTAAACAGTTGTAGCATTTTTATGAATAGAACAATGAAATACAAAACGATGATGGTATCTGTCAATCGATCGCACATAGTGCCTACCGAATTAATGTCATGATATAAACAAAAGAAATATTCGAAGAAGTGTGCTTTCATAAATGCATCGCTTGATAGTGAATCTAACTACGAGCATTGTTATATCTGCAATCTATTATAATAATCTTTGTATTAAATAACAGTGTTAACAACTGCATGTACAATTCTTTTAGAAGAATGTCACACCTACCGCAATGTGGAGTTGATCCCCAAAGTCATTGCGAGCCCTATATATGCATTGGAGCCCAGCAGTTTCACAAATCTAAACTTTCTGGTAGAAGACTTTGAACATTTCGTTTATATACCAATGTTTCAACAATTGTTTTATTTTAAGAAAATGCGAAGGTTTTTTTTGTAGCTAGTAGCATCGGGCAGCCATTGCTTAAAGTTACTAATTTTCTATTGGAAAGAAGTAAACGGCGTTTTCTTCTGTTAACTCATCTAATGAAAGAATGCAGTTTAGAGTGGCTGCCCTAAAGTTAAAGTTCAATTTAAAAAGTGGCATTTTCAGAGGGAACTTTGAACGGTCAAGCAGTAGATACATTAACATCAAACTGAAGATGTCAAACAATAAGCACTTTATTAGACGGAGATTTCCAATATTTTTTTTAACCCAAACGAATTAAAAGGAACAAACCTTATTTTAATTTATCTAGCTATTTGAAATTAATTTCAACTTGGGCATAAATAAATACAAACTTGCTTCCTGAGTTTTGTAAGGGAAATATGAAATGATCGACTGGTAAATTGACCCAAAGTCGATATGTCAAGTTATGAGCCATTTCGGCTGATACAAAAGTACATAACATAAGCGCCCATTTAATTATAAGACACTTAAAGATAAATAGCTATGAAAATTGCTTATTATTTTAAATAAATGTTTTGGTTCATATTCCCTTGAAATTAACACCTTATCATAATAATGTAATAATTGGAAATCTCGAACATAAATTCACAAAACAAACGCAGCTTTAAACAGCGTAGCATTAAATATAAAAACACGCTGTTGCATGCTGCTACAGGTGACGTCATCATTATCACCTTATTAAAAAAATAATTAAACATCAACCAAAAATAATAAAAAATAACTCATACTGTACATCAACAAAAAAAATAAGTACTTAACCATTTCAAATGAATAGAAATATAAGGATTAAATAAAAGCTCTGAACACACAATAAATCATAAAATCCATTTCAATAAATAATTATTCGAACAGAAGAAAAGACGACTAGAACAATCGACTTGAACCGTGAATCTGTGACGTCACCCGGACGCTGAGGCTGATGCTACAACGACAAGCGAAATCTCGCCTCATCTACCACGCTCGGCAACCAAATATGCAACGTTAGTTCCTTACATTTACAATAGCTTTTGTTTGCGAATGAACATAAGATGCTGGCTCGGCCAGGTTCTGGAGAGAAAGTGGTCAACAACTATGGTGGTCCATGCGGTGGTCTACTTGACCACCATGAGGAAGAAGGCGGCCGCCAACAGTCCCATCCAGCTGAATCGGATGGAGGGCGGCGCAGCGTTGCAACCGTCCCTATCACAACTGCAGTACTGTATGAGGACATTGAAGGTACCGGCTCGCTTGAAGCAGTCCGTGCTCTCTCGCTCGCTACTCAGCCAACCACAGCCCCGAACGATGCGAAAGTCGTCCTTCACTGGAAACAGAACACAACAACGGATATTGCAAACACTGGTTGTATCCAAGGATAGTGAAAACTATATATAAGGTGTGCTCGTTCTCGCGCTGTCTGACGGAAGGCGGGGAAAGCACATTTTTGACGTCATAGTGACGCCCACCTCGCGCTTTCTGTAGGCGTGTCTAATGCTCTCGTTTGTAAGGTGCTGCCATCTATTTGTTTTTTGTGAACTATTAAAAAGTGATAAACTAACTTTATTTAGTTACTTTTACTGAATTTAATAAGTTTAAATTATATTTTAAGGATTGCATTTAGTATGGAAAAATTGCAAAAGATTTGCTTAATAAATTAAGCGTATTAAAATAATATTAGCTGCCACGAGAGCATGTCCATGAATTTTGAAAGATTAAAATGGGGGTCGGAACCATCATATCAATGAATTTGTATTGGACATATTAAATGAGTTACAATTTCAATCAAGTAAAATACGGCGACATAACAAAACAAGGACGGATTAGTAGTGAAGCTACCTGAACACAATTATTTACAGATATTTACATTATTTTGCTAATTAAAAATTAAATCACCAGTTGTTACCCAACCGGGGATCGAACCTAAGTAGCAATGCTTGAAACACACAGCCAATGAAAATAATCAAAAACCCATAGTAAGGCGGAGCAAAAATGACGTCAAAAACTTGCTTTCCTTGCTCCCTTTCAAAAACCGAAAAACGAGCGCACCTTCTATATATAGTCTTCACTATCCTTGGGTTGTGTCACAGATAAAACAGATTTAAAAAAAAACTAAACTTAAAAAAACTGCACATGAGTATATGAACCTGGCTGTTGAAAATAAATATTAAGTTCTTAAAACCCAAGTAAATAGTTCAAACAACATGCAGTGGCAAAGTAAGTTGCTGACAATTCTAGCGAGTATTGCTTGAAATAGTTTGAGTTTTCGTTGCTAGAATACAGGGTCAACTAAATAACTTGGAGTATTCTGAGGTACACTGTGATCAAGGAACAGCAGTCTACAAACAAAGAAATGGTAAGCAACAAAAAATGGTGCTTAAAAATTACTACATCAACGTACTCGTTTTTCTTTGAGTACAATTGCATCGTAAATGAGCGAAGACGTACTCAAATATAAGCAATCGTACTTTCTCAAAAATGAGCAGTGTTATTTTAATATTGCTAATCTCAGCTTCGGTTCAAACCATCTTAACAAATCGAGCTGACACACTTAAAATCGATGTTCAAGAGATGGTTTTCCACATTATTTGATGTCGATTGCTTAAATGGAAGTTGAGTTATTACAACTCATTTATCTTTCTTCCCATTCTATTGGCACACCTTTTTAACATTTCTTCAGTGTATAACTTCTTCAAGTCGCCCTGGTAGTACAACTGATAAGACACTGGGCTGCGGTGTCAGACGATCTGGATTCGATTCCCGGTAAATATTTGTTGTAATTGTCGATATTTATTGGAAGTAATTTATGGAGGCAGCCTATATGTAGACTAATAACTGCTCATTTTATTATTTGTGCTAATTTTAGAGTACGTGTATTTTTCAAAAATGAAACATATGTATGCGAAGCAAGCATCGAATGTACTCAAAATCATTTTACTTATTTTTGACTGCCTATTTTTAACACTGTTCTGAAGAATGAATGAGAGGCTTTTTTTGAAAGCTATTTCTATGAAATATTATTTTAGTTATATTTAATTTTAAAATTATAATTTTATATAAAATTATCTAACTATTAAATACATGTATTGCAAATATAGATTAAACTCTCTTTTATTAAAAACAAACTTTACAACCTTCATATTTTTCTCTCCTCTCAGAGCAAAAAAAACTGTATTACCTGCGTAGAGTGAACGCAAGTTTCTTATTGTAGCTTTTTTTCGCAATCGGTATTGCTGCAGTGAAGAACGATATACAGAAAATCGTAAGAAAAGCAAAACATAATATGAAAATGGCTTTGTTTCACAGAAGCCCAATTATAGTTTTTGACCTTTCCATAAAGTGAAATATATTATACGGAAAACATGAAAAAAAAACAGTAAAATTTTAATATAAAAGTATATATTATTTTTAAAGAAATCATTATTACAAACAATAGGTGTGGTATCCCTGCACGAATCCACTGGATGCAGTGAAGAAGCATTTACAGAAAAGTGTAGGAAATAAAATTAGAGTTTTATGCCATAATTGAACGGTTTCTCCAACAAACTCCTAACTGGGTAATTTTACGTTTTATTGAAAAAATTATTTAAAATTGGGATATCAAGTTTTAAGTTCTCACATTTGATTCCTGGGCTTGTGGAATGTAAATAATAGATTTAATCTTCAATCTGTGTTATACGTTTTGCAATATAAGATATTATATTAACGTTATATTAAGAAACTTCACATTTTTGAGAAAACCTAATTTAATCTTCCATCACAGAATGTTTACAATTTTTCTACATAACAGAATGATATTCAAACCCTTAATCTCAAATAGAATCCTATCGATGAGCCAATAGAAATAATGTCATACAAATTTCAATAAGGCAATATGCAACTACAATACTTAGTTACATGCAACTGGAAAACTTAAATTGTATGCGTTCACTGAGTAACTTTTATTTGAGCAAAATATTCTTTCGCTCGCTACCACGCTAACAGCTTTGCTAAATAATCGACAATTTTAGAGATTTTGCATAGATTGTGGCAATTCGAGTTGGCGAGTTTTCACCTTCACTTTGGCGATTGCGAAATCTGAAACCTGGCAGCCCTGAGTGAGTGCAATTAAATAATCGCCCGCACTTGATGTGTGATTTCTTAGTTGCTCAGTTGATTAAATGTAGCAGATAAATTATTGCTTGTGCGCTGATATCCTAATATATTATACATTTAAATAGCCGAGTAATATATATATATATATATATATATATATATATATATATATATCCGAGTTATAAAATGTATAATTTAGTATAAAATATATAGAAGATGTTTAGCTTATAAATTTCCCAATTTAATAAATAACATTTGATATTTGTAACCCAACATTTGGCTCCATCTTTAAAATAGCACGCCAAACTCGAGTCTCGAAACAGAATTCGGAACCTTTGTCTCCATAGCCAGACGCGTGACCTCATAACCGTACCTGCTATTTGAATTGACCACCGGACTGCAGTAAGTGCACTCACCTTTCTGTATGATCTTCCGACAGACCGAGGCCTTCTGGTTGGGATAGTGTTCCAGGTCCCTCTGGTCGCAGTCTAGAAGGGCGAAGGTCTCGTTCCTAAAGGGGTCCCCGCAGTTCCGGTCGTAGCGGGAGTTACATTCCCAGCAAAAGATGGCGGTGCCTGTGGAAACGAAGGTTGCATTGAAGGGGCGGTGCTTTTGCATTGCGGGTGAAATATTGCAAGTGAATGTGCCTTCTTATTAATACAAATGAATGTGCATTGCAAATAAACGTGCTATTTTATTGTTACAAAAGAATGAGCCTATTTATTATTACAAATGAATGTGCCTTTTTATTATTGCAAATAAATGGGCCTTTTTATTATTACAAATAAATATTTATTTTTATTATTGCAAATGAATGTGCCTTTTTATTATTGCAAATAAATTAGCCTTTTTATTATTGCAAATAAATTAGCCTTTTTATTATTACAAATAAATGGGTAATTTTATTAATAGAAAGGAACGTGTATTTTTTATCATTACAAATGAATTTGCCTTTTTATTATTACATATAAATGGGCCTTTTGTTAATACAAATGAATGTGCCTTTTTATTATTGCAAATGAATGTGCCTTTTTATTATTGCAAATTAATATGCCCTTTTATTATTTCAAATGAATTTGTTTTCAAATCATTATAAAAAGGAGAGATGTAGTTTGATCTTTAACTATGAAAAAGTTTTAAAAAATAATCAAATATCTATAACACAGTTGAATTCGATATTAATTTTTATTTCTCTAATAATTCGCAAGACATCATTCCCTGAAATCTTCAAATTGTTTATTTCCATTTCAAAACATTTGTCCTATACACATAAACTCTTGTTTAATAGTTTCAATTTTGATTCAAAATTATACGTTTTTATCACTAAATTTAAGTAACAAAATTAAAATATTTTGCTAACATTTTTTTTCAATTTTAAGTTCCAAAAATAAATTAATTTAAATAGTTTCTGAATTATTAAATTTTTTTATTTAATACACAGCACACCACTCACATTGTCATGTATCATGAACCAAGACTCATCCGGGCTTCCGACAAATCTATTGTAATAGGCATATCCCCCTAAATCCCACCCCCACAGAAAACAGGGGCTGAGCACCCCCGTTTCTGAGTCACCTAGAAACGGTGACCCAGCCGCAGCAAACGATATGCTGAGGCACCTCTTCCGCGCTGTCCCCATGGCAACGGCACACCCAGACATAGCGGGCTGCCCCTTGCACCTTTCCAGGATCGATCGATGCACCCCGATCCAGTACCGTCCAATGGGAGACGAGCTCTGAAAAATGATTTTGGCCTTTCGACTGGAGCCCCCCTTTTTCTATTTATAGAAGCTTCCTTCTAGAACATACCATGGTACTAGAGTAATGAGGGCGTAATGACATAGGTTTTTCTAGTACAATCGGGTATATGTGCAAGGACGCTTTAAAATGTCCTTCTGGGGATAATGATTTAGCCTTATGTTCGTATTAAAAATCTCGGCTTAAGTACGTTTTCGGGATTCATTGTCTTATTTCTGTAAGATATTGATAAAAGAATACGAATATATAATATCAAATTGGATCAAGTTATCATTTAATTGATTTTAAGGTTAATTTTTAATTTTAATTTAAGCATTTGTTTTTAAAAGTATGGTAGTTAATATAAAAAATTTGTATCGAAATGTTTTAAAAGGTCAAAGTAAATATAAATATTAAGACAGTTTATTTATTTAAATAATAAATGTTTCCTTACAATTGTTTAAATTTTAGTATTGCTAATTATTTAGCTCGTAATTTAATTCGTTTGGCATTAAAATCTTAAATCTTTTATTTAATCAGTGGTTCAACTTTGAAAATTAACTTATTAATTTAAATATAATGTATCTTTAAATCATTATTTGTGTCTTTAAAACTTATAGAATTGTCAAAGTGCGGTTAATAACGCAGAATAATTTTAAAAAACAAAGACTAATGTTAATAATAAAAATTTAGTTTCATCAGATTATAGGAAACCAATATATTTATTAGGAAACAGTTTTTTATTTATATTTTAAAACGTATTATTGAATAAATTTCTAACTTAAAAATTGTTATAATATTATTTAAAATATATAAATTTAAAAAATAGTTTTATTTCAGAATTAAAGATAAAAATATTGGTTACTCTATACATCCCGCAATTTTAAATAATTATACATTTCGAGAAATTGCTTCGTTTGGTTAAAACTATTCGCTATATTAAAAAAATATTATTACTCGTATTGGGTTTACACTTTATGGAGGAATAATAAATAAATTTATAATTACTCATAATGTCCCTTTAAAATATATTGGCCTACACATTTTAAAATGTAATTATATTGCAATCATGTGCAAGTAAAATAATACGTTTCTAAAAATACTTCAGTCAAAATATTTTAATGAAATAACTATTTTTTGTGTATTTATATAAACAAAAAAAGTGGCTTAAATAATAATCAATAAGATTTTTAAACAATTTAATTTCAAATTTAAAACATTCAATTGATATATATGACCTTTTATTTAAAAGCAAATATCTCAAATATAATTAAAGTCAACTAAATATTTAATGTAATAAATAACAACAAAGTAGCATTATTCATTTCAATGTACGCACTCACGATACCAATTAAAAATGGATGCTTTCTAAATTTAAAAAGAAATGGCAAGCATTCCGGTGGCAACGAATCTAGATAAAAACTGTTCTCGATATTTTAACCAAAAGAAACAAAAATTTAACTCTTGATTAATGGAAATACACTTTAAGCCTCGTTTCGTACTATATAATTATTTAACTTTCCATCAAATCTAATATAAAATAATAAACTTCCAAATCTAATCTTCTGTCTTTTTAAGAAAAAATTTGGTGAAAATGTACTATTTTTGAGAAAGCTAATTTATATAAATTGATAAGAATAATTGAAAAGCGGAAAATATTGAAATATTGATTTTTTAACTTTTGTTATCAGGATCCAAATCCCAATCGGGATTCCGAGTAGAAAAATGGACGCTGATAGTTTGGTTCTATCCTAAAACATTCAGCATTTTGGTGGCAACGAAGTCGTAAAGGGTTTTCTAGAAGTTCCATTTTAAGTAAGGTCCCGTATTTTATTTAATAAAAAACTTTCAAGTTTTAGAATACAAACTTAAAAATTTTTTACTTAAAAGTTCGTAATCGAACACAGATAAAAAAATTTAAATTCGATTTCAGATGTCCGTTTACATCAGTTAGAATCCGCAGAATAAATTCTTAAATCATATTTAATTTATTTTTCCTAAAACATTCTATATTTTAAGAAAAAGTCAAATTCAGCTACTGGCTTAATATAAATTTGAATTTTGATGGCAGCAGACGATTTTGGAGAATTCTAACTTTCGACAAAATGGCTGAAAAAAAACGTTTCAAAGTTAATTTTTTCCGAGAAAAGATTACTTTCTACCAATTATTAAATTCGAAACAGAAATTCGAATACAGTTACTCGCTTAATTTAAATTCGAATTTTGATGGTGGCAGACGATTTTGGAAAATGCCAACTTTCGACAAAATGGCTGAAAGGAAAGTTCCAAAGTTTAATTTTTCGATATAAGATATTTTTCTATCGATTATTAAAGTCGTAAGAGAAAGTCGAATACAGTTACTCGCTTAATTTAAATTCGAATTTTGATGGCGACAGACGATTTCGGAAAATGCTAACTTTCGACAAAATGGCTGAAAGAGAACGCTCGAAAGTTCAAATTTTCGACAAAAGATCGCGTTTTGCCGATTATTTAATCGGAATTCTACTGACCTGTGTGGATGGTGAAGGCGAATGTAACCAGGAGCGGCAGCCAGAATCTTCTACTTCCGAAGCTTTCCTGGGCGGCCATGGTGGTGAAAGGCCGCTTTCCAGTGGTGGTTGTTGGAAAAGTAGAAAATGGAGTCCGGTCACGCTGCAACGACCTTGCAGCTGTTAGCAACCAGAATCGGCTGCTATCCAGTGGCAAAGAAGCTGAGCGTTTCCTTTCTCGGTTCTCTTTAGTTACTGGAGATGGACGACCATAGGTGATGAGAAATAATTTAGAATACTTAGAGAATTAAGGAAAATCACAGATGGCGATATGGAGGCGCCGTAAATGGGAGGGTCGCGCTTGTGGGGAGAAGGGAGAATGAAATGAAAGAGAGGGGTGGCGCATGCGTTCGATGGGGATGGGAGTCTGGTGCCCGGATGAAGCGCAGATCGATATTGAACGCTCGTGGACGTCCTTTTATCCCCCAGGTTGGATTTTTTTTATATATCGTTTGCAGTGCCCTGTTTCTGTTGCGTAGGCGTTGGATGCAAGGACATTTATTAATTCTTAAATATTCTTCAATATCTCAGACGAACAGTATTGGTTCATAATTATAAATATTTATTTTACTTTCTATAACCCATATGGTAATACAAGTATGATTCTTGTTTTAAAATTCGAAAAAAATTATATTTGAATATTTTTTACAAAATTTTAGGTACGTGAATCTCAATACCTGTTTTGGTTGATTTTGTGTGTCTGTGAAAAAAATATATCATGATTCGATAATATTACAATAATTATATAAGTTCGAACTATTAATGGAATATGAGAGAGCAAAAATGACGTTAAAATAGTATGTTTAAAAATGGTGGCTGCCATTGTTCAATTTCAAACATTTAGGTTTTTAAAAAAAAGTTCACAGAATTTGTTTGCTAAAATCTCTATAATTTTCTAAAATTGAAATCAGTAAAATTTGAGTAAGCACTATCCATTAAGTTCAATATTCGGAATTTGACATTTTTTCCCTATATAATGTACTAATTTTTGAATTCTAGATTATTACGAATTCCTTTTAAAATATCACAAAAGAAATATCTAAATGTTAAATTCTGCAGAATAACACATTCTAAAATTAAACAAACCGATGTAGAATATTTAGAGAAAACCGTTTACAAATAAATGGAAAAGTTGTGCCTATTGAATCGACATTGAGTTAAAGGGTTTATAATATTTGGATTTGGATGAGTAGAAATAAAGAGATGATACATTTCAGACTTTAGTTTATTAAACGTAACTTCAAAGCAGAAAACTAAAGAATCTAGTTTAAAATAAGCTGAAACTAGTAGAATACTAACCAGATTATAAGTACAAAATACACAATAATATTGTATTTTAATTTGTGGAAATATGTGATGCTTCCTAATGATAAAATATTAGTTCTTAGTTCATGAAGATGTAATTTATACCATGTTGTTAATATAAACAATGTATTATAAAAAATGTGATTTATTGAGTTTAAATCTGTTATGAAATAAAACTCTTTTAATAAAGCATTTTCTACAAATATAAAAAAAAATATTAGTATTCTCTAATTAAACTGTAATGGATGCAAACGTTAAAAAACAATATATTTTTTATATCCCAATCGTAAAAATTCTTTATCTCAGTGTATGGAAAATATTTTTAATAAAATACTATTTAAAATTTGCCTTCTAAAATTTACAAATACGTAAAAATAAATTGAAAAAACTTTGAGTATCAAAACCACGAAAAAAAAATTACAAGCCTAAAAGTGCAACCGATATTTACTGGTCAAAAATATTTAATGGAACTATAAATCAATTTCTTACTTTGATCTAAATAAAAAAATATTTCACCTATAATTATAATGGGAATCCACAATTAAATCTAGAAATAACAATTAGGATATAAAATTCTAGTTTCCATGCGATTTAGCGTTGGCGAAATAACGAACTAATGATACTCTGTAGAAGTTGTTTTCCATCTAGCATAGCGTTGATGTTGTGAAGCTCGTCAAAATGGCACGCGCTGGCTGATTTTTTTTAACGTCATTTATGAAATATTCGTTAAAACTTATTTTCTAATATCTTATTTAATAAAGAATACTGACCGAATAGTTATTGAATCCAAATTTGAAGCAGGATTTCTCCGGCCAGCAAAAAAAAATCAGTATAAAATCTTCACCAAAATTGCATAAACCTTTATAAAGCATTGATGAAACCTGCGTGTTGTTCCAAATACCTTTATAAAACCTGTTTTTTATTAACTTTTTAATATTTGCTTGTTTATAAACTTTAAAAACATGAATTTTCCCTTAAAAAAATCAATGCTGAATTTTTCAGCATTATACCTTCAATTTCACAACTATCATGAAGGTTTTATGTTGATTTTATTAGCTAGGTGTTTTTACACCACTTGAGATTTCAAATTAAAATGTTCTTAAATATATTGTGGGAGGAAGATATTAAAAAAAAGAACGAATAATACTATTATAATAAAACGTTATTAATCACGCAGCTTATTATTTCTATTGCAAATTGACAGTAACAGTGAAGCCTAAATCGAATAACCTGGCTTCCATATACACAGATGAAAAATAAATGTAATTTTATAAAGTTTAAATATATTTATTCTAAGAATATATTATATTATGGAAACTCAAAAAAGAACTTGGATATTAGAATTTCTACAAAGCAATGTGCAACGACTTTTCATGTCCGTTTTCATGTTTGTTCTATATTTTGTAAAAACTATTTAAAAACGGACATTAAGATTATTTAAAAATTGTTGCGTCATAACATTTCTGAAAAATCTTGAGATTGTGAACTTTAAAATCGGTTTAAAAGAATGGTGACCTCTTATTATAGATAAATTTAAACACATTTATTTTATAAATCGAACATTTTTACATTTAAAATTTGTCAAAGAAGCATTTTACCCAAATCTATAAAAGATATACAAAGAACCTTTCAGAATTCCACGGATATATAACCTTCTAATATTTTTTTTAACCTATATGTGTTATATTTAAGAAGTGAAAATTGATAAAATATTATTGATTTTTTACCTTTTTTTAATCGTTTTTTGATCATTTTCATCCTTTATAAGCCATTTTCAGTTCGTTGATCTTTAAAAACTGTCTTATGTAATAATGCTAAATACTCTTAAATTCTAATAAGTAAATTTAAGTATTATTTTGCAGATTACGCTGTTTATTTATACCTAATTATATTAATTGCCATTCATTTCAAGTGTTACATTTTATTATATTCAATCTTCTTAAAATTTCAATTTTATTTCATTTGTATTTTATTTATTTTAACACCTATTTCATTTATAAATTTATGTTTTAATTCGTTTTCTTTAAATTTTATGTTGTTTCTTTGTTTGATATAACATTTCGTGTATTCTGCATGGAAATAGTAATAATTAATTTTCCAAATTTAATAATAGTATTTTGAAGACTATTTTTCTTATATTTTACTGACAATTAATCGTTGAAGAATATCATTTGAATAGATGCTGGATTCAAGTAATAAGACTCGTTGAAATATAGTGTGTATTATACACATGTGTGTTGATTTTATTAATACATATGTGTAATTTGTATTAGTACATGTGTGTTGATTGTATTAATACTTGTGTATTGATTGTATTAATACATGTCTGTAATATGTATTAATATTGATTGTATTAATACATGTGTGTGTAATTTGTATTAATATTGATTGTATTAATACATGTCAATAATTTTTACTAATATTGATTGTATTAATATATGTGCGTAACTTTTATTAATATTGATTATATTAATACATGTGTGTAATTTGTATTAATATTGATTGTATTCATACATGTACATAATTGTGATTGTATTAATACATGTGTGTAATTTGTATTAACATGTGTGTGTAATTTGTATTAATATTGATTGTATTAATACATGTGCGTAACTTTTATTAATATTGAATATATTAATACGTGTGTAATTTGTATTAATATTGATTGTATTAATACATGTGTGTAATTTGTATTAATATTGATTGTATTAATACATGTGTGTAATTTGTATTAATATTGATTGTATTAATACATGTGTGTAATTTGTATTAATATTGATTGTATTAATAAATGTACGTAATTGTGATGGTATTAATAAATGTATGTAATTTGTATTAACACATGTGTGCAATTTGTATTAATATTGATTGTATTAATACATGTACGTAATTGTATTAATACATGTACGTAATTGTGATTGTATTTAATACATGCGTGTAATTTGTATTAATATTGATTGTATTAATACATGTACGTAATTGTATTAATACATGTACGTAATTGTGATTGTATTTAATACATGCGTGTAATTTGTATTAATACATGTGTGTAATTTGTATTAATACATGTGTGTGATTTGAATTAATATTGATTGTATTAATAAATGTATGTAATTGGGATTGTATTCATACATGAGTGGTGATTTTAATTGAAAATTTATTTTAGGAATATTACTGAGAACGAACGCAATTAGAAAAGGAATTATTTTACAATCTATAAATTAACAGATTAGATAGTAAGACAAATTACTGCAGAAGTGTAAAAATACAGTTTTATTTATAAATATAAATGGTGTAGAAAGAGACATACAATAGAAAATACAATAAATCCATAACAACACATAATACCAAAACCAAGCTCGCATTCCTAGGAATTTTTTTTTCAAGGAATAAAAGTGGAGTATTATTATTTCCCATGTCACACTATCCAAATTTGGATTTCAGATATAAATATTTATTTTATTTAAACTTATAGACTTTCTTTTTTACAACCATTAAGGTTGCGAGGGAAAAAGCTTGTCGATTTTGAGATTCAGTCAGCTGTGAATACTCACCATACCATTTCAATATGATTTAAGAAACAATATTATTTAAGACAGATACTGTAGTAAAAGATGATAAATTAAAACTTCATTTGAGTTTGTGAGTTATTTATAATTTAAATTTGCATCTGAACCCACATAATTGAGTTTGACGTCACACACTTTAAACCCTCCTATCATTTTAATATATATATATATATATATATATATATATATATATATATATATATATATATAGCTTACCCAATTTTTTAAAAACATTCTTTAAAAGAGCACCCGAAGGAAAATAGTGTAAATTAACATACAATGAAAACAATTTTACAATATCATATTTCAAACAAAAATAAAATATTGGAATGTCATGGTCAAGTACATCAAAAAAGAAAATATTGGAATGTCATGGTCAAGTACATCAAAAAAGAAAATATTGGAATGTCATGGTCAAGTACATCAAAAAAGAAAATATTGGAATGTCATGGTCAAGTACATCAAAAAAGAAAATATTGGAATGTCATGGTCAAGTACATCAAAAAAGAAAATATTGGAATGTCATGGTCAAGTACATCAAAAAAGAAAATATTGGAATGTCATGGTCAAGTACATCAAAAAAGAAAATATTGGAATGTCATGGTCAAGTACATCAAAAAAGAAAAACTGTTGTAAAAAAAAAACAATATGTCACCTCACCGGGAATAATAAAAACTCATTATAGGAATATATACAGAAATATTCAGATGGGTGGGAAAATCCCTTTTTTCAGGGGGGAAAATCCCTTTTTTCAGGGGGAAAGTCCCTTTCTTCATGGGGAAAATCCCTGTTTTAATTAATGGCGTTTCTTATGAAAATTATTCAATAGTCTTTCAGATTAAAGTAATTTTAAAATCAAAGATATTTATAATAATATATATTTAATTGAAATAGTAGAAAATATATGGAATTTTTTTTACATTTATGTAATGAAAAAATGTTTGTATATAAATAAATGGACGGGTCCGTTTCTAATTGGCATAAGTCCAAAACCACAGTTCAGAGATAAGAGCGTGTAAAATTTGTGCAACTCGAATTAGAATCTATTCAACTCATTATTGGACAACCTATATTTTTCCAACCACACAGCTTGGAAAAATGATAGATTTAAATACCTAGAATTGTAAAATGGTGTTAGTTGATTTTCGAATTTCTGTGACATGCATCACATACCAGATATCCCGCCTAAAAGTAAAATCATAAAATTAAAACTATTTAAAAAAAATAATCATTTTTTTTATCTTAAACATATGTTTTATCTTAAACATGTAAAATTATTTTTTGGTATCATTTTTTTCCATCCGGAAAAATTATTATTTCTAATTCCACAGGAATTCCATTCCCTTGCTACCCAATGGCCTCCTAAGCTACCTTCCCCATAACATTAAAAAAATGGACTTGAAATTTCCAACAATAAAACACTTCTAATGATTACCAAAATCAAATATCCAAACTAGAAGGTGTACACATGAAAATATAAATGTAGTAAACATGCTAAACATAAAACAATCAAAATACACTAGATGAGTTTTTATATATATATTTAACATTCAGGTTTAATTTATTAATAATTTATGACATTGATAATTATATTATTGTATCCTTTAAATCAGGATCAATAAATAAAATAACACATAATAAGAATGAACACATTGGTTGTTCTATTTTTTTGAGAATCGTGAGTATTTTTAGTTATATTAAACATTCCTCAGCAATGTTAAAAAAGCTTGCTCATTTTTTAAAAAAAAATTTCACTTTTGCAGTCACAGAATCCTGATAAAAGCTTGACAGAATAGCTCGTTTGAATTCTAATAAAATGCATATAAAAACCAAAACCACAAGAAATAATATTCATAAAAATATGTAAAGTTTTTTGTTTAGTCAAACGTCAAGTGATTCAATAGCGAAACAATTATCAAAATTCACAAAAATATCATTGACAATCGCAGAATGCTAAAAAATGAGTTTGTTGTTTCTGAGAATGATTACAAAGACTAAAAATGTATTTGGAAAATATAATTTTGTTCTTTGAATGTAAAGGTAGTTTGGAAATGCTCAGATATTTAGCAATACTTTGCATAAATTCTAATAATTAAAATTCTAATTTTATAAATTGTTTTATATTGTAAATATGTACAATACACATCAGGAAGCTTAATCATAGCAATACATTCAAAAATATTAATTTACATATATAGTAGATATTGCATATAGTAACATAATATATAACAGATAAATGTATTTTCTTTTTATAGAGATATAACAGTGGCATGAGCTAATTATGTGAAATTGCATTAAACTTAATGCTTAAATATATTAAAAACCTAACTATTTAATTTATAAATTAACACAACTTCTAATGGCAATAATTTATTGTTTACGAATTACTAATTCTATTCAACTAAAAAGTTCCATAAGGCACTTTTGAAATACAATCTTATTATAAAATAAAAAGAATTAACAGTATTTACATATTCTAGAGAAATCCTTTTGGTTATTAGAATAATAAAAAAGTTCAAATATTAAATCCAATACATTAAAGATCTCACTGTCTCAGTGGAATGATCAATTTTCCTGATGAAACTCACATGAAAATATTTTCAAAACATATTAATATTCATTAGCTGCTCAACACATTCGATATTTTGAAGCCATTATTATGATTTGTAACAAATGTATCACCATTAATAATTGTAATTCATCACTACTGAAGAACACAGTTTACTCCATTAATTAAAGCTTGAATTGCTTAGTTTATATTATTCTAAATAGTCAATTGAAATAATAATTAATTGAATTGTTAATTGAAAAATTTAATATTCCATAAAGTTATGAGCGAAATTTGCCGATATTGGACAACTTTTAAATGGAATATGTTGAAAATGTGGAACAAAATAGACGTTTATCCATGAATAGTATAGTCATTCTTAATGTATGACGGCACACAAGTCCATTCCTTCTTTTAAACAAAAAATGCAATGCGTTGGATGGAAATACCGCAAGTGTAGTCAATGATTTGATATATAAAAACAGATTCCACAATCTGTTAAAACAGTTATAAACATACATCCTATTCAACATTCCATACTTCAACAGAGATTCAATGTTCTTAAAACACACGCTGCAGAATATGAGATTCAATAGTCCAGCTTTTTTTGACTTTGTCCTTTGATTTAATTGAAATAGTGGTAATCCTAACTAGAGTTCACCATCAACCCACTTGCAGGAACTTTATCCTGAATAAAAGTAGCGCGGTCAGGAAGGCAGCCAGGTGGGACAGTCGCAGTGGCGTGGCGCTGTTGCAACCGTCTTTGCTGTTGCAGGTGCAGGTTTCCATGAACACGTTGTAAGTCCCTGTCCTCATGGTGCAGTGGTTCTCGTTCCCGGTTCCTTCGCCAGGACTGCCGAGGAAGGCACAGGTGCGAATGTATCGCCAGTTTCCGTACACTGAAACAAAAACAAAATGGCTGATTTTAGAATAATATCTTTTAAAAAAGAAAATGCAGGGTGGCAACAAAATCCAGGAGAAAAAAATTCCCTGATATGTCAATGATTTCTATGATGGTGTCACAAAAATGTCCTTGATTTTACAATTACATTAAGAAATTTTGCAATACATGCTTTGTATGGAAACAAAGTATCCACGTTGCGATAATACAATTTATTGCATTATAAATGAAAAAATTACGAGAAATACTTAAAATTAAATTAATGTATGGATACAACACAAAATTATACAAGTGCGACAGACATAATAGTAATGAAACATGTTCTCTCGAAGCAGAGAACCCAAAACGCAGATCAAAAGCAGTGAAATATATATAAAATTATATCTTCTGTACAACTCGAAAAGCATTCGTATAATCTAAAATCGGTGAGTGTAAGCAAATTTTTCAATTTCTTTTGTAGATAATTTTAAAGTTTTCTATTTCCTATTCCAATCTTCAATAAATCGAATATTCATTAGCCATGCACATGCTGTTTACAATCCAAAGTCCAATGTGCTTTGCTTCTGTTTCTCCATCCAGTAGTGATTTATGCTTCTATCAACAACGAAACTGCCCATGCTGCCCAGACATGTTTTTTTATAATTATTATTATTTTTTTAAAACTAAAAGGAAATATGTATCCACAACTAAACTTCCCAGACAGGCGATCATAATTGCTGTTTCGGTAATCCAAATTTGAAAATGTCCCTGATTTCTTGTAAATTTTTTAAATATTCCCTGACCATTCCTTTTAGAGAATATTTCCTTTTAAGTATTCTCTGATTTCCCGATTTCCCAGTTTATGTTGCCACTCTGTAAATGCTTTAGCACAGTGGTTCTCAAAAGGTGGTCTGCGGATTCCCCAGTGGTCCGGCGACACCCCAAGGGGGTCCGTGGTTCAATGTTAGGGGTTCCACGGAGTCGCACAGAAAAAATAGTTCAAATGCATTGACCCAACTTGAACGAGATTATGAACAGAAAAAAGTTTCTGGCCCCATACTTTTCGAAAATCAGTACAGTAACTAACTTAAGTGACTATTAAAAAGTTTTTATGAGTTTAAAAGAACGTTAAATGTACAAGTAAGAGAGACTAAAAGTAATTTAACTTCACTTCTGCTTGTAATGTATACTTTTATATGCTATTATTGGATAAATTTGTGTCCATATATTTAGTAAAACCAGTGTAAAATAAAAATAAATAATAAAATTAATTTCAGAACCTTTTCTTCCCTTCATTTTCATGTTCAAACGACGAAATTGAAACGTACACATGTCCATAAAGCGGAAGTACTTCCATGAGCATATATGAAAAAAGGTGTCCCTGGTCCTATTTTAGTATTGGCTAGGGGTCTGGGGCTTAATGTTAATTGGGAACCGATGTTCTAACTATTAAATATAATTATTTCGTACATTGAAGTGAGATACGAAAACTGCAAGACTTATGCTATCTCGCACGCAAAGCAAAAGTAGAAAGAAAATTTTTGGCAGACGGTTCTGATTATTATTGGATAGATATGGTGAATTATGGCTCAAAGAAAAGAACAATTTCAACGTTAGCGTGAGGTGGAGGAAAGAGGAAGTATTAAAGAAAAGTTTGGAAAATCGGAGGTGGTCACATCTCTTATTCAGATAATTTACGTTTATTTACACAGCTCATAAAAACAAGTGATTTACAGGCACGTCGGTATAGATTGTTCATGAGGGTTCAATGACTGGGCAACGGATTTCTTTCGGTTACCTTCTCCTTCTCCCTTCCCCCAAAATCAACAAGCTCCTCCCCACCACCAAAATTTCACCTTTCCGCTTCATATTTATTTTTTAATTTATTCATTTTCATTCAGTAAACAGGAATACGTTGGCAGATAAATATCGAAACAGCAACAGTTATCGTTGTCATTAACTGTTTTTAACAGTTGTGAGTAGCTATTTTTAAGGTTAGTAAATCACTCCCTAATTATGAAATAAATTTAGAGAACAAATTCAAATTTTGAGAATCCTTATAAAATAACATATGGTTTCCATAGCATCTTGTTTTTACGGCCCTGTTTGGCGAACTTTTTTCTTTGTCGTCGAAATCAAAATGCTAGGTAATGAAACACGATGACGTCATGTTGAGCCCCTCTACTTACACTGCCAAAAAAGGTGCTTAAAAATGAGTACATGAACGTACTCGTTTTTGTTTAGTAAAATTGCATCGTAAATGAGGGATTGCATACTAAAATTTAAGTAATCGTACTTTCGTAAAAATGAGCAGTGTGATTTAATATTGATAATTTTAGCTTCTGTTCAAGCCATCTTAACAAAGCGACTTGGTAAACTTAAAATATTTGTTCAAAAGATGAAAAACATTATTTGATGTCGATTTCTTAAATGGAAACTGAATTATTACAATTCAATTATCTTACTTTCCATTCTTTTGGCAAACCTTTGTAACGTTTATTGTTTATAACTTATTCACGTCGCCCTGATAGTGCAACGACTAAGACACGGGACTGTGGTGCCTGAGGATCAGGGTTCGATTCCTCGTAAGTATTGGTTGTAATTGTCGATATTTGTTGAAAGTGATTTATGAAAGTAGCCTATGTAGGCTAGCATCTGCTCTTTTTATTCATTTTTACCCATTGTACTCATTTTTAAGTACATGTCTTTTTCAATATTGAAACTTATGTATTCAGAGCCATGATAAGCATCGAATACATTCAAAAATGAGTATATTTTACTTATTTTTGAATACCTAGTTTTAACAGCGTACTTGTCTGGTGATGTATAAATGTAAATCGTATCAAAATACTTAAATATTAATTTTTTCTTCAAATGTTTTGTTACACTCTCTTAAGTAAATAACATAACTCAATGTCATCAAAGCAAATTTCAAGTCAATGCAAGCACAACTAACATATTTCCATTATTTATGTCGAATTCACTGCCTCATGTTTAACTATTGGAAAGCAATGCAGTGTGTATTATAAGAGATAAATCGGTAAATTTGTAGTTATCTATGTGGTTTTTCTCGTAAATATACATGATAGACAGAAATGAAAATATATATATATTAATTCTAAATTAGGCAGCTTTGGAAGCGAAAGCAGCAAGATTTTTCATGAAAAAGAAATGCACTAAACTCAATACTTTGAGCAAAGATGATAAAATATATCGCTAGATAAATAAATCAGTTTAGGACGATCTGTCAGACTCGTGATTCAATAACCTGTCTGGATGAATTATTTGTTAATTTGATATCCAACAAGAATAACTGGTAGTTCGAGATTTCAAGTGCATTTCTGTGAGCAGTGAAAATTCTATTGTGTTAGCAAAAGGTTTGGTGTTTTATTGCAAAATATATCTTTTTTTATGTGTTTTTATTTCGGTATGTGTTATGCCTTATTTTATCTTGGTTCTACTACATTTATCTATAATTTAAAAAATTAATTTATAAATGTACTTAAATATATTATGTGTAAAATAAATAGAGTAAAAAAGATGCATTTTGTGTTTCTGATAAAGATATTTTTTTTTTACAAAACAGCAAGCATCAACAAAATTCATTAGAAAACATTTTGAAACGATATTTTCCATTAATATATCCAAATAACTGAAAGAAATGATTCCGCTAAAAACAAATATGTGCATATTTCCGAAATGAGTGAAAAAAATAAACTTTTCTTTTTACTCCAAGTGACTTTATTTAACCTCGCTCAATTATTTTTGTTAGGCAGCTTTGTTCTATGTTGTTATATAGAATATATATGGTTTAATTTATCGCTTGTTGCTCACCAATTTTGAATAAACACTACAAAATTGAAGCATGGAAAATAAATTGGTATTTGAAATATGAATTAATTTTCATTTTTCCAGGAAGTTTGTAATGATGTGTAGGATGCAGGGTTCGAAATTAGCGGTTGTTATTCGTATTTTGCACTTAAAAATTTCCGCTCGATGACCGTAATTTTACAGCCAGTCGTCATCTTTGACGCCTAACTTTTTATAACAATTTTAGTTTGATGACCGTATTTTTACATACAGTTGTCATTTTTTTCATCATTCCGAATGATGTAGAAAGTGGCCGAAAAAAGATCACACTTTAAAATATAATGTATTTCTTTAAAAAAGATGTCTCTATAAATTATAAAATATCTTTGTTTTGCTTATAATTATTATAAGTCTTTAAAGTGTAAATTATTATTAAAATATAATTATTATAAGTCTTTAAAGTGTAAATTATTATTAAAATATAATTATTATAAGTCTTTAAAGTGTATACACTTAAGTAAACTTGCCAAGTTAGTAAAAGTTTTTAAGAATGAACATTGATTTTCGATAATTGCTCTCAGACTTTTCAGTAATTCTGTCAGTGAGACATTTATATTTTTAGAGTATACATGGAAACATCCTTCTAATTTTATGCACAAAAAAAACCTTTAACTATTAGTTTTAGTTTGACGACCGGTCGTCTTTTGTTATATCTAACGTTGATTTTCAATAATTACCCTCATACTTTTCAGTTATTTTGTCAGTGAGACGTTTATATTTTTAGAGTACACATGAAATATCCCTCTAATTTTATGCACAAAAAACTTTATCACAAAAATGTCGTAACAACTAGAAGCTATGATTAAGCAATTTGAATTATTTTAAAATTGAGCATAATCAGAATATTTTGACAACTAAAAAAAAATTGCTAGGTACCAAAGACGCCTAACTTTTTTCTCTTAATTTCGAACCGTGGACTCTGTTAAAAATAGGTATTCAAAAATAGGTTAAATGTACTCGTTTTTGAGTATATTCGGTGCTTTTCACAGCTCCAAATACATAAGTTTCAATTTTAAAAAGACATGTACTAAAAAATTAGTATAATGAATAAAAATGAATAAAAAGAGCCGATGCTAGCCTACATAAGCTGCCTTCATAAATCACTTTCAATAAATATCGACAATTACAACTAAAATTTAGCGTGCATCGAACCCAGGTCCTCAGGGATCGCAGCCTAGTGTCTTATTCGCCTCCAGGGCGATGTGAAGAAGTTATAAACAGAAGACATGTTAAAAAGGTGTGCCAAAAGAATGGGAAGTAAGATAATTAAGTTGTAATAAATCAGTTACCATTTAAAAAATCGACATCAAATAATGTGGAAAACAATCTTTTGAACACCTATTTTAAGTTTGTCAGGTTGTTAAGATGGTTTGAACAGAAGCTGAGATTAGCAATATTAAATCACACATTTTTGAGAAAGTACGGTTACTTACATTTGAGTACGTCATCGTTCATTTACGATGCAATTGGTGCACTGTACAATGAAAAATAAATAGGTTCAGGTATTCATTTTTTAATACAATATTTTTTGGTAATGTATGATGGATGCGGTGTGTTACCTTTTTGCCTGATCTTTCTGCACATGGTTGCCTTGAGGCCAGGGTAGTGCTCCAGGCTGGCCGTATCACAGTCGAAGATGGGGATGGTGGTGTTGTCGAAGGGGTCCACGCACCTGGGGTCGGAGTCGGATCGACACACCCAACACTTCATGGCGTCCACTGGAAACAAAAACATTTAAAACGTGGTTCAAAACAAATACGAAAAAATATCGGGTAGGGACAGGGCACATTGTACCTTTGTACCACGCGGTTCAAAAGTTAGAGGGGGAATGGATGAATGACCAACCGGGTTGACCCGTCCTACCTTACACTACACGATGGTATGTTCTGTTCTTTGTCCTCATAGGAGTAATGGAGGCGGGAGCGTATACTACAGTTAAGTGCAACACTCTCCCTTTGCGGTACAGAGGGGAAATGGGTTAAGAATCTGCCAGTTCGAAATGTCTCATTTTCCACTACACGATGTTATATCATTTATCTCCATAGATGATTCCACGTCTAGTTATGAGGATTTGACAGGTGTCCTTTTTTTTAGTATACGACTCTGTGCGGAGAGGTGCTCAATACCGATTTTTTTGACGAATTCACGACAAAAGCAAATGAAATTGAAGTCTTCTGTAAGAATCAATGAAATTGAATGATGTTTTATTAAAAATATTCATTTAATTTATCTGTCTCTATGATTTCTGATTTTTTAAGAATAATCAAAAGGTGTTATTAATTTTAAATGTGCCCATATTTGAATATACGACCTCTCGTAGTTTTTTGTTAAATTGATAGTACAATAGAACATGATCTTTTATTGTTTGAGGATAATATTAAACTTATCATATGTGTGTTGATATCATCAAAAATTATTTATATCGTTTTTTCTTGTATTTTTGAGTCAAAACTGCGTGTATGCAAATTATGCTTTAAATCATTCTTGAGTCTGCTGTCATAAAAATAAGACGTGATTCACCAACATATCCTACAGATAGTGATTTAACCAACAGTCACCTGAAATGCTAAATGGCGCCATTCAAATATTTCATTTAAAAATCGAAAATATGTGTCTTTTGTGAATATTTATGTTAATCTAGACTAAAAAAAAACATAATTCCAAAAAATAAAAAAATTATATTGGAAAATAAAAGTGCAGGCCTCAAAGAATTAATAACATTTCAATTTCTTAAAAATAGGGATTCACATCTAATTATATACATTCAAAGTCTAGCACAGCACCATTTTATCCGTTTATAGTTCGTGCACTCAAGTTTTTTTTAAACTTTAGATAAAAAAAAATAGATGCACTCAAATATCACAACAATAACATTTAATTAAAATTACTCTAAAATTTAAAATAAGTTTCAAAAGAATTAAAATCTAATCTTTAACCTGTATAAATAAAATTACAGGGAATCCGTGTTTGTGTGTGGTCATACCATGACAACTAATTAACCTATTTTTACAAAATTGTAAAATTATCACTCATTCTAGATAGAAGATTCTTACGTCAAATTCTTTTTAATATCTTATTAGAAAATGAGTTTTCACTATAAAAATGTTTTTATAGGTATTTTTCAATTAACATAAAATTTACATTTTTATTCCAGATAATCTCAACATATTTTGGATTGATCTTCATGAAACTTGACAAGCTTAAAATTGTAGCTCAGAAGGAGGACATCCACTTTATTCTTTATCGATATGCAGTGGCGGACTGGCCATAGAGTTGAAATGGAATTTTCCCGCGTGGCCGGTTAATATTTTTAAAATGTGGCCGGTGATTTCTTGAAAATTAAAAAAAAAAATTTTAATAATTTATTATTAAAAACCAACACGGGTTTTTCAATAATGTTTCAAATTTGAAAACAGGAAGGCATGGTATATCTAAGAAGTCGAAATTATTTCCTTATTTGAAACTACGTTCCAGCTGTGGCCTATGAAACTGCAGCCAACGTGAAGTCAGTTTCAAAGGCGTCGAAACGTGAGAGTGTAAAGGAGAGGCCGCATGGCCCAGCCCCCACTTCCTTCTTTTGACCAGTGCTTCTCGGGTGAAAGAAGGAAGAATTTTGGTTGAACAGGACCGTTGGTGACTTCCTCTTAAAAATCTTGCAAACGCATTAAAAATTCTAATATGATAATTAAAAATATTAATTATCAACTAAAATATTAATGAATATTAAAATCGTTTAATAAATTTTAAAATCATTTAATAAATTCTAAATTTTTTTAATAAATGTTCAAATATTTTAATAAATTTTTTAATAAATTTTATAATCATTTAATAAATTATAAAATCTTTTAATAAATGTTAAAATATTTTAATAATTTTTTTAATATTTTAATAAATTTTTTTAATAAATGTTAAAAGATATTAATAATTTTTTTAATAAATGTTAAAAGATATTAATAAATTTTTTAATAAATTTTAAAAGATATTAATAATTTTTTTAATAAATTTTTAAAGATATTAATAAACTTTATATGAAGAGTTACATTTTGATATTATTTATTATTTTGTTTTCAAATTATGGGCTCATTATTTTAATAACAAACATCAGTTTCAAATGGGTGGTCGAAATTCAAAATTTTCCCGGTCCGTTTTTGAATGCCAGTCCGCCCCTGTTGAGATGTTTAATAGGAACGTAATTATTATAACTTCTCTTAATTCGCATTCACTGGCACATCTTTTTTTTTATATTTGTCCAAACATAACTTTATACCAAGTACTTCTACTTTAATATTTTTACATAAAAAAAAGTATGTATCATGTGAGATTAGATGCAAGAAAATTAAGAAGTTTTTTTTATGAAATTTTTAAATTTGTAATATTACACAATTTATTTATATGGTGCATTATTTTAATGAACTTCGTGTGAAGAACAGGTTATTTGGCATTTATACAATTAAAAATGTTGATGTATAAAAAAAATGTTTATATTCCACCAAATTTCATACAATTATTTTATTGATGGAAATTAAATTTAAACTGTTTGCTTTTGAGTTCTACAGTCCATACTAAGATTTTTTTTTTAATCTCAAAAACTTGTATTCGATTACAAAAAATAAAATTCCTTAATAATTGTAAATATTTCTTACGTGTATTATTTAAAAATGCTTATATATTATTATAAATGTAGTGATACAAATATTCCAGTTACAATTAAATGTTCTAAAATTTTGTAAATAATATGTCTCAAATATATAAAAACTATAGATTATATTTAACTTTACTTAGAAATCTTTGATAAAAAACACAATATAATGATATTTTAATAGAAAAGTTCCCCTGAGAAATTCCAGAAAATTTCCATGATAATTATAGATTAATACCTTATATAAAAAAAATGAGAAGTATATATAGATAAAAATATATAATAAATCTAAATAGTTAGAAACTGAATGTGATGAAAACTAAAAATTTACTTGAACAAATTTTCGGTTTCTAAATTGTTTACCTTTGTTTCCACAAAATGCCAATTAAACTGTAAGCTAATTAATTTCCAACAAACTAAGATTCTAAAAATCATTTAATAAAAAAATACTAATATCAGTTAAAGCCGTTTGAAAGTTTAACATTTTAATTTAAATATAATTTTAGATTATTTATTATATATGCTATTAAAAAATACTTTATATAAAAATATGGAATATTTAAAATGTAATTATTAAAAAAATTGCAACTAAAAATAACAAATACTGGTAATAATTTTAAAAAATAAGCAAACGATTATTTTCAGAATTAATCTATTTACATTGACAACGTGATAACATGTAAAATGCTTATGAAATAAACATTTATGTTTGATTATGTTTTACATGTTATAAATACAAAAGCGTAACAAAAAACAATTTTTTATATTTTTTTAATAATGATAAAATAATATATTAATAATGACATGATTTTTAATAATGATAAACATATCGTCCTATTCTATTTATTGATATACAAATCCACTCAGGTTGAAGAAGACGACTTGACCGGTTTTGTACCACGAAGATTTAATACAACTAATAAAATTTAAATCGCATTAAATTTTTACAACAGAGAAACCCATAGCTTGCTTTAAAAATTTTAACACATTATCCAGTACATCCTATATTGCCAGAAAATGCCCCAATTATTTTTTTATTCATCTGCCGCATTTTGCTCGTTATATATCATTTAAAAATAAGGAAATATTAAATAATATTTAAAATAAAGTTAAAAGAGAGAGGAAAATTACATTTAAAAGTAGAACTTATACGTGTTCTTTACCAACTAAAGTAACGAAGTCCGTTAGTTGTTTCATAAAAAAAAATCAATAGATTCGGAAAATCAAAATGGTTCTAATAATTATTTAGAAGACAATAATTAATACGGATTTAGAAATAACTAAGATAACACTAAAGAGAAAAACCCCTCCCACTTAACTAAATATTGTAAACAAACTTTCGCCACGCCCTACACTACCTGTTGATTTTTAATAAACTAAAACAATCTAAAACGCAATTATTAAAACTCAAATTAAACAAATAGGTGAGATCTGCTTTAAAAATAAGCTGATTTTATATCTTATACTATCGAATAAAATATAAGTTTTCTAACGCAAACCGTACACCATGCGTACACCGTTGCACCTGTCGCGCCTAGCGGTTGTGGCGTCGCCATTTAACGCCCGGTAAAAAGTTTTTTAAAAGTATTTAAAGACAGGTAAACTTGGTACTTACCCATGCCAAACAGGTACAGGAGGTACAATGCACCTCCTACACACAGTATCCCAGTTCTCATGGTAAGATCGGATTGACTAGAGAAGTTTTGAGCGAGCAAAATACAGTTTTGCTTGTTACCATAGCAATTGAAAACTCAGACCGCTCATGTCGATTCTTTGCGAGTTGCGTCACGAGCGAGGGGTCATGTGCAAAGTGAATTGCTGAAGATGTAGGTCATTGGTTTTTATTCTCCTCCCTGCAAAGTGTAATGACCAAATTGTTGAATTTTGTTTGTGCTGTTTCAGAACTTCCCTGGAAACATGCCCATCTTTAAAGATATGCGGCGAATGCACCGGTATTAGACTCTGTGCTTATCGGAAAAATAAGAATAAAGAAAATGGGGAGAGATAAATTATTATTTTATTTAAAACACTGCTTTTTTTTAAATTTACATTTAATCAAATATCATGGTTTACGACAAATAGTCCGTAAACGGAAAGTTCCGTTCTGTGGGGGCTTCGTCTAATCATAGACATATTTTTTATATTTTAATTTTAAATTGAAGGCGGTCCCTCAATGTATTTTTTTTATATACATAAAACATAAAAATCTTACTTCCTGTGTTCCTAATAAAATAAACTTTATGCAAAAAAATATTTCAAAGAAAGACATTTACATTTAAACAACTCCCATTGCATTTGAACAACAGTAATTAAATTTGTGAACAATAATTAAATATGCAAGGGAAAAAATATTTATAAGACTAGTATTAAGAATTTTACATTAATTTCAGTTATTTTCATTATATATATACGCTTAATAACGAAATATTTCATCAAACATTTTAAATTAAAAAAACAACTCATTAAAAAAATCGAGATATTCTGAAATTCCAATATATAAAGTAATTTTATTCTGTATCAGAAATATTTATTTCAAATCTTCACTATCAGTTTTCTATGTGTGTTGATTTTCTATCTGATGCATGTGTAATATTAACGGTATAACGTACAGCGTCCTTGCAGAAGGACGCAACGTACTTCCAGTAGAACTCACTTTTACAATCGAATAGAGGTTATTCCTTCTTTCTGTCAGAACAGGCGGTACTAACAGAAGAATTTCAACTGTAATATCTTTATATACAAGGCACTTTGTTATATACGTTCTATCATCAAAAATCAAAATATACTTTACAATTACCTCAATCCATATTCTAAACATCCAAGCACTATTTCTGTACCAATAACTCAGACTCCATAAAACAATCTCAACCAAGTACCGTTATCAGTACTATTTTCAATAATTTGCAGTCAACCCCCAATTTTTTTTTTTACATGGGTCGTTCATCTTTTCCCTCAGGAGAGTACTTTTTTCCCTTATTGTGGAGGTAAGGGGAGGTCAGGGGGGTGAATCCCCCCCCCCCCCCCCTCTCGAAATGATGGATTCTCTCCTTCCCCCCTTGTTGTTTGAGGATGTTTTTACCCTCAAAGAAAACTAGATGGTTTTTTTTACCAATCGCAGCAGGGTGGTAATCCCCCGGCATTATGTAGTCGACTGCGAAGTGACTTTCTCACAACAATCTTCTTCGAAGTTTACCCTCGAATGGGTTCCGCGACAGCGATTTTGTTGCTCCTACTGAACGGGTCACAACGGTATTAAGTTCTTTTTTTGTCCAGTGGCACATCTTAGGGGAGTTCCCCAAAATTATTTCTTGTGACACTATAGTATATACAGAATGGTCATACATTCCTGGATAATGGTCATTGTTTAGCTGAATCGCATTTAGATGCATTGGCTTAATAAAACTTTTTATTTGCCCAACTACTTCGCTTATACTTATATTTTAAACACGTCGCTTAGCATTAGTAGGAACAAACAAAGTAGTTAAAGTGTATTAAATTTAAGGTTTATTGTGTGTAGTAAATAAACAGCCGCACAACTACCATCGCCCAACAGTTTGTCACGTTCCTGTAGAGAAGGCAACAAACAAAGGATCTAAGGTCACCTTAAAGGGGGGGGGGGGGGGGGGTGAGTAATTATTTCTACAAAAAAAAATCCGCTTAGCAAAATTACTCTCAAAATATTTCCATGTAGGAAAATGGGTTTGATTAAGAATTGAGATTGTTTGATTTTTTTTTTTTTTGGGTGGGGGGGGGGGGGGGTAGTTTGCTTCAGCGTATGATTTTATAAAAAAAAAACTTAGGTACTATATCAAAGATTGCACAGAAAAAAATTGTTTTCTGTGCAAAAAAAAATAATAATATTCAAAAATTTGGTCTAACATTTCAATGTAAGTTTTCTGTTTTCTTTTAAAAAATAATACCAAATGTTACAAAAATTATAGTAGTTTTAAGTTTAATTTGGCTCTTAGAGTTAATTTATTACATCACGCACCCTTGGGGGAGGAGTCCACATGCGTGACTATGGCGTGACATGGAGGAAGGGGGTATCAGTGGTTGCTTGATGAAGCAAAACCTCGTAGAAAAATGCTGAAATTTCTAAGTTTGCTTAAACGTATGGTTTTATAAAAAAAAAAACTTAGGTACTATATCAAAGATTGCACAGAAAAAAAAAATCTGTGCAAAAAAAAAAAATACTTATAATGAAAAATTTGGTCTAGCATTTCAATGTAAGTTTTCTGTTTTCTTTTAAAAAACTAAAACCAAATGTTACAAAAATGATAGTTTTAAGTTTAATTTGGCACTTAGAGTTAATTTATTGCATCACGCACCCTTAGGGGAGGAGTCCACATGCGTGACTATGGCGTGACATGGGGGAAGGGGGTATCGGTGTTTGCTTAATGTACCAAAACCTAGTAGAAAAATGCTGAAATTTCTATCACAAACTTTGAAATAAGTAACTTTTTATAGAAACCACTATCTGTCTAATGGGATTTATAATTATATACGCAAAATAAAATTATAAAGATTGTTTATTATATGCGTAAATTTATAGTGAAGTTAATATGGGGGAGGAGTGAAGAGTACAAAAGTATGAAAAATGGCACGGCGTAATAAGTGAACGTTCCCTAACCGTGAAATCATTAATGTTTTAAATTAAATGTGAATATAATATTGATTTTAATTTCGGGAATTCCAGAGTGTTTGGGTATACACTACAGTCTTGATGATTTTTTCTTAGAAACTTGCTTCGGAACCCTTCGAAGCCATATGCAATCTTCGCCAATGATGTGTAATAGACTTCTATGAATTCCATGAATGAATTAGCATGGTTATGGCAATCATATAAGTATAAATATAAATATTCGTGGGAGAAATAGAGAAAGAGACTATCAAAATCTAACCAAATCTCTCGACGAATATTAAATTTTGTAGATACATGAAGAGAAGTTATCACCACTGTATTTAAATTTTGATTAAATGATGTTAGAACTGAAAGAGTTGAGAATATTGGTCAAAATAATAAATAACTTTAAACAATGCAAAAGAGAACTTTAAACTTTTATTCAAAATATCAACTAACAGTTGCCTCAATCCACAGAAATATGAAATGCATACAAATAGCAGACATATATGGTGCAATTTTCCTTATCTAAATATCAAATTAGAGTTTAAAAATACTGATTTCATCAATAAACATGTTTAGTCCTTTGAATTTATTTTAAACTTACATTTTTTTTTTATAAAAATAAAATACGATTCAAATGTGTTTTGTTCTTTTTTTTCTAATTTAAACTAATTAAAGAATTTGCTGGGAAGGGTAATGTAACTCTAGTATCGTATCACTTAATCAAAATACATGAATAAAAAACAATAGTAAACTGCTCAAAATATTTACTCAAAAATAGGTAAAATGCACTTTTTTTTTATTACATTCAATGCTTATCATGGTTCCGAATATTTAAGCTGAGATTTTTTTTGGTTTTTTTGGTTTGTTTGTTTAATTAACGTCGCACTAGAGCTGCACAATGTTTTTTTGGTTTGTTTGTTTAATTAACGTCGCACTAGAGCTGCACAGTGGGCTAATGGCGACGGTTCGGGGCCTATCTCGAAGGAAAGACCCGGGAATGATGCCTCATATTTTTGAACCATGGTCAGATGACGAGCACAACACCTGAGCTGGCACCCGACGCAACCTCAATAGGCGTAAGGACATTGGACCCCGATCATATTTATCGTGCACCAGTCCCGTATATACGCCAGTATAATTTGTTGGATGTTCTGGACGACATTTCTAGTATTTTTGTAGCGAAGCTGGCAACCCTCCGATCGCAAGATCACTACTTTTTTACTTTTCTTTGTCATTTCCATCGCACGGATTCGAACCACCAAACCTCTGATTAGTAGCTGAACGCCTTATCCACTGAGCAACTGGGGCTCATGAGTACAATGAATAAAAAGAGCAGTTGCTTGCCTACGTAGGCAACCTTCATAAATAACTTTCAATAATTATAAACAATTACAACCAAGACTTACGGGAATCGAACCCAGATCCTGTGGCACCGCAACCCATGGCCTTATCCGTTGTACTGGCGACGATAAAAAGTTATAAATAGAAGAAATGTTAAAAAGGTGTGCCAAAAGAATGGGAAGTAAGATAATTGAGTTGTAGTAAATCAATTTCCATTTAAGCAATCGACATCAAATACTGTGGAAAACTATCTTCTGAATAACTCTTTTCAAGATTGTCAATATCAAGTTTAATATGACATTTAACAGAAAGTTTAAGTTACAAGATACAACAACACCAGAGTAAATTTAAATAAAAGCGTGTAATAATAATATTTGTGTATTTACTGGTAAAAAAATGTTAGGGCTGTCTAATCTCAAAAACGTGTTTTTCGGAATTGCTGGTAACCTATATTAACTACACGAAAATATCTGGAAATTCCGCTTTTTGGCAATTCTAGAAATTAAGTTTGGATAAGTTAAATCCTTTCGGAAAAGTGGTGCTAACATGCGCCCCATAACATACAACAAATACGATTATTACGTTTGTACAGCTCTATTTTATAGTACTTCTCCAAGGTCGAAAGCGAGGTGATTAAAGTACTTGTTAGAAATGGATGTTAAGACTGGGATGTCCAAGTTATGCATATTGCACAATGCACAGCCCTGTTTTGTAATGCAATAAATAGTTATATTCGTTAGGGGTCGTCTACAAATGATGTTATGTTTCGATGCGGGGGAGGTTTATGAAGTTGTGACATTTTGTGACAAAGGAGGTGGGGAGTTACAAGAAGTTTGACATCACACACATCGCCTAAAAAGCATTGCAAATCAACACAAAACCGAAACATACAATGGATGTTAAGACTAAGATGTCCAAGCTATGCATATTGCACAATGCACAGCCCTGTTTTGTAATGCAATAAATAGTTATATTCGTTAGGGGTCGTCTACAAATGATGTTATGTTTCGCTGGGGGGGGAGGTTCATGAAGTTGTGACATTTTGTGACAATGGGGTTACAAGAAGTGTGACATCGCACACATCGCCTAAAAAGCGCTTGCAAATCAACACAAAACCGAAACATACAAAAATTCAGAAAAATAAACCGTGTAACTTCCAGTTTGAATCGATTATAAAGTGAACTGAAGGGATGTTGTAAACAAGTATACTGAGTTATATATAATCGCAGTTGAAATATAAACTTGTAAAATAAAATTTCAACTACCATCTATAACTTTAGTACTTTGTTTCTGAACTGCCAGTTATATACCTATAATTTATTATGCGCTAGATTCATATGGTAGGAGAACGTGACATGTGACATGGGAAGGGGAAGTGTAACACTTTGTGACATCTGAGGGAGTATGGTGAAGTGTGGCTCTTTGTGACATACGAGGGTTTGGTGAAGTGTGACAATTTGTGACATAATGGGGGTTTAGTCAAATGTGACATTTTGTGACATACGAGTTGGTATGGTGTAGTGTGACACTTTGTGACATATGGGGCTATGGTGAAGTGTAACACTTTTTGACATATGGGGTGTATGGTGAAGTGTGACGTTTTGTGACATGTGAGTTGGTATGGTGAAGTGTGTCACTTTGTAACATATGGGAGTTTGGTGACCAGATCTGCTTTAGATCTGCTTTATGCTGTTAGAAACCACAACGTTTCTAACAAGACGATTGAATTTATTTTAAGATGTGCTGTCAATTGCGGGAATTATGATGACGGTTGCGGATATGTTGTGTCTTTTGTTTTCCAGATGAAAACGAAATTCTGCTTTTGCGATAAACGGCACATGCCCCACCCACCTGTTGCATGCAATTCTGAGTATGATGAACCCCCTCGTAAAGAACAAAAGTGGTGCGTTATTCGGTAAAATAATAAATAATCTGTAAAGGATAGTGCTTTCACTCTTACAGAAGTAGCTTCAAATTTAAATAGTATTTTAATAGTAGGTTCTAAGTTAGTAACGGCACAAATATTTGTTTCACATTCATTCTACTGATTTTTCAGAAGTTAAATCTACTATATGAAGTCTTCCGCTGAACCAATATAAATGCTTAAAGAAACGTCTTTTTAAAATGTCTCCAATATCTAATTAAAATTTGACTTTCTAGAGTAGTCGGTAACGCGCAGGACTTCGGTTTGGTTTGGTTTGGTTTATTAATTACCGTCGCACTAGAGCTGCACAGTGGGCTATTGGCGACGGTTCGGGGTCTATCTCGAAGGAAAGACCCGGGAACACATACACATTCACACACACATTCATACACACATTCATACCTGCACCTCGTTATTTTAGAACCATGGTCAGATGACGAGGAAACACCTGAACTGGCACCCAACGCCTTCAATAGACGTCGGGACTTTGGAGCCCGATCAGATTTATCGTGCACCAGTCCCGTATACACGCCAGTATAATTTTGTTGGATATTCTGGACGACTTTCTAGTATTTTTGTAGCGAAGCTGGCAACCCTCCAATCGCAAGATCACTACTTTTCTATGTCAAGTCCATTTCACGGATTCGAACCACCAATCCTCTGATTAGTAGCTGAACGCCTTACCAACTGAGCAACTGGGGCTCCGCGCATGACTTCGGAGCAACAGATCACGGGTTTGAATCTTTCGAATTCCTACAGCGAGTTCATTCATTTTTTTTAATGTAAATTCCTTTGCTGGAACTCCTGGAATGCGGGACCAAACAACTAGTTTTTAGAGATTTTGATAAATGATTCAACTGGGAAAGAGCAATTTTTTTTATAAAATTTTTTTTTTCAAAAGTTTGTTCAGTTAAATTTTTAATTGGTCATATATAATAATTTACTTAATTAAATTATCATTATTTACTTAACTCATTTCGAATTATCAATTGAATTACTAAAAAAAAAATTAATAAATAATTTTAAATTATTTAAAAATAAAATAATAAATTTGACTAAGTTATCAAAAGGGTGCTTATAGTTATTATTGGTCCGGCTAGTAAACGGGGGATTTTGAGTGCAAATAGTGTCTTTCGAATAGTCCCGTGTCTTTCATTTGAGATAGACCCCAAACCATCTACAATAGTCCATTGCTCAGGTCTAGTGCGAATTTATTTCTACCAACCATTTCTCATTCTTATGTCCATTAAATCAACGCCTACCATTTTTTGAAATCTTCCTTTCAGTATCTGTCCTAAAACACGTCATCATACAGAAATATTCCTCCTACATTTCCAAGGGGCCTCTAGTTGCCGAGAGGATAAAGGTGTTCAGCTTGTAATCAGAGGATTGCTAGTTCGAGCTCGACTGATGGACTTGACAAATAAAAGAAAAAATATATACTGATCTTGCGATCGGAGTGTTGTCAATTTCATTACAAAAATACTAGAAAGTCGTCCGGAACATCAAACAAATTAAACTGGCATTCCAAATACCCTGACGCCAATTCAAGTTGCGTCGGGTGCCAACTCAGGTGCTGTTCTCGTCATCTGACCATGGTTCAAAAATGTATCCGGGCTATCCCCCCCCCAAGTCACCAATAGCCCACTATTCAGCTCTAGTGCGATGTAAATTAACAAAACCAAACCGGGCTATCCCTCGAGATAGGCCCCGAATCGTCGCTAACAGCCCAATCTCTAGTACGACGTTATTTAACCAAACCAAACCAAACCTACATTTCTAAACTTATTGGCAACGTCTTAAAGTGTTGAAAAAAGAAGTCTGCTTGCTGATGTCTGTCTGTTGATGTATGTTGAAAATTTGATTTGATGTGAGAACGCCACGTTGTACTAAGTGACAAACCGGTGTTTATTTATTTTTTTTACCCTGTTTAGGTAAGTGTTTTTTAAGGATTAATCCCTTTTGTATTTAAAATTGTATATACTTTTCATATTTCTCAATGATTTTTATGTAAGAAAATGCCACGTATATAATACGAACCGGTGTTTTAGTCTTTTAATCAATATGTTTTGCAAACTTATATTAGTCTTTTGTTGTATTTAATCTAACATATTACCAACCCAAATTCCTTCTAATCATTATAATCGGTTGTGTTGTCTTGTAAGATTCCATCTGATCTTTGTTTTTGTAGAAAGTTTTAAAGTAATTTTAATACCTTACATAAAATAAAACGGTGTTCTTATATATTTATATATGTTCTGTACTATTTTATTACCACCAAAATTGTTTAATACTAACAAAAAATACGATTCATAATTTTACTTATTAAATCAAACTTTTCATGCTGAAAGTAATTAGCCAATCGATAGCCTACTCCTCATAGAAATTGATTAAACTGTCTTTTACACTCAAACCTGGACCACTTTTCTGTAAATCCTATATTCACAGTGCTAAAATGTTGGTTTGGTTGCCCATCCAAACACTTTATTTTCTCCCTGGAACAGCATTTGGCACCAGGTTGCCAGATCTAATAGCAATTCAGATCAACCGTAAAAGACAGATTAGCCTAGAAATGTGTGGAGTATTGTTTTTGGACTTTCTGTGTACTTAACACATCTGTCATCGAAGGTCCTCTCCTCTTTTTATTGTAACTGTTTGTAGTTAGTTTTATATTTTAGAGATTTTTTTTACATGATTAAAAAGTTTTAAACTTGTTCCTTGCATTTAATATTTTGTAGTAATCACTGTACTAACAAATGCTGTGGCGGCCAAACAGTTACTTTAACGATCTCGCAATCGAAGGGTTATGGGTTTGTATCTTGGTATTCAAAGTGCCGCAAGCTCATGATCAAAGGGTTCCCAAATTTGTTCCTCATATCCACTTGAAAACACATGTTGTATATAAAGGACAGGTGCACGTTGAATCTGTCATTGTCCAAATGCCCTTTTACACAGATGCGTTGGATGCCTGCTCAGGTTTTGCTCTCGACATCAGACCATAATTCAAAATTGCATGGCAGTGTTCCCACTTCAGGGTTCCTGCTCACGTGGAAAATATGGAATTGTCAGTGAAAATGAAAATGGTTTAAAAAATCAGGGAAATTAAACAATTTTTTTTAATTTTCTGGGAAAGCCAGGAAATTTTGATCTAAGGATTAATTTTGATAAAGAGATGTAATCATAGTCGTTAAAAACTGCAGGAGTACTAAACTTTGAAAGATTTCATTTGGTTTAACTCTGAATTAAGTGGAACCCTATCCTGAATATTAAATGGAACCCTTTCCCAGGTTTTTCCTTCAGGATAAGTCCATAACCATTTTCAAAAGCTCATTGTGTGGATTGTATAACTATAGTGGGACATTAAACCAACAATGTACAGTCATCAATGTACAGTGGCTAGCAAAAAAGCTAATAGAATGTTGGGATACATCAGGAAAAGTGTTTCATCAAAATCTAAGGATATTATCTTGCCATTGTACAGAGGTTTAGTAAGGCCACATCTTGAGTATGCTGTACAGTTCTGGTCACCATATCTTAAAAAAGACATTGCATTGTTAGAGAAAATTCAGCACAGGGCTACTAAAATGGTTCAAGGGTTCTCAGGCATGAATTATGAAGATAGATTAAGAAATTTGAATATGTATACTCTGAAAGAAAGAAGGGTTAGGGGAGATTTGATTCAACTATTCAAATTTATCAAACAAGGAGATGTGGAGGGTTTAGATTTTAATATGAGTGATAGAACGAGAGGTCATGGGTTTAAGTTAAACAAATCCCATTTTAATCGGGAAGGGAGAAAACACTATTTCTATAATAGGGTAATAGACAAATGGAACAACTTGCCAGTGAATATTGTTAATTGTAAAGGAGTAACGGATTTTAAGAAGAAGTTAGATATGCATTGGGGGATAGTTAAGAGGTACTAGATGGACCAACCTTGTTGGGCCTTGAGCCTGTTGTTGGTCGTCAATATTTGTATTTGTATTTGTATAACATACCATTACAGTGTTTATATTTTTTTTATTTAACAGTATTTTCCATTTAGTATTGAATTCAAATGCCTTGTTTACCTTTTATTTTGAAATAACATTTATAACTTTTCCAGTGTGTTAATTAATCAAGAAACAAGATGAAGGTCAAAGAAATAGACCGAACTGCCAACATTGCTTGGTCACCAGCTGCACATCATCCCATATACCTAGCTGCAGGTACAGCTGCACAACAACTGGATGCCACTTTTAGGTAGGATGTTTTTTTTAATGTTTATCCTTTCCTTTTTAAAATAGTTATTGGATTAATGTATAGAGAAATAGTGTTAAAGATGATGTATTGCCCTAAAAAATTCAAATTCAGAGCGATTATAATTAAAAGTATAACAATTTTTAAAGCAAAACTATATATGATTTATATTTAGCTGAATTGTTTATTGTGTTTTTCCCACTGTTACATGCATTAATCCCATATTTCAATCCATCTTGCAAGAAAGTACTCCCTTTCACAATGGGGACATAAATTGTGTTTTTACATTTAACTTGGCAGTTCTCAGTTACTCATATTTTCTATAACTTTTATTAAATTATTTATAATAGCATTTAGAAACTTGATTCATTTCCCCTTCACTAAGTATCCTCAAGTTTGATATTATAATATTACTTTTACATAAAGGATTATAATAAATTTTTTATCATGTATTTTCCATTTTATTTCAGCAATATTACATAAAGTATTTGCTTTGAAAGTTTAGATCAAAACTAGTGCATTCTTGTGCAAAAGCATTATTTACAATTATGAAAGTAGTTTATAATATAAGCTTTTTTGCCCTATATTACTGTTTATTTCTTGTGGAGTAGTTCTTATATAAATTTAAATTTTGTAATGAGACAGTCATTGATTCATTAAAAACCATAGGAGTCCTACACAGAAAAATATTTCATTTGTCTTAACTCTGAATTTAAATATTTTATTGTAGTATAAAAATTTTATTAAACATATACATTTTGTATTAGAAATTTTTCCCTCTGTTTAATCTCTTTTCAGATCTATTTTGTAAGTTTTACTGACCTAAAAAAAGCATGCAAAATATGTTAATTGTTTTTAAGTACCTTTCCATATATTATAAGATAATTTAGTGTTTTCTTCCCGGTAGCACCACTGCAGCATTGGAAATCTATGCTCTCAATTTGACAGAACCAGGCCTGGATATGTGTATGAAAGGCAGTGTTGTTTCCGATTTCAGGTAATTTATTTTTAAATTAAAGACTAATGAATTAACTCACTGATTTCACTAATTTGCATTCTCTAGTTTTAACAACAATGCACCCTATTTTAAAATTCATAAAAATATACTTTTAACATTATTTTTTTATACTTGGGCAGGTGTAATATAATCTAATACTTAAGATCTAAATTTAGTACCTTTTGTGTTCTAAATTTTTTTTTAAAGGGAATAGTAAAAAATCCGACCCTCATGATTGAACTACTTGAATTTTATTCATGTTTTGTAGAAGGACAAAAATGTCATAAAAAACATATTAATCATGTTTTCTTTCATACAAAAATGATGGTCTAACCCTGTACTAGTCAAAAATAAGTAAGAGGCTCTCGGTGGTCTGGTTGTGAGAAGTTTGTGGGTTCAATTCTCATTTAGTAAGTGCAGCAAGATCATAATCAAAGTGTATTTAATCATTTTTGTCTATAAAACGTCTTACTTGTATTGGGGTTTGTACATGTTAAATCTGCTGTGGTCCAAATATCTTCATGCAAGTCATCAAGATGTCAGGTCAGGTCATTTGATGCCTTGTCATTTGATCAAAGTTCAAAATTATAAGGCAGTATTCTGTTTTTACTTTAGAATAAATTCCTTGCTGTCATCAATGGCCTATTAAATATGTAGCTCTATGTAACAATAATTTATCCAAGTAATCATAAAAAAGTAAAATATTGATTTCAGAAAGAATTGTAGATTATTTAATTTAGAAATGTCGACTATATTGATAACTGTTTCAGATTTCATAAAGTGGTTTGGGGATGTGAAGGCATGAAAACATCAGATTCGAGCAGCGGCGTCATTGTTGGTGGCGCAGATGGCGGTAACATTATGATATATGATGCCTCTAAACTCATTCAAGGAGAATCAGCTTTGATGCACCAGACTACGAAACATACCGGACCAGTCCATTCCCTTGACTTCAATAAATTTCAGGTATTTTGTTGAACTTTCGTTTATTTCAATAATACCATTATAATAAAAAGAAAGGTTTAACTTGGTATCGTTATAAATATGATGAATTATTTGAGGATAAAAAAATATCTATTTAGAATTGTCTCGTCTATTTGCTAAATATAAAAAAAATTCTGTTTTAAAAATTATTTTTATATTATCTGTTTAATTCTCAAGACATAGGTTCATCGGCTGTAGAGAAAGCAGCGTGGTAACAAAATTCAAGTAATTTACTTATAAAGTAGAATTATGCAAAAACTGTAAAGAGATCGGAATATCTGAATTTGGTTTCGTCGCCGCAGAGCTTTCGCAATGGCTGATCCGTGATTTACAGTTAAGGGGCTTCCGAATTCAGTGGTAACAAAATTCAAGTAATTTACTTATAAAGTAGAATTATGCAAAAACTGTAAAGAGATCGGAATATCTGAATTTGGTTTCGTCGCCGCAGAGCTTTCGCAATGGCTGATCCGTGATTTACAGTTAAGGGGCTTCCGAATTCAGTTGACGCTATATTTTATTCAGAAGCTTGCGACTTCAAATGAAACATTTTACTGCCACAATATTTCATATATATAAAAATAACATTAATCATAGGTAAATCACATAAAGAATAATTTTTGTGCAAAAGTTGAATCAGTACTTCAAGTATAAATGGTAATAATGTTATGTGAATAAGGTTGTGGTACATCAGTTTATTTTCATTTTACGATATGTATTGAAATAAAATGCTTCAACATAAAAGTTATTTCACCACCTTTTTCTATGCACTTTGATTGTTTGAATTTAGCTATGATTGTGATGTAAGATTTTGTATCAGAGCCTTGTTCCTTTGCTACTTAGTTTATTTTAAATAAATATATTTTCATTTTCTTATATACAAAGATTCACTGTCTGTTGGGAGGGAGGGGGGGGGGGTTAGGGGCTCCATCCCCCTCTCCAATTAAAACTTTCTACCAAAACTTGTTAATATTTTGAAAAATGTATGCGATTTCCTCATTAAAATTAACAAATTATTGATAATTAACAACCAATTAGTAATTAATGACTAATTATCATTTATATTGGTAAATATTATGGGAATGGAACTAGTTGAGACCCCCCATAATTTTTGAAATTATATTCCATTTTCAAGGATTATTTCTACTTTCATCTTTCCTCAATTCCTCATAATCACATTAAAAACCCTTAATTTTTTTTTTTATCTTCCGACATATTTTTTACAACTGTGATTTTACTATGACAGAATTGGAGTAGTTTTTAGTCTCTAATGTGTTATGTTATTTTAAAATTCAAGAATTGCATTAATAACTTAATTTATAATTATATCATATATTAAAATAATATTTATGTGTTTAAAAATCATTATATTTTAATTGCTAATTTTTTACAGGATTGTTTATTAGCGTCTGGTGCAAGCGAGTCTGAGATTTTCATATGGGATTTAAATAATCCTTCTGCTCCTGTTACTCTTGGTGCAAAGTCTCAGGTATTTTTGTTACGTAATAATTTTTTTTAGTGTTTGCCATTATTACCATCAATAATTTACTCATAGTTTTTAAATGTTTTATTCAATTTTCTAAACTTACTTTTTCAGCCTTTGGAAGATGTGACGTGTGTGTCTTGGAATTGTCAAGTTCAGCACATTCTGGCGTCTACCTTCCCTGGACGTTGTGTTGTCTGGGATTTGAGAAAGAACGAACCCATCATCAAAGTTTCCGATTCCTCTTCTAGAGTAAGATGGTCATTGCTTTTACTTTTTTAAATCCTTAAATTTGCTTTATGTAACTTTTTACTTTGTTTTCCTAAGAAAAAAAATTATATATAAATTTTTCAAGTATTCTTGACGTGATTGAAATATATATCACTAAATAATTTTTGTTTGATTCGTTTTCATAAGATTAAATATATTATTAACTGAAAACAAATCTTATTAACCTTTACGGGGAGAGTGGCCGATATTTCAACCATATTCCCATGTTAAAATCAAATACCTGCCATTTAAAGATTAAATATTCAGGATGTAATTCTGCTTATTCATAACCTTGCCTCTTTAAGAAAGAATGTAAGTTTTTTGGGTTTGTTTTTCAAAGATTTGAAGCAATCACTTGAACTCAAATTTATGTGTCTTACATTTAAAACATCTCTTGGTGTAAAATTACTTTTGTATAGCATATTTCTTCTATATCATTTATGTGATATTAAAGAATATGCTAAGATATATTTCATTTCAAATATTGTGAAAGTAGCAGTTATTAAAATCATCAGTAAACCTCTAAAATAAATCGAAATTATGTATTAAATTGGCTTTATAAGTTTCTATTTTGGAGTGTTATTTATTTTTGACTCTTTGAAAATGATCTAAGTAGCTTCTCATATTGTTGACTATAATGAAAATTAAGGAGTTTTAATTAGTTTCTAGATACAAAAAATACATTTATTACTGCTTTAACAAATAATACATTTGTGCTGAAATGAAACTTATGTTATGGTTAAAACCATAATTGGTTAATTTTTAATTCCTCTTTTATTTAATTTAATTTCAGACTCCCCTAATTGTATTAATTAATTTATGTAATATTGATGTATCCTATTTAATTGTCAAACTTGTACTTGGGAACCTGCACTTTTGATTCCATTTAAGCCCAAACGTAGATTTCCCCCTTTTTCATAACCCCCTAAGAGCTTTTTAGTTGTAAATGGGGTGATAACCCCTGTCTGGAGTCTTTTCCACCCTTTTGGGTCCCCACATCGGCCTCTCCTCCTGTATCATGTTACACATCTGGGGTCTGGTATTACAGTTTGACTTCGTGATTTTGAGACCGTTTTACGTACTAGTCTGGAAATATGTTTAACTGTAACCGAAGTTGTAATTTTAAATTCTCTGATTGGCTGAGAGGAAAATTGATGTGCTAGTTTTGAGGTATCTGGCAAGGAGGTTTTGGCGATTTATTGGAAAGCGCAGCTTTTGACGAGACTTTTTAACGCATCTTTCGAAGCCTCAAGACGTACAGGAGTGTAGCTCCCGTCTTATAAACGCGGACCGTGTGTCCTTTTTCAAAACCCGATGGGTTAATCTCGTGCAATAGCCGCCGATGCTGATGCGGGGTTAGAAGAATTACGTAACCGCCGCCACCAACCTCACGATGCTCGAGAGTCACCCATTCCAGTAGATGTTGCCGGGTTAACTGCAATAACCCCAGCCACCCATCGACGTAGCACCCAGAGGGATGTTCCCGTCCTCTGCCGTTGCCTCTGATGTCAGCCCTGGACGCCTCCCCCATCACCCGTCAGGCCCGTGATCCTCGCCCAGAGAAGGTCCCATCCACCAACCACCTCTGAACTGGATTTCTCTGCTGGACGACCACCACTGGCTGACGCCCTTTGACCGACCACCTCTGAAGCTGACATCGGAGTTGACACTCCGTCGAAGGATGTGCCAAGTACCACCCCCCTTTTCGTCCACCTCCCAATCTTGGACACTTTTAGTATGGCCGTAGCGGCTTGGCCTTGTTTTCTGTTTTTTTTGGGGCACTCGTATTGTATTCGCCTTGATCTCCTGCCACATCTCTCTCGACGAAATCAGCTGAAGGTAGTAATTTTTAATTTTAGTTTACCCTCCCCCTTTTAAATTATTTAGTTTTAACTTGTTTGGCTTCTTGTAAGGTTTTTTTTAGTGTTCCGTTCCCTTTTTAATTTTAGTGTTTTAATAAATTTGTTTTTTCTTTTGGTCACAATTTTTAGTCTTGTGTTTATTTTTGTTCAAAACTATACGATCACGCCAGGTAAATTCTTAAATTAAACAACGATTAATATTATCGTTCTTCTTTTCTTTCTTTTAATAGTAAGTTTTATTCAACCCGTAAAAGTACATTTCACACTTATTTACTTAATTTGAAGTTGTTGAAATTACCAGTAATGTTACTTATCTGATAGGTTGCGCTTTAAAACTGTAGTGTACTTTCTTACACTGTTCCTTATAACGACTATCAATAAAAGTTCCAATAAGTTTATTAGTTTCTATGTGTAAGTTGTTTTTTAGACATTTTACATAGGCATTTCAGTACAACCACCACCTTGCTTTGTATTGATCCTATGAGAGATCTTTACATCAAAGGTCTTAAGCACTTTTATCTTAATATTGAATAGCTTAAGCATTTTATATGTAACCACTTTGATCTAATTTATTTAATCTTAAAAGGGATGGTATATATCCTATGTTGAACACTATTGCATAAAAAAAATCTTTTATTGACAGTTGTCTACCTCCACACTTATTATTGTAATTTTTTGTAATCTCTCTCTATGTTTTTTAATTCAATTGGCTCTTAATTCTTTTCAGTTGCGATGCAAAGTCGTGTGTTGGCATCCAGAAGTTGCCACTCAGCTTTGTCTGGCATCTGAGGATGACCACAGTCCAGTTATTCAATTGTGGGACTTGAGGTTTGCCACTTCTCCCCTGAAAACTCTGGAGCACCATCAACGGTTAGTCCAATGAAATGCTGCTTAATGAACCATGTTTTGAGGGATTCTGGTTGCTTTTGAAAATGTTATTGCAAAAGATATTTCAGACATAATTTTATAATAATTACTATTATCTTGCTGTATCGGAATGAAACTATTTTCACAACTTTAAAATCTGACATTTTCTTAACTTAAAATTAATAACTAAATATGCCAGGACTAAAGAGTTATTTTTTTTATATAAAAATTAAATTAATATATTTGAAACTGTCAGACTTTATAATTCTAATTTGTTCTGTATAATCATGTAATACATTTAAGAAAAGTAGGTATGTTTTTTGGGGAAAAAATCACAAAATTTAAAGAAAAACAGGTTCTGCGCTTTGAAATAAAGTAATACTTTTACTGGATGCATGGGGTAATAGGATTGTAGGGCACCATATACATTAGTGGGTAGAAGAATGTTATAAAAGCATAAATTTATATTAAATCATGAAGATTTTATAGAAAATTTTTCTTTTAAACTTTAATTAGATTGAAAGTTTATTGAAAATTATGTGTTATTTAATTTGGCAGCATTTGGATGTATTGCTTGTGCATTGCATGTTTCACAAACCTGTTTTCCCAAATGTCATATAGCAATCGCATAGGGCATCTTCAAATGAGAAATAAAATATCTATTTGCATGTTTTTTTGCTTAAAAGTTATTGTTGGTGTTTTTCAAAATGTCCCTTCTGAACATTTCTAAAATTGCCTTAAAATAAATAAATCTGAAATATAAGCCAAACAACTATATCTGTACCTCCAATTAAAGTTTATTTATTAGAGATTAAACAGTGACAATGTGATCGAAGAATAATTAGTTATTTGTTATGGTCCTAATAATAAAATCAAAATAAATATTTAATAGGTAGAATGGTTGTAGAAGTATAAATGGGTTCAATGGAAAACAATTAAAAGTATTTAACGTTATTAAAAGTTCTCTGAAGATGTAGTAAAATTCTAATATTTTGCATTTTAGAGGAGTGTTATCCATTGCCTGGTGCCAACAAGATCCTGATTTACTATTGTCATGTGGTAAAGACAATAAAATTTTATGTTGGAATCCAAACTCTAATGTAGAAAATGGGGAGGTTAGTATCTTAAAATATAGATATAAAAATTACATACTGTAATATTAATGAAGTCCATTCCAGTATATTGCCCTTAATGTTAGGATGTTTTATTAGGATCCCCTGTACATTTCATTTTTTGGGGGGTTGTGAAACATCAGATGGTATCCAAATACTTAAGAAACTGAGTTAACAAATTATATTTGTGCTGGCACAATAAACTAAGGACTGCATTTCCTTATTTAGTTAATTACGCTGTGCAGTATACAACATTTTTTTTTGTTGTGAATGTTTTGAGATCTTTGCTCGTCAGAGACGTCTGTTTTATCTAATTATTCCTAAAGGGAGAATAAAGAAATGGGAATGAGAAAAAGATCGTAGATCTTTCATAATAAAAATAATAATTTTCACAAATTGTTCTTGTTTTGATGAGGAATTTTAAAATCTTTCCCAAAAAGGCTGGTTTATCTTACTTTTCCTTTAGCAAGAGAGAAAAAAAATAATAGAAAAGGAAGATCATAGATCTTTCATAATAAGACTAATAAATTTCACAACTGCTCTTGTTTTGGATGAGGCAATTTCGTTTAAATTAAAGATCCATGGAAAAGGGGATAATTCTAATTGAATTTCTGAAGGTTTCACGAGCATTTTTGTTCAATAAAAGTTTGAATTAAAGTAAACAAAATAAGTGTTTCAGTGTTAAATTGAATCCCATGGCAACTTGACTAAAATAATTCGCCTATTTGTAAAACTCTAATGAAAGTGTTGGATGTATCCAATATATATTTTAACATTTGTATCAAAGTAAAATATTTTGATCAATTTGATAACTAAAAAATTGGTTTATAAAAGCATCCTCTAGTTTATAAAAAGAAAAAAATTCATGTTGGCTTATTTTGAAAAGATGCATTAAATTTTGCTTTGTTTATATTGTGTACAATATATTATTTATATAACTATTTTTGTTGTTGCAGGTTTTATGTGAATTGCCTACAGGGAATCAATGGAGTTTTGATGTTGCATGGTGCCCCAGAAATCCTGCTGTCATTGCCAATTCATCTTGTGATGGGCACGTTAGTGTGTTTTCTTTAATGGGAGGACAACAACAAGTCCAATGCAGTTCTAAGGTAATTAATAAACTGATCTGTTATTAAAAAAATATTCTAGTAGTTTTAAAGTTTGCATGTTTCATTCTCTTTTTAAAAAAAGATTTAATTTAGATCTCAAAACTGGTTTGCTCATTTCCAAGTTAAGAAAATTCTCTTAAATAAACTTTTATATAAATAAAGTTTGAGTTGTAAGTTTCATGACAAACATGAAGTTGCAACTTGATTATCTTAAACAACTTTCCAAATATGTTTAATTATAATTTTTCACTTTATATTTTCAAACACTCCAAGAAATTTGTCAAGAGGTGACAATCTAATACAATAGTGACATTCTAATAAAATGAACAATCTATGGTTGTGATAGCTCATAGTACTGTCTTTGTAGTAATGTAAGAAATAAAATTACAGAAGGATTTCTACATTTAACTTTGTACATAATAACATTGTCTTGTTTGTTTGCTCTTAAAATTGGTTTACAACATTTAGATAACACATATTGTTTTCTTCTATATACCTAAATAAGTATCCTTTGACTTAATAATCATCAAATGGAACTTGAATTAAACTACAAATTAGTTATAAATGATAAGCATTCTTAATTTTCAGAACAGCATTACAAGTTTCAATATATTTATCTTTCTTTTTAGATAGCAGAGTCTTTCCCTGGTTCTGATACGTTAATGCAACCATCCAATGTTGAAGCTATTCACCGACATATTTCTATGCCTCTTCAAAAGCCTCCGAAATGGGTTCGAAAACCTGTAGGAGCTTCTTTTGGGGTAACTATACATTAATTGCACTAATTTCAAACCACATGTGAAGTTTTGCAAAAAGTATAAGTTTTATATTTATTTCAGTTCGGTGGGAAACTGGTCTCATTTGTAAATGACACTACCAGTTCTTCCCAATCTGGAGAGAGTCCGCCCCCCAAAATCGTTCACATCACCCAGGTTGTCACGGAGCCCGAACTGTTGAAAAGAGCGGAAAGGTTGGAGTCATCTCTTGCGAACGGCAATCTGTATGAATTCTGCCAGAATAAAATCGACAACAGTCCGACGGAAGAAGAAAAGATGTCCTGGAGTTTTCTTCAAGTTAGTTTTTCATTTTGTGTATATACTGTAATTTTATATTATGAACTTAAATTGAGATTAGTAGCAGAAAAAATGACACTGCACAAGAAATAATTTATATACATATAAACACATTGAGTGCATGTTGTTTCGAAGAAAACAACTAACTTTTAATCTTGCAACTTTTATATAATTCACTGTCTATTGTCAAATCTTGTTGTTCAATTTTAATCCTATTCTGAATGTTATACTGACTTGAAATTTGGCAATTCCACATATTTTCAATTATATATTTAAGGACTAGAAATGGAAAAGACCTAAGTACCAAAAAAACAATATTTTTTTTACGGAAAATGTCTTAAAGTCCAAGCTAAACAAAGTGGAGAACGCCCAAAGTGCGAACTCCAATAGTAATAGTTCAAAAATGTGAGTGAAATGAAGAACATCCTAAGTAACAGATGAGAATGTTTTTCCTTTTTCGGCTCTCCTGAAAAATTTTCTGTTTTGGACTTGGGTTGTTTTCCATTTCTAGTCCTCATTTAATGGTCATAATTAGATGTAATTATTAGTAGACCAGCAAGTTTTAAACCTGCTTTATCAACACAATGTCACTGATTTTGGAAATGTCTTCTGAGAAGACAGCTTCACAGAGAACATTCAAATTTAATGACATTATTTCCTTAGATATACATTTTATATAGTTTTGCTGTAACTTCCAACATGTTAAATTTGTATCTATATCAACCAAACATCCAAAGTTGCAGAAGTATGGCACACATAATGTGTGAAGGTAACATTGTTCAGGGATTTTGTTTACGTAGAGTTAAGGAGTGTGATACTACTGAAGATATCATTAAATATTATATATTTATTCAATTTATTAGATTGATTTATTATTTAACTATGGTTTAAAGCTAAAATGTTCTGTTTTGTTTTATAGGTCACATTTAACTGTGCCCCTAGAGGTTCCATGTTATCTTTATTAGGTTACAGTTACGATCAAGTTAAGACTGGGGTAAGTTTTTTAAAAAGAACGATTTTGGTTATAAATATTTGACTTTTTTATTGAATTTTCATTACCATAAATATTCTGTACCAAAACTTCTTTCAATATAAATATTTTTTTTTTTTTGCAACCAGTCTAACATTTAATTATTTTGAAGGGCCTATTTTGCTTTGATAATTATTACATTGCCCTTAATACAATTTTAACTTGCTGCATTGCACTGCAAAACTGCTCCCTTGTGATTGAAAGTTTACATAATTGAACTCTGTAATCCTGACCAAAAGAGATTTTTGTCTTTCTAGCAGAATGGTTCTATTCTAATGCAGCATTAAACATGATAAAATCATATCAAAATTTGAGAAACGTTGTTGGAATCTATGTCTAGTATAAGGACCATTCTACACGAATGAGTAAAATGCATGCAAACTTCTCGCTGATTCGAGGATTCATACCCCCCATAGAATGAATTTCAAACCACAGAGGATCTCACACACATTTTACTCGCTCTTCTAGAATGAGCCTAAAGCTGCGTGAACTATGTTTATACAAATTAATAAAAAAATGCATTACATTTAAAATTATATATATTTTTAATTTTATATGCTTTTACATAACAACAGTTTTTATTTACGTAAACCTGTCTAATTGAAACACACTACTTTTAACGAAAGTAATATAGCTCATTTTTTTTAATTTGTATATGTTATTCCAATATATATGCATAACTTTAAACTCTACACTTATTGTAGCCATAATTAAACTTTAATGCTTATTGTTTCATTTTGCAGATAAACGAAATTTTGAAAGAAAAAGGTTTTCATATTGACACCCCAGAATTGGAGGATTTTGCTAACCTAACTGTAGTAAGTAGACAGTTCCTTTCAAGGTTAAAATTTCTAAATGCAATAATAAATTTCTCAAATTTAATCGGAATGATCTTTTTTAAATAATAACTCATTTATAAAAAGTTTATTATGTAAATAAAAATTATTTATATTATATTTTAAATTTCTTATATTTTGAATTTTAAGAAAAATAAAATCTTCTTTTAGTCAGAAAATGGGGATGGTTGTCAGGCTTTTGATAATATTGCCATGAAAGAAAAAGAAGATCCAAATGAGGAAACACTTTTTATCGAAACTGATCCACGTAAGTAAATAAACTTGTCACTAAAAATGTTGATTTATTTACATAGCTAATTTTAGCTTTTTGTGTCAAATTGGTAAGTTACACTATATATATATTTGTTATTGTAAAGGTCTTATTCACGTTTAAGCAAAGAGAATATTTTCCGTTTACGCTTAGCATTAACTTGATTTAAAGTACAGTTATGTTTTATCCATTTTAATGTTTTTACTCAGTCATTTCAAGATTCATTAAATGACAATTGATATATTGATTTGCATTTGCTTATAACATTAGTATTGTTAATGTTATTTAATGTTTACTGCAGCATATTTAGTAACATGAAAATGACCAAAAAATGAGAGGCTGAATAAGGCTTCAATGTTTTTCCCCCTCTCATTGTTGTTGTCTTAGCATTTATTTTATTTCAGCTTTAAGTACTGAATCATCTATACGTGAGTATTGTAAATTATCCTAATTAAATCTTTAGATATGTCAAATCTCTAAAATTTTCTCTAGAAAAGAATTTTTTTCATTTTATGTAGGATGTTTTCCTTTTTTTGGTTGCATATTTAAAGGCTTCAACCTGTTTAAAAACCATATTAACTTATTTGTGCTTATAGCATTAACATAATTGAATGATTCCTAACTATTTAGAGTAGTAGTTTCCAATGTAATTTAGTATTACCACATTCATAGAATATTTGAAATTGTTATTTAAAAGAAAGATACCTAAAACAAAGCCTTTTACTTAATTTTTTTATATGCATGAGGAATTTTTTTAAATATTTTGTTTTTTATTATATTTTACTCTCCAGTCAGTAAAATGTTTTCCCCCATAGGAAAACATTAAACTTTATATATGTTACTTGAGTGTTTGTTTACATTTATGTTATTTTAATAATTTTTATGTAAAATAGAAAATCCTGGCCTTTTCTTAACTAATAAACATTCTAATCCCCTTAGGAAAAAACAACAATTACTACTTATTTTATAACCGTTTATATAAAATGTATTTTGTGCTTATCTGTTTGTTTAAAGATCATATATACTTAAGTTAATAAAAACTTCTCCATTTAAAACAGCTGGTAAGCATCTTTATATATATTTCTCTTACGCGGTGATTGAAAAACGCTGTTTTTCTGTACGCTGAGTGGCAACAGTTACTTTGTTTACTAAATTCTGTTGTGTCCGTATTTTTATTTTGCCATTATGTAAGCCATTTTGACGATTAGCCCCTTCAATTCATTAGTATATAATTATTTTGCTGATGTCAGCTTAAATTAGGAAGAATATAAATCCTATTACATTAAAAATAGAAGTTTTGAAAAACGCTTTTGAGTTTTCAAATGAGCGGAAAATGGACGTGGCGCCATCTGTTGGCAATTTTGAAAACTAGATTTCTATTACCTTCATTTTTATGACGTATTAACTTAGTTACGTACACACTTCTGGTAGGCAAGAGTATAGTAAGCTTAACGTAAATTAAACTAAAACGCAGGAAAGGTGTGAAAATAACGTGGAAAATAATAAATAATGGTAAAAATAAAATAACAAATAATGGCTTGCCAGTGGTTCCATTGTTTTCATTTGTAGTTTAAAAGAAATTAAATGATTTTATATTGATTTACATGGCGAAAAAATTTATTTATGCCAAGATGAATTATAATTTAAATTTAGTTTCAACGTTTAAAGTTTTTGTTAATATAATTAAAAAAAATATTGTTACTAGGACACATTGTTATTGTGTCCTACCTTTAAGCAAGCGAAGCAAGAAGTGGTTTGCGGAGCAAACCTATGAGGATTGCGTAGCAATCCTCCAGGGTTTGGCGGAGCGTTAGCGGAGCAGGGCGGTGGAGCCTCCTAGTATTTAATATATCTGTTAAATTTAATGCTAATCAACATTCATAATTTAAATATTTTTTATTAATAATTCTTTTTTTAATTTTTCTTATTAACTTAAAACTATTTTTCTCTTCAGTTACTTTAAATAAGTTATACTTTTAAATATTAATAACTGCTTCAGATATTTTATACAAACAAAACAAATGAATATTACCATATTAACCTATTTGTACTTATAACATTAACATAAATGAATGTGGCCTAACTATTTACAGGAGTAGTTTCCAACCTGTAGCCCTCAGACTACTGGTGGTTTGTGATGAGGAAGTTTCAAACTTGTGTCCTTGTATTAATACAGAGAGTACCTGATAAGGAAACTGTATTTTGTTGAAAAAGTATTATTATAACAACTAAATCAGTCTGCTGATGTATTGTATATGTCATATCGTATTTGCAAGAATACAATATTTTATTCTTGAATTAGATTTGGTACTTTTAAAGAGATGTGGTCCGCATTTTGTCAAATTCTTTATTTGGTGGCCCAGAGGCATCTAAAAGTTTGAGACCACTGATTCATAAATAATAAAATTATGCGATAGGGTTAGCCTGCAGATATTGAACCAATTGAAAATTCATAACTGTAATGTTTGCTTTGTTGTGTAATGTTGGTTCACTTTTTTGACATGCACTATAAATATATAATTTTAAAACTAATAGGAATATGTTGTAGTACGTTCTTTTCACTTTCAGAATATCAATTGTACTTTTTACAGAGTTAAATCATTAGAATTTACAATACCTCTTAATTTCCCTATATTCAAGCACTTCTGTTCTCACTGCTTGAGAACTTATACCTTTCCTTGTGCATACTTTTTTAAATCATCCTTAGTTTTAAAGAGATAACTATGAGTTATACCCAAAACCTTTAGTTTGTAAAAATACCGTAAAATGGAGTATTTTTATGAATTTAAAAATTGGGTGTTTTGCCAAAAAACTAATGGTCCCAGAATGTGGTATCATAGCCTGGTCTGCCAGTTGGTTAAACTAGTTTTTTTTATATATGTTGCATTTGATCTTACAGCTTGAATTTTAACATGTTTTTGTAGAATTAATTTTTTCTTTTTTTTTTCTTTTTAGATGTTATTAAAATTTAAATGTCAATTTTTATATTTTGCGTTTGCTTTCCATAGATGACCTGGATGGTTTGATTTCCCAAGCCCTCTTGACTGGAAACATCAAAGATGCCGTGAATATCTGTATTCAGGACAAACGGTGGACTGATGCCGTAATTTTGGCACAGGCGGGCGGCGCCGAAGTATTGGAGAGAACACGTAAATTATATTTCAAGTCTGTTAACACAAATGCGTCAAAAGTGAGTATTAAAAATGTTTACCTCTATTTAACTGCGACTTTTTGTTAGTTCAGTGTTTATAAGAATTATTCCAATATTTTTTAATTGATTCAAAATTGGCTGCTGTATAAGATATCTAGAAAATTTCATTAATTTATATATTTTTAATTTGTGATATTTGTTGGGCAATTTACTTAACTATTCAAAGATATGCTAATTTTATTTATTATTCAGACAAAAGTTTAGTTAAATCAGTCAGAATAGATGTTTTTATTTTTAACTACATAATATTCTTTCTAAATATTGATTTTTCTTTACAAGTGGTGGCATATATAAACATGCGTTGGGATTTAATTATTGTAATGTGGTTAATTATGGGAATTTTCAATAAATATGTGTAAAAAATAAGTCTTGACTTTATAAACAAATCCAAATTTTCCCAACTTGGGAAAAAAAAGCAATTGTTAGGAATGTCAAATATTAAAAATTTAATTTAAAATTTTTTGTCTTAAATATGGATTTATGAATTCTGAAAAGTATACTAAGACTATTATTTATTTATAGTTAATATCTGCTGTTGTCAGTTCTGACTGGCTTTCTATGGTTAAATCGTGCAATATTAGTTGTTGGAAAGAAATTTTGGCTGCCATTCTGACTTACTCCAAGCCTGAAGATATTGTCTCTTTATGTGGTAAAGTATTTTTTTTAAAAACATTTTAGAAATGTATACTTTTCTAGAATCTTATGAAACATAAATAACTGTATTATATTAAAATATTTTTTGTTTATTTCTTTTTGGTTGTATTTGTACAATGGCAATTTTATAACTACTTTGTTTTAGTTTTATAACTACTTTGTTTGAAACATAATACCATGTATTTTACAGGTATATTTACAATTTATTCGAATTTTATACAATTGATAAAAATACATTAAATAGCAATGTTGTCTTAATGAAATTGCTTGGACACAAAATAATTCATGGTTTCATTTATACACAAAGATAAAGGAACAGCAGGGTGACAACATAACCTGGGAAATCAGGGAATTATCATGGTAATTTTTAATTCTGTAAATATCAGGGAAATTTTCAAAATTTCACAAAAAATCAGGGAAATTTTTTAATTTGGATCATTAAAACGACAATTATTGTCTATTATGTCCTCTATTCTGGGTAATTTAGTTGTTAATATTTTCTTTCAGTTGTGAAAAAGAATTTTAAAAAAAAGCATCGTTTTGTTCATTTGTAAAAACTTGAAGAGAAGCGAAAGCAAAGTGCATTGAACCTTGAATTGCAACATTGTAAGCAACATGTGAAGGGCTAATGAATATGTGATTTATTGAAGGATTGGAATAGGAAATATAAAGCATATAAAACATTTAAAATTATCTAAAAAAGAAATAATTTGAAAAAACTTCTTCTTTTTTTTGCATATCTGCTTTCAGAGAACACGTTTAATTACTATTATGCCTGTCGCAATTGCATAATTTGTTGTATCCATAAATTATTATTTTAACTGTCAATAAGTATTACTTATAATTTTTCATTTATAATGCAATATATTTATTGGATCATTATAACGTGGATATTTTGTTTCTATGCAAAGCATGTATTACAACATTTCTTTTTGTAATTGCAATATCATGGAAATTTTTGTGACAGCACCATGGAAATCAGTGTCTTTTTTTTCCAGAATGTTGTTTAGTTAATAGCGCATAATGCATATTGGTATACTGATAACAGGTTGCTGACAACTGAGAGTTGAATAAGACCGATTCCAAAACAGGGAAGAGCATAGAACCACTTCACATGTACAGACGGCTTACTCTTATTGGATGTCTTGTTAGCACCATCGCATAATGCCTAGCGTTTTGTTATACACATAACTTTGAAAACTAGTTGGCAATGCTTCATATTCTGTGGGAGAGAAAGGTTTCTCCATCCACCTCTCTCCTTCCTGTATTTATATAATCAAGTGTGAGACATTACATTTTGCCACTAATTGTCCTTAAATATATGTTTAACTTATCAATGATTTATTAATTTTACAAAGGCTAGTAATTGATACCCATATATTAATATTTATTTTTTTATTTAGAAATTCTGGGCAATCGTCTTGAAAATGAACCAAAGCTTCAGCAAAATGCCCCTCTGTGTTACATCAGTGCCGGAAATGTAGAGCTGCTTGCACGATCTTGGCTCAAGATTCATGGAAATGCAAATGGGACTTCTTTACAGGTAAGTTTCTTTATTAATTTGTCTTTCAAAGCATACTTACAAAGGTATATTTGAAGTTTTAACTAATGCTTTTACTCTCAAGTAGAATTAAAAAGTCAAGCTTTTTTTTTTAATAGTTAATATTAATAAACTGTATTTTCATTTAAATTATTTTTAAAGCATAAATTTATTATTAAAAAATAATTTTAATAAATAAAAATATGGAAAGGAAATATATTTCTACACTATTTATCCCACCAAGGTTTAAATACTGATTTTCGAAATTGAGTGAAAGAACCAGACAGCTCCATTTCTTTCTAGTTTACACTTTTCACTTATTCTTATAAAAAAAATATCCCTCTATTGATTGGTGCAAAAACCAGACAACTCTAAGCAATGGTTTTAGAGATATAAAGGAACAGGAGCTATACTTTTGTATTATACAATGCAAGAAACTTGAGTGTTTTCCATCCTTCCTACGCAATTTTATAAATAGGAGCTGTCTGGTTCTTGCACCTACATCTTCAATTGTAAAATTTTTCACTACATTGTTATTAAAATATTGTTTTTTTCTATCCATGCTTTTTTAATGATTATTGAAATCTTAATTTACTTTTAAATTGTACCTTATTCCAATAGATTTAAAAAAGTATGAAATGGATAGCTAGTGGTCCTATGATATATCATGTTTATGACAGTCAATTGGTTAATAAGTTCCAGTTAGTAAATTCTGCAAAAAATATTTTAATGCAAGTATATCAGTATGTGGAATGTTTTACAAGTTCTCGTTAAAAATATACTTGTTGACCTAGCACATAGTTGAATAGTGGCCTTATACAGAAAGTTAAACATGGATTCATAAAAAGTAATTGCTTAAAAGTAAAGTGAAACATACCACAGTGTAATTAAAAGAAAAATTCTAATAGCAAAAAAAAATTACGCAAGTATTTGGTTTCTTCCACAAACTTTTCTACCTCTAATGTGCTATCAAAATAAACTGAAATAAAAAAACTGTCGAAACTAGTTAAGGAATTTCTCGATTTCTAACTAAAATATCTATCTCCTTCAGAGTTTGATCGAACAAGTGATGATACTCAGACGTGCTGTAGAGGAACTATCTGGTGCCCAACCCCTGGAAACGGGTGTGCTTCCAACTCTTCTTGGACAATATGCTGAGTTACTGGCTACTCAAGGAAGCTTGGGCAGTGCTGTGACCTATTTGGTGGATCCGAATGAGGTGTGTATTTCGTATTATAAGAACAGTAAAAATTATAACCAGGCACTTAGTTTTATAAAAGTGTGGAATTTGACTTTTTTATGTATTGATTATGTTGCATTTATTTTTCTTGATATTATATGAAAGTATTATTTTTCAGTGGCTTTTTATTTGTTTTAAAGCCAACTGAGTCCAAAATAATTTTTTAATTGGTATCTATAAGCAACATGTCACACTTGGCCAATTCTATTTACATTTTCAAATAGTACAACATACAGGGTGGCAACATAACCTGGAAAACCGGGAAATCAGGGAATTGTCATGGAAATTTTTTATTCTGGAAATATCAGGGAAATTTTCAAAATTTCACAAAAAATCAGGGAAATTTTCAAATTTGAATCATTAAAACGGCAATTATCCTCCATTATGCACTCTATTCTGGGTAATTTAGTTGTCAATATTTCCTTTTAGTTCTGAAAAAGATTTTTTAAAAAAAAGTATGGTTATGCACATTTTCATATTTTCAGTTTTATTTTTGTAAAAACGTGAACCACTGCTGAGGGAGTAGCAAAAGCAAAGTGCATTGAACCTTGAAATTGTGAGCAACATGTAAGGGGCTAATGAATGTGATTTATTGAAGATTGGAATAGGAAAAAATATGCATATAAAACATTTAAAGTTATCTCCAAAGGAAATAGTTGGACAAATTTGCATTCTCTGCTTACAGAGAACATGATTAAATACTATTATGCTGCCACAATTGTATAATTTGTGTATCCATAAATAATTATTTTAACTGACAATAAATATTGCTTATAAATTTTTATTTATAATGCAGTAAATTTATTGTATTGTAGTGGGGATACTTTGTTTTTATACAAAGAATATATTTCAATGTTTCTTAATGTAATTTTAAAGTCAGGGAAATGTTGTGATACCATCATGGAAGTCAGTGAAATATCAGGGAACTTTTTTTCCAGAATTTTGTTGCCACCCTGAATTTAAAAAATTCAAACTTTAATTCATTTTCATTTAAGATAATTAAATTTTAATATTTCATTTATTATAGAGAACCTTGGCAATACTAAGAGATAGAATTTACCAATCTATGGGCCATCCTTCGCCCTGTTTTCCCTTCCAAAAAGTCGATGTACGACGCTCTGGTTCAGTTTCTCAGGCTCAACAGCAGTACTCTCAGCAGCAGCATCCACAACAACAACAACCCATTCAACAGCAAGAACGACGAAGATCTTCTGCACATCTCCCACAGCAACCACCACAAGTATGTTCACACTATTAATTGTGGAATTGTAGTCTTATAATAATTATTTTTACAATATCTAATTATTTTACTGTTATTGAGGTTAATTCTTATCTGAATGATCCATATCAGTGGTTCCCAACTCATGGTCCATCGAGCTATTGTCTAACCACCAACATGGTTTTTCTTCCTAAAAAAAATTGGATGCTGTTGGTGGACAAAATCTAAAGATAAAGTCTAAATTTAATTTTTATAAAGAAACAAATTTATGCATTAAAGCCCCATTTTGTTTAATTTCGTATATTTGCTTTAATTATAAGCAAAAAGTTTTATTTTATTGAAGAAAAAAAATCATTCTGAGGGTGCTTATATTAATTAGTCTGTGGATATATTCTATGGATAAGATAAAAACTCGTCTTATAGAACATTGCGTTAAGAATATTAAAATACAAATGCGACGTTAAAATACGCAATAAAAGTCTGTATGATCCGGACATGTTTCGGGAGATACATCACCCTTCATCAGCGGAAAATGCAGTCTGTGTGTAATGAAATATAAATAAACCCAAAAAATCTAAAAATGTTGCCAAAGACCAAAAAACTATTACAATCTGTTGGAGTTAACTATTGTGTGCCAACAAGCGGGAAATACTGGGACCACAATTTTTAGATTTCTTTGGTTTATTTATATTTCATTACACACAGACTTTGCATTTTCCGCTGATGAAGGGTGATGCATCTCCCGAAACATGTCCGGATCATACGGACTTTTATTGCGTATTTTAACGTTGCATTTGTATTTTAATATATATTCTATAGATTAACTTTTCAACCTTAAATCGATAATACTTCTAATTTTATCCTTGTTTTTTCAATGTAATATTTGTACCCAAGACAATCGAAGTTGGTACAACCAGTGCAAACAATACATTATTTTGAGCAAAACAAAGCCACATAATTTCATTAATTATACATGCTACTTTTAAAATAATAAGTTAAATATAACAAAATACTTTAACTTTTTTTTTCAAAATAAATGTTATTCAATAACCAAATATCATTTACTTTAATTTTTATTACTACGTTTAGAATGCTGTGGTCTAACACTTTGCTTAATTTTTTACTGTGAGAGCATTTAAAGTTTGAAAACCACCCATGTATAGTATATATAAATGAATTATATGTATAATAATTGACTTGATATTCTTTCAGTACTCATATGGAGGACCCACTCAACCTGCTGCAACCAGCTTTGGCTATCCGCCGACTTCTGTTCAACAGTACCAGCCACTTCCTCCAATGGTTTCTTCACCCCCTGGCAATCTGATGGCACCCATGACCCCACCTATACCACCGTCTGTACTTCCCCCAGCACCTTCACCCGCTCCCTTGCCACCTCCTTCCGAAACAACCACAAAGAGCAGGCAAAGTATGTGGATCTCTATTCGATTAGGCTTGAAGGGTGCAAATCCAAACGCAGAGTTCCGAGATAAGAACATTTATTAAAGTTCGCAAATTTCATTGCATATAACAGGGTGGCAACATAACCTGAAAATCCGGGAATTATCATGGACATTTTTAATTCTGAATATATCAGGGAAATTTAAAAAAATTCACAAAAAATCAGGGAATTTTTCAATTTTGTATTGTAAAAATGACAATTATCGTATGTTTATGCTCTCCATTCTTGATAATTTAGTTGTCAATATTTTCTTTTAGTTCTGAATAAGAATTTAAGAAGAAAAAAAAGCATGGTTATGCGCATTTTCATATTTTTAGTTTTATTTTTGGAAAAACGTGAACCACTGCCGGAGGGAGAAGCAAAGTGTGTAGGACCTTGAATGTAAGCAACATGTAAGGAGCTAATAAATATGGGATTTATTGAAGATTGGATTATGAAATATGAAGCATATAAAACATTTAAAATTATCTACAAAAGAAATAATTTGAAGAGAAAAAAAAACTCGCTTTTTTTGCATTTTCTTCTTCCAGAGAACATGTTTAATATATGTATGTATTGTTAATATATGTATATAATATTGTCTATAATGCCTGTCGCAATTGCATAATTTGTATCCATAAATTTTTATTTTAACTGTCAATAAGTATTGCTTATTATAATTTTTCATTTATAATGTAATATATTTATTGTATTATCGTAGTGTGGATACTTTGTTTCTGTACAAAGCATGTATTACAACATTTCTTAATGTAATTGTAAAATCAGGGAAACTTTTGTGACACCATCATGGAAATATCAGGGAACTTTTTTTCCAGAATGTTGTTGCCACCCTGTATAGTGTTAAGTGGAATGATATTCAACTCATTTTTGGCCAACCTATTGAACTAGGACACGCGTCACTTGGCCAAATGACAGATCGAGCTGCCCAGTAATGGAAAATGGTGTTGGTCCTTTTTTGGAATTGCCCACTACTTGACAGACAACCCTGCCTAATTGTATATTGGCTAAAATTATATCAAAACTGAGGAATATGAAAATTATCATGCAAATTTAGATAAATTTAAAATGATATAGTAATTCCATTGAAAAAACTTTTAATTCTGAGATAATAAACATGGTTTTTTTTTTATCTTCAGCAAAAAAACAATTTGCATTAATTTTTGAAGTTATACTTCATAAAAAAAATTTATGATTATATGACTAAAAATGACCCCTGCACATTCAGCAGGTATTAAAGTTAAATATTGCAATATTTTTCTTAAGTATTAACACAATTTTTCATAAATTTTATTATGAGCATTTGTCCCTAGGTCTCATCTAGAAACATCCACATTTATGCAAGCATGGCCTGTGATTAATAGTTAATTGTATGGCTTGAATGGAACATTAATATATTAAAAAAAAAGCTCCAATACTGGTTTCAATTCAATATTAGCGTTTTTTTTGCATTTTTTAAATAAATTAGAAATGATTAACAGTGTTGTGAAGTATATATAATGACAATAAGTTAATTAATAAATTAGCCAAAAGTGGATATATTAACTTTTGTTTATACAATCATGGAATACACACAAACTATATTCTTTGACTGGCATTTGTTTTGTCAAATTTATTATGCTTTATTTTAAACTAAATAGCTGAATAGAACCATGATTGCTTCCAAACTTATAAGAATACTCTTCTGATGTGAATGTATTTAATACACAATACCTGTGTGTTAGAAATGTAACTTTATTGCAATTCACACTGTAACACCGTAACATAATTTAGAATAAGGTACCTGGGTCCCAAAGGGACTAAAACCTCTTCATCTGAATTAAGATCTGAATATGAGAAACGAAAAGAAATATCTGAATGACTAACGATCCACTCCACTCATTCGCTCAAAAACCAATCACCGCAAAACTCCCACTCAACCCAGGACAAGACACAGGAAGAAACAATTGACCTTAGTTCTCAAAAGAGAAACGAAAATCATCTAAGCTATTCAGTAAAACGTTAAATATTAATTTCCCAAACTAAAAAATTAACATTCGAGGTTAAACTAAAAATAAAAGATTTGCTCAGAGGCAAAAACTAAGTTATAAAAAAAAAAAAATCTTAAACAGTTATCTAAACCAAGTCCCTCGAATTTGACATGAGTCAAAAGTCAAAGATAACTACATCTGGAGGCATGCGAACTCAATTGTTTCAATTTGAACAAAACTTGGAAATAATTCAGAATTCTCAAGTTTCATCAACCATGTCTTCAACTTAACCTCAAACTTAAGACCAAAAATGACTATTAAACTTTTTTATTATTAAATATATTTTCAGATTCTGGTGGATCCCATCACTTGTCCCAGCGATACCCTAGGCACCTTCACGATCCGAGTGTGTATAGCGAAAATAACTTCCAATCTTCGCAAGCATTCTACCAGCCCCAAGCATTTCCTGCTTCTCAGCCGACAATGAATAGCTTTGCACCACAGCCTCAACCAAATTTCTACTCGCCGCCGGATTCAAAGTATATACTATTTTTAGTCTAATTATTTACGTATTCTTTTAAGGGGCAGAATTATACACAGTTTGTTTCACGATTCCCTTTGGGGTATAGTTAAAAAATGAGAATGAATACAACGAAAAGTTTCATATTTCTAAATAAAGATTCATATTAAAAGGTTTTTAATTATTGAATTCACTAGATGGTAGCATTTATGGTTCTCGGTAAAATCACAAAAGTGTGAACTAAGGTGGTCCAAAAAATTCTTTTTTTTAAGAGTCAAGTGCTATTTGTACTCATCCCAAAACATCCCTGTATAAAAAATTTCAGCTTAATTGAAAGATATTCAATGTGCATTTAAAGTTTTGCATTATAATCCTATGTATATATATATATATATATATATATATAACGCATGCAAAAGTTGAAGCATCTCACTTGTTACAACACACAATATTGAGATATTATTAGATGTTTACAAACTTCCAACTGGCTCTGGCAAGGCAATAGGGCATGCAATATTGCAAATACTCAATGATTGGAAAATTACAGACCAGGTTCAATATATGGAAGATAAATCAAAGCATATGCATTGAACTTGGTCTGCAATTTTCCAATCATTAGAGTTTCCAATAATATATATGTGTCATTGCTTCCACAGAGCTAGGCAGAAGTTTGGAAACACCTAATGATTTTTCAATACTGTGTCCTGTATCATGAATAGAGACATTCAACATCTGCGTGTATTATATGTATGCACTATATGTAGTATGTCCGTCTGTAAAAGTCGTAGTATGTATATTAAATGCATTTAGCTACCCTTAAATACCTTTCAATTAAGCTGAATTTTAAATGCAGAGGTATGTTCTGTCAGAGTACAAATATTACACTTGAACATTTAATATATATATATATATATATATATATATATATATATATATATATAGTGACATATTAAGAGAAGTATGTCAATAACTTGATTTATGAATCACCCTACTATATATATTTTCATGTATCAATTTTCCCAGCAATTTTCATAATCTTTAGCATTATTTTTTAATGCTTTATAATTGAAAGTGATATTGATTAAAATGAAAATACAACTTAAACTTTTTTGCGTTGAAAATAATTCTACAGCATCAATGTCTTTTACTATCAATGCCTAGAATATTAGTAATATTTTGGTCATTTAAAGATTTTATTTTATTCTTATTAAAAAGTTATATTGTGTATAATTTTTTTTTCATTTTGAATTCATATAATTTATTTTCTTGTAAATTTTTCCGGATTTTAAAACTAAGTATGAATTTAACATTTTAAAAACTTATTGTGTTTCACTGAAATTTGCTTAAAACATTTATATTTTATTTTTAGTATGCAAGGAAATTTTCCCTATGCACCTATTAACAATACTGGACCACAATTCCCACCAACTTCATATGATGCTTATCCACAAAGTAAGTTATGATTCTACACATTTCAAAAGAATAATACTGAAAATCTAACACTTTTGTTCATATTGTATAATAAAAACAATACCTTTTTAGCATTGACATATCATTGTTATCAAGACACATTAACATAAATGCATGTTCTCAATTTTTAGTGAAGATATTTTAAGTTTTCTATTACAACTACCCATCCAATTTAAAACACATGTATAAGTTTAATTATTAAAGATATGAATTCTTAAATTTATTGCAGTGAATGTCATTTTCTAGGATTAATGTTATTTTTTCGTCAACTTTAAAAACCTGCTTTAGTAATTATTTCACTTTGTTTTTAGAACGGAGTTTTGTAGTTTTTGTAGGTAAATTATGTGTTAAGCAATTTTCCTCTGTTTTCGTACTTATTACAAGTTACCCATACAATTATATGCTATGTATGTTGTTATAAAGAAATTTGTTAATTTTCTATGTACTTTAGATCTCTGAAAATCAAAATTATTCCATTTTCACAAAAAAATTGCTTTTGATCATAATTTACTAATTTAAAATCTGCCTGTAAATTGATTGAAATGAGATATATTTTTGTTTGATTTCTTTTATGTGTTACAAAGTACAATATTTTTTTTTTTTTTCGGAATAAAAAAAGGGGGGAATTAAGAGGCATACTTTTCAAAGCTTATCGTAAAAAACAATGAGGGCACATAATTCTTTTGATCATTGTTTACATATATACATTATTTATTTTTAAAACAAGCACTTTTTTCACTCAGTTTTATGTTTTAAAAAATACAAATAATAAATATGCAATAAATTAATTTTTATTACATTATGTCCTTTATTTATTAACAACTTTAATGTTTTATTTAGCTCCTCAGCCAATGCTAAACCCAGCTGCTAATCAGCCACCCCCTGCTCCGCCAGCACCTCTGCCCAGCTGCTATAATGAAGTAAAGCCTGGGTGGAATGACCCTCCTCTTTTAAAGCAACAATCCTCTAAGGTAAACAAACTTACTGTATATACTAGTGTATAAGCCGAAGTCAAAATTTTCATTAGAAAGTATAGGGATTAGGCTTATACGCGGGTCTGTAAAATTTATAGTATGTGTGCATGTGTTTATATAAAAGTATGGCTTACATATTTGCATTTATAAAGCAAGTCGGGGTTAAATAATAAAAACCTAATAATACCTAACACTTTATGCAGATTTGTTATGAAAAAAATGACTAGATTTGATTTTTTTTTAAAGCAATGATTATAACGCAATTACCTAAAAATAAATAATAAGCATCGTAGTTATAACATTGTAACTTTAAACCAAAAACATTACATTTATTACCATCTATTTCATTTAAGACAATGGAATCAATTGTATGATTAAAGGAATAAAAATTTTACTTTGCAGCAGAATTTTTATATATGTTTTCTTTTCTTTTAGCCCCAAGTCCCTGCCTTTGAACCTCAGGCTGCAATCACCAGGCCGTTTCCTGACATGCCAGCCTTGGAGCCCCAGATGCCTCCACAGAATGCAGTTTCTGGGGGGTACTTTGCACCTTCGTATCCTCCCTCCCAGCCACCTACTGGGTACATGAACGTGAACCAACAAGTTCCAAATGAAAGAGCAGAAACACCCAATGCTGTACGTACACCTTTATTATATTAACACAGTTTAACTTTATTTGTAATGTCATTCACAAAGCGGGTCTATTTTTCTTGAAGTAAAAATTTATTAATTATAACTAACTTAATTTTAACTAATTTTATTAATTATAACTAGTTAACATTTATTAATTATATTCTAAATCGATTATGTTACTCTTCCAACTAATCCCGAACATTTCAAACTTGATCCTGTTTTGTTAGGTATAATTTTTTTTTTTTTTTAATTTTGTATTGTATGTTTAATCAGGGTTTACACAGTTCTTAAGAACTACTTAATTTAGTAGGTCTTTAATTAAGTACCCTGAGTGTCGTTAATTATCCAAAATGATTTTCATCAAATAGTGCTGACATCAAATTAACTTTCTAATTGTAATTGACTAGTTAAAAATTTATTAATTCGTTATTCAAAATCGGTTGTTTTAGTCTTCCGACTAATCCCAAACAGTTCAAACTTGATCCTGTTTTGTTAGGTATAATTGATTTTTATTTTTTACATTTAATATTTCGTCTACTATTGTTAAAAAAAAAATTTAAAGGTCCTTTAAAAAAGTCCTTAAGAACTAGTTAACATTTACTTTTGAAAATGTGTATGAACCATTTGAATCCTGAAGTAATGCCATTGTCATAGTCTAAAGCACCCAACTATAACTCACTACACTCTAAACAAAACAAAGTAATGAAATAACTTCTGTGTAATAATACTTAACACCTCAAATAGCATTTTAAAATTAAGTATTGCGGATTTAACATTTATGCTCATTCACTTCCTATGAATTAAAATATTATTTGTTAAATTAAAGTAATTTTCCTGCGTAAACATTAAAGCTAAAAGTTTTAAATTATCACAATTAAATTTTTAACCCAATATTACTCTTAGATAACTCAATAAAATGTATCAATAGTTAACAGGCAATTTACTGTATAAAGATTTTTTAGCTTTCTTTTTACTTGCTTTCACCCTTCCTAAATCCTGGCTACTCCATTGAGAAATAGCTAGAAACAGCCATTTAATTTTGTGAAAATCCAAGGGGGAAATTTCTACAGTCTTATTTATAACTAGCAATATGGCCCGGCGTTGCTTGTGGTCACTTTGCGCAGTAAGAGCTGCGCGATTTTGATTGTCAGCGTAGCCATGGCATATCACTCTCTGCGCACAGTGAAAAATAAACTTTATCCAAATCCAGATTTATTAAATTACTTTGAGTATTTTTTGAGATACTTAAATCTATTTTTATGTTTACGACTTTACATGCTATTGCGACTACCTACTATTTAAACTGATGTTTTTGTAAAATGTTTCTTTATGTAAAATAAAAATTCCTAACATTTTTTTTTTTAAATTGTATATTTTTAGTATAAAAATTAACCATTTAGTGACAATAAACTTCACATACATTAGTTTTAATATTGGCGACGCAATAATGTATCAAAGAAACAATATTGCATTCTTCCAAATCAAAATAATTTATCGTATTTGGTGAAGTTTTTGTTGTTGTGCCAATTGGCGACCGGAGTCTATATATCCCTCTTTCAACATAATTTCATATGGGTCAATATTTACGGACAATATTCCTTATAAAAATTAATTCTCAAATATTTATTTTTGAATTCCAATAATTAGTTTTTGAGGCGAAAATTTAAAAATAAGCTACATGGAGGTATAAATATATAAAACTTTAAGTTAAACTTTTAGGGTGGCCCATTTCAACACCATAGTAATATTCCACTCCGTAACAAATAGCACTATTGTCATAAAGTTAAGTTGTTCGGAACATGAATACACATGGCGTCAGTCGAAAGAGCTGGTTTAATTCCCTCCTTCGGTTGCCGAGGTTTTTGTTAACGACGTTATTTTTGTTATTTGGACACTAATTTCTCCATTGTGATGATATTTTTAAATATAGGACCTCTATTTTAGCTCATTTGGCAACATTTTTATTCAATTGGAGATTTTTTTTTATTAATTTGGCGACATTTTGAATTTATTTGGCGACATTTTTAATTCATCTTCAATATTTGACGACTTTTCTAATTCATTTGGCGATATTTTTAATTCATTTTTCCATATTTGGCGACTTTTATTATTAATTTGGTCGACATTTTTAATTCATTTTTCTATATTTGGCGACTTTTATTATTCATTTGGCGACATTTTTAATTCATTTGGTAACATTTTTAGATCATTTTGCGACATTTTTAATCCATTTTGCGACATTTACTCATCAGCCAATCAAAATGAATCGTTTATCCCAGTATTGTTTAAAAATATTTTTGGTCGCCAAGGTGATTTTTAACACAAATGTTATGAAGGGAAGATCGAGATGTAAATTTCCCATAAGAGTTGGAGACATTTTTATTAATTTGGCGACATTTTTAATTCATTTGGCAACATTTTTAATGCGTTCTTCAATATTTGGCGACTTTTCTTAATAATTTGGCTACATTTTTAATTAATTTGGCAACATTTTTCATTTATTTGGCGACATTTACTCATCAGCCAATCAAAATAAATCGTTTATCCCAGTATTGTCGAAAAATATTTTTGGTCGCCAAGGTGATTTTTAACAATAATGTTATGAGGGGAAGATCGAGATGTAAATTTCCCATAGGCGTAATGTTAGAGAAAATGGAAAAAGTTCTATAACTTTTGAATGGTTGCAGATATCCACATGAAACAAAGTGCATATTTTAAACTAAAAAAAGTTTGTTCACATGGTGCAAGTTTCATAAAAATCCATGCAGTAGTTTTTGAGTTAAATCCGGACAGACAGACAGACAAAAAAAATTTTAATGTGATTTTCGGAATCAGTGTATCCTAATTCGTGGAGAAAACTCAAAATGAGGGGTTTTGTTCGATTCCACTGACAGACACTCCATTCTTATATATAAGTATTGATTCCTTTATTTTTTAGCTTCTTTCCCATTTATGTTAACTGATCTCCATTTTATGAAAGCCAGTAGAATGGCCGGAAGGTACGGAATTTGGCTAGTAATCACAAGATTGCAAGTTCGAATCGGCTTAAGGGCTTAACATAAAGTTAAGATGTAGGGATCTCGTGATCGGAGGATTGCCATATTGGCTACTAAAATTTAAAAAGTCACCTGAAATTATCCTTAATTACCACTGTTATGTATACAGGACTTAGGCATGTTGCATCTGATCGTATGTATTATGAATATATTAAACTCAAAAAAAATAAATTTTAACTTGAAAGAAATACTAAGTGAAATTAAAATTATTTAATTGAATATTTACTGCTGTATTCGTATTACAAGAAGAATGATAGAATATCAGAACATATTTACAACATTATGATTTATATACACTGGTTATAGAAAATTGCCACACAGCATTTTACAAATGAAAAATAAATCAGTTCCTTGGTGGCTCGGTCAGATCAAGGGTAGTGCTGTGTTACACGCTCCTGTGATATCCTGGTCGGATCACAGGTATCGGTGTGGTAGGTGATCGCTGTGGTCCTGACACCTGTTGAGGTTGCATCAGGTGGCCAGCTCAGGTCTTGTCTTCGTCATCTAACCATTAATAAAATACACAAGGCACTGTTTCCGGGTCTTTATTTTGTGATAGATCCCGAACTGTCACACCCCACTGTGCAGCTTTAGAGAGGCGTTAATCAACTATTATATGAAAATTTAAACATGTAAAAACTTTTTCTAGCTCAATATTGCATTCTCTTGTTCCTCTACTATAAAAAAGCTCTGAAAACTCATGATCTAAATGTTTAACACTAAAATTTCTTTTTGAAGGTTCTCCGACCAGCTCCTGAGCCTATTAAGGAAAGAGGACCCATTCCTCCCGAACACCAGGTTTTGCAAGACATCTTTGAGGACCTTAGAAGACAGTGCCAACAGGTGGCCACGAATCCTGTAAGTTGAGTACTACTTTCTTTGCCTTCACCTTCATTTCTTCTTGCATCGTTAGTAAGACAAGTGTGAAAAAAATTGCAAGCTTCACGAAAAAATTTTCAACGCCAAAACCCGATTTCTAACCGAAAACTGTTAAAATTAACGCTTGTATTGTGCCCAAAACAGTCCACACTCCTAAACCCAAGTTGAATCCTACCTTAAAATCAAAAACCCAAATTAATATCCGTAGAGACGCCGAAGACCCACTTAATGTAGATGTGATCATACAATGTGAAAAACCTCCAATAAATTGCACAGAAGTATTAGGACCCTTGCCAGAAATGGAAACCGATTCTGCCATGCGCCATCGGAAGTTTTGGCAGGACATGGGTGTAGAATTTATTAATAATATGAAAAATGCTTGTCAACGAATCGAAACAAAAGACGACGTTTTACTGTACGATGCCAACGATTCTTTGGTATAATGTTGAGAAACCAACCTCTCCAAATGAAAGTTCCAAATCTTAACGATTTCTTATTCATACTTTTTTATATAACTTTTTTAAATTGTATGAAAATTGTGTTGCCTATTTTAACATGAGTATTTTAATGCTAATATACTTAAAACCACATGTCTTTTATTCTCATACCTATCTGTTTTAAAATCGTGAAAACGTTAATAACAAATTCCATCATTGTCAGTATATTTTAAACATCCATCATTAGTCATTTTAAATATTTTACTCTGTATTTTATACTTGGTTAAAGAAAATATTGAAATTAACTAGTGTTTGGCACAGCTTGGCCATATTTGGCCCTTGTGCCATTAAACCCTACACAACCAACCAACCAACTTGCATCGTTAGTAACAAGTGTTATTGCTTTTCAGCAAACTCGAAGGAAGTTGGATGATGTTGCTAAAAAGTTGGAAAATCTGTATGACAAATTGAGAGATGATACGGTAAGACCACTGTTTGTCAGAATCTTGGAAATTTGTTATACTTAGAAATGTAATTGGATATGGAAAAGAAATTTTAATGTCTAGATTTTTGCTATTTTTTTTTCATATTAGATTTAATTATGTAAGTAAAACTTTTATTACCTAAAGTATTGTAAGTAAAGTAAACAATTTAAAAATTCTTTCTAATCAGCATTTTCAATAAATTTAGTTCGCAATGGACACTTTGTAGGACTTGCGTCAAAATTAAAATGTTTGAAATAAGATAAAAGCATGTTGTTTTTAAATGTCTCTGTGATGATGATTTTGAACCAAATGGTTTTTATTCACCAACCACAGAGACATCTTCGAAAAACGCACTTTTGTTTTTCTTTCAACTATTTAATCTTGACAAAGATCATACAGTTCCATTCTACTTAAATGTGTTTATATTATATCTATTTAAAAATTTAACTCGATAAATATTTATTGCAAAATCAATTTGAAAATAAAATTGTAATTTTGAAATTTGATAACAATATCTTTTTTTTAATTGGCAAATGCGATTCAATTTGTATTTGTTCCAAAAAAATCAAAATTCTTGTTTTTTAAGTGAAAGTAATTAAAGATTATATTTGCTAATATTATAATTACATGTTGAATGTTTCTTAACAATATCTAATAATTCTAAGTTAGTCATTGTGCCTGGTTTCATTGCATTCTTTAATTATTTAAATTTGCTTTTTATATATACTGGATTTCAAACTAATGTGTGAATAGCCTGTTTCTACAGATCTAATGCTTCTTATATCACATATTTGATACTGTGTTTCCAGTTTTTTAATGTAAAATGGAATGAATGAATTTCAATATATTTAAAGAAACAGACTATAGTATAATTCGATCACTAAAAGAGAACAACCCTGATTATTACTGGTAGGAGGTAAAAGTTCTACTTTTCACAGACTGAATATAGCTGCATTAACGTGGTAGGGACACTTGGGACCTGCTTGATAAATGCATAAAGACAAATCAAAATCATTTTGAAATGGTTTAGATTTTGATGTGCATCTGCATAAACACAGCTCTTATTTAAATATCATTCCCAATTGATCATTCAGAAATCTTATTTTTCCTGAAATAAGTTTCTTATTACTCTTATTTATATCATTACGAATAATGAATTGAATTGGTAATTTTTAAAAGTGGCCGACTCCACTTTTTCAAAATTTTCAGGAGAAACATAAAACATAATTTTTGTCTTTTCAAAATTTTATTTTCTAATTATTTTTCTTTTAAGGAGAGGTAAAACTTACTTGAAATTGTCACGATTCCGAAATGTTGCTGTAATAGTTGTCTAAAGAAAACATGGTTTTTCTTATATGGAGATGACCCATTATCAAAATGAACATAAATTTGTTCAAGATAAACTACAATATTTTTTAACTAACAATGATTTTATTTACAAATTTAATGTGTAAGATACTTGCATGAACAATGTGTGAACATAAACAGAAAAAAGAGGAATTTAAATGACAAGAAATATATATATATATTCTTCAGCAGCTTTTTCAGAAGGCCAGTCGTAAATTACCTGATAAAAATTCTGATGTAGATCTGGGATGTAGTGATGTAATTTTTTGATATCCCTAATTGTTTATTCTAATTTTCCTTGATAAGCGGGATTGCTTGATGGGTCTGGAAGGAATAATGGCGTATCTCCAGATAATTTTTGTAATATGCACTGCCGTTCTTCTACTTGTTGTCAATAAATGGTTTGGCTCTCACTACTCCAAGTTCTTGAATGGCAAACACAAACTCATAGAAGTTATTTACAACAAAATAAGCTTTCTTCTCCTTGGGAACCGTCTTTCCGTAACTTCTACTAGAGAAGGCTTTCTTTTTAAAGCAGGCTGACCACCACTTTTTTAAATTAGCAACATCCTGTTGTGCCACGAGTTTTACTTTGAACTTCTTAGTTTTTGAGGAGGATACGATTAGATCTTCGTATTGTTGATATGTATACAGAGCCACCCTTAGGGGTGTGCGACGCGTGTCACCGCACAGGCTTCTGGGGGTGCCCCGCATTAGTCAAAGGAGAAAAAAAATAAGGATGTTAAAGATAAATTTAATTTTTTTCTTGCTTTTGACATGAACTGCCTTAAATATCAGCTACATGGAATATCATGTTAATGATAGAATATACAATATCTTTCCAATAGCACATGGAGTACTGCTGGTAGGATTCTTATGTAGTTTTTTCTTCCTTCTGACAGGACTGCTGGTACTATCATAAGATAATTCAGAATGCTTTGAATTGGTGGACAAAAAGTTTAAAAATGCCAACTGTAAAATTGTTTTATGTATAAAAGTGCTTCCGGAAGTACTTTGACATGTACCTTCTATCATTAGTCTCATAGATGGATCCATTCCGTGACAAATATCACGACCGACATAAATTTGGTCTTGTTCAATAGGGGAATTAGGCATATATCGATAAAAATAATTAAAAACCTCAAAATAATATACTTTTTCTGTAACGAAGTTCTCGAATATATATTCCATTCAAATTATATTTTATTATCAAATATTATGTTTTTTATTAATTACAAAAATTTAATGTGGCTACATTAAATTTTTGTTGTTAATAAAAAATCCGATTGGCTTTTCAAAAATCTGAAAACTTATTAATAAATTTGTGTGGATGTCAAAAAGGGCCTGCTACTAAGTTTGAAGTGTGGCAATTATAACAGGGTGGCAACATAGACTGAAAAATCAGGGAATTATCATGGACATTTTTAATTCTGGAAATATCAGGGAAATTTTCAAAATTTCACAAAAAATCAGGGAAATTTTTTAATTTAGATCATTAAAACGACAATTATCGTTGATCATGCCCTTTATTCTGGGTAATTTAGTTGTTAATATTTCCTTTTAGCTCTGAAAAGGATTTTTTTTTTGTTAAAAAAAAGTATTCTTATGCACATTTTCATATTTTGTTTTATTTTTGTAAAAACATGAACCACTGCTGGTGTAAAAACATGAACCACTAGCAAAAGTACAGTGTATTGGACCTTGAATTGTAAGCAACGTGTATTTTTTGAAGATTGGAATAGGAAACATGAAGCATATAAAACATTTAAAATTGTCTACAAAAGAAATAATTTGAAAAAACTTTTTTTTTTTTGTATTGCTTCCTGAGAACATGTTTAATTACTAATGTGCCTGTCGCAATTGCATAATTTGTGGTGTATCCATAAATTTTTATTTTGACTGTCAAAATTATTGCTTATAATTTTTCATTTATAATGCAATACTGTTATTGGATAATTGTAGCGTGGATACTTTGTTTCTATACAAAGCATGTTTTGCAACATTTCATAATGTAATTGTAAAATCAGGGAAATTTTTGTGACTTTATCAGCGAAATATCGGGGAACTTTTTTTCCAGAATGTTGTTGCCACCCTGTATAGGGATGCAAACTGTCAAAAAACTAATCTTGAAAAAAAAATAGTTAGCCACTTTTCTCTAATGACCAATTCCATTAAGTTAGTAAAATGTTTTAACTTTAGTAGGTAAATAGTACAAAAGCCTTATCTTACCTAAAAAATCATAATGTAGTTACTATAAATAGAAATTTTGCTTTTTGAATTTCCTGTATAACCAATAATTCACTCTTTAAAAATTAAATACTTTTGTTGTATTCGGCAGATTTCCAATTCTCTGACGCATGGCCTCCACCAAATCGTTCAGTCAATCATGCAAGGGGATTACCAAACAGCGTTAGGAATCCACGGACAACTCGTCGCCACTGCGAATTTCAGCGAAATCAGCGGTTTCATGCCGAGCCTAAAAGTGTTATTACAGACTGCTTCCCAATTGAAAATTTTCCTACAGTGAACTGTTGTCCAAGATATATATTGTGTAAGGTATTTCAATTCGAAATGAAGCATCACAAAGAAATTTGAATCCATGTTTTGGCATGGGCTTATTTTGAAGAGATTTTAATGTATATTTATATTATATAAAATATTTAGTGCGGTCCATGTCGGAAAATGCTTTACTCGATTGCGTTTGCTGGTGTCATTGACTCAATCAAATATTTTTCTTATGACGTAATTATTTTCTTTTTTGTTAATTTTTTGTTCCTTTTCAATGTTTTTAATATTTAATCAAATTCAAGTATTATACAATTTTAGTACTTTTAAATATTTTCTGAATTTATGCTTTTCCATTATTATTATGAAGATCAACTAAAGAAGTTACCAAAAAAATCGGCAGTGGTAAATCGGGATCAGATCTTTTCATTTTTCTATAGGTTGTATGCATTTTGTTAGTCTGGAATTGCTGTAAACTGCATGGATAATTTAGGCAATTTAAGAAAAAAAATTAACTATCTTATATTTATTATAATTTTTTTTTTTTTTTTTTTTTGTATATTTAAAAAAAAGAATTCGATACATAATCAAATAACTTGAGTAATATAATTTGAAATTTTATTATGATTTATTACAATTTCTCTGAATTTAAGGATAAATTACCACATGTTATACAATTTTATTGTACACCAAAAATGTATATTCAGGTTTATTTGTTATGGAAATAAAAGTGTACAAATAAATTTTATAAAAGTTTCAAAGAAAGGTATTTAATTGCTATGGAAGAGCACTTTAATAAATATCACACAGTACAATATGCATTAAAACATTTTACATTTGTTAAATATATAAAGGGAAAATTTCATTGTTAAATATTACGGGATTAGCGTTTTTATAGACAGCTAAGGCCAATTTTGGGAAGAAAGAAATTGTCTTGGGGTTAAAATCTGTAAAATTATATAAATTGCTTATTTAAAGAAAGTTTTAGCCTATTTTAATACTTTTTTCCTTGAATATTAATGTGTTTTTATTAATTCATTTAAAAATAATGAATTTCCAAACAGTTTTTAAACGGGCCGTTAGAAATGCTGCCATCTATGAGTAGAACCGTTAAACTTTTCCTTTTTAATATTTGGCTATTGGGGGAGTGTAGTAGTTCGTTGTTTCGGTTAATGTTTGGTATTAGAATGTAAATACATAACTCATACTTAGAAAATAGAATATTTGTTCATTTATAATTTTATAATCACTCAATAATTATCTTATTTGTGAAAAGGCTCTTTTCAAATAGACTGTTACACTTATGATATAGTACCTATTTAAATCTGTGATGTAAATTGAGACAAATCAAGATGTTTATTATTTAATATCGGGTTCTTATGGGTGTATGAACTTACTTCATATCACCAAAGCAAGGTGGTAATAAATACCTATTGACCCAAAAATTTAAAATTGGATTTAGACCATCCATCCACCATTGTCATAATTGAATTTACACATATGGATATAGTGAAATAAACAGCAAACTACTTTAGGAGTTTTGGGAATAGATTGACCCCATAAAAGTACTAGAAATACAATGCACTTCACTTTAAGTAAGTTGGCATGTTCCAAGAAAAATGAAAGCCAATGTAAATAATAGTCGAAAAAATACAATTTGTAAGACCAATGTTAGTTTTGAAATATTAATAAGACTGTGGTTTGGCATTTAGTTTTTTTTTAGTGAGATTTCTCTTTTATATGCATTTTAATTTATTTAAATTACACCAAATTTCTAGATGTTAATTACCTAAACTATGGTGTTTCATATTTTAGCTGTAAAAAAATGAGTGATTTTTAACTTGCAAAAACAGATATTTAAAAAAATTATTTTATACAATATCATATAACTTTATATTTCCCTCTCTCAAAATCCACATATCAGACTACCACATTAACTCGCTTTTAATAAGAGCAATAACTTTCTAATATGTGCATTTTTCTCTAACACTACTGAATCGATTTCACTAATTCTGTATTTAGATTTATTTTTTTGAGGCCTTTAATATGTCGATAGTTGGTTAATTTGCTTCAAATTCGAAAGAGCTGGGTCGTATTTATCATTAGGCGCAAGCTGGGACCGTCACATGATTAGAAGGGCTCATCTTCTAATCTTATACATACTCATCCAAATAATTAAATAGTCAGTTTGAATTAGATTAACCAAGATATCATGTACCGAGTCGTACTGGTTTTATAACTACAAAACTGTCAAGATTATTTTGAATTTTTCTCGACGGCCATGGATTTGGCACCACTAATCAGTTGAGTTAATGGAATTATGCATTAGACAAGTGGAATTTACTATGGATGTTCTATCGCTTATCGTTGCTGATATTATCCCATAGTAAATGGTGATGTCAGTTGCCAACAATGCCATGATATGTTTTCTTAATCCTTGGTAATGCACTGCCATTCTTCAGTCGCTAATCCCCAGATCTGATGCCAAAGGAAAATTCGTATAGTAGACAGGCATTCGATCTTCGTTGTGTATCGGATAGAAAAAAAAAATCTTAGAAAATTTTTCCTAACGTCAATGTCGGCCGAGATGTATAGAATTCGTCTAACAATCAGTGAATTGCGAGTTCGAAGGACTTAACACAAGTTAAGATGTAGTGATATCGTGATCAGTGTATTGCCATATTCGCTACTAAACTACAAAAATCGTCTGAAATTACCAGCGCCTAGTATACGGGACTGGTATGCATTATTTCTGATCAACGTCGAATGTCCTGACGCCTATTAAGATTGCGTTGGGTGCCAGCTCATGTGTTATCCTCATCATCTGACCAAGACTCAAAAATACGAAGCAGTGTTCCGTCTTTCTTTCGAGATGTAGTACCCGGACCGTCACCCATAGCCCACTTTTTAGCTCTGGCGCGAAGTTAACTAACAAACCATCCTAATTTTAGAGGATTTAAAATTACGAGGCTGTGTCTTTGGGTCTTTCCTGCGCGATAGACCCCAAACCGTCGCGGGTCAAACTCGGATTTTATCCTTGTAATGGTTCAAAAATGCGAAGCATTGTTCCCGGGTCTTTCATGCGAGATAGACCTCGACCGTCGCCAAAAATCCGCTGTGCAGCTCTATTCCGACGGTATTTAACCAACGAAAAAATCACTAAAATAAAATTGCATTTATCGTAATGAACCCTTGATTTAGGAAAATAGAAATCGATTAATAGAAAAACTGCTATAACGTTATCTTGATTGCTTTTTCAGCATCATTACAAACACAGTGTCTCGATTTTCGCAGAAAAAGATCACCCCACTCATTATAATCACCGCTATACTTTTGTCCCCTCACCACAAAACATCTCCCAAGTGCCTATTAGCCACAACACACCAAGACAATCCCCCCTTTAAACGGGGCCTCGCTCAAAAATCCGGACCCACAACAAAAACCCAAACTCCACACCCAAGGTTCCAGGTAAGAATCCCGCAAGAGGAGAAAGAAAAAAAAATTAAGGACTGAAGACGTAACTTTCCCACGCAGGTGTGTGAGCAGCATTCCACAGGTGTGCCCCCCCGGGTCAGACATCTTTGAGGGGGGGGGGGGGCTGCACCTCCCCCGATCTCATCTTCAGCAGGTCTCTGTAGCGACACTGTTTTGCTGCCAGCTGTGGCGAGAAATCACCGTTTCAACTTTTTTTTTTTAATGTTTACATGGATATGGGTTATGTTGTTTCAGAACTAAAAGCATTGGTTTATATTGGCACTCAAGTTATACAACGGGCTCTTGGTAATGACTCGGGATCATTCCTGTATGCAGTGACTGCAGCAGGTCATTCGGGACACTTGCCCAGGGTCTCCATTTTAATGGGGTCCCAAAAAATTCTTATAAAGCTATAAAATGTGAAATGTTTAATAATTTTTTTAAATAAGTATTTTTCTTTTTTACACGAACTTCGGAGGGCCCCAAATGTTATTTGGCCCTGGGCCCCTAAACTTGTAAATCGGTCCCTGCCCGTACGACAGACCCGCGGGAACGTTGCCTTTTAGGTTTTGTTTTGTTAATTAACGTCGCACTAGAACTGTATAGTGGGCTATTGGCGACGGTTCGGGGTCAATTTCGAAGGAAATACCCGGGAACACAATCATACATGCACCTCGTTATTTTAGATTGGTTTGGTTTGGTTTTGTTAATTAACGACGCACTAGAGCTGCACAGTGGGCTATTGGCGACGGTTCTGGGTCAATCTCGAAGGAAAGACCCGGGAACACATTCATACATGCACCTCGTTATTTTAGAACCATGGTCAGATGACGAGGAAACACCTGAACTGGCACCCAACGCCTTCAATAGACGTCGGGACTTTGGACGCCGATCAGATTTATCGTGCACCAGTCTCGTATACACGCCAGTATAATTTGTTGGATATTCTGGACGACTTACTAGTATACGTGGCCTTTTAACTTTGAGCTATTGTCATATAATTTGAACAACTGAGATAGCGCCCCACTCTCCAAACTTCTACACCACGTTCATCATGACATTTGGCTATGACATATTTAACGTATATCAGTCCCTTCTGCACGACGATGTGCAGTTAAAAGACGAGGCACTAGCTCGCAACCCTCCGATAACGAATTCGTCGCTCTTCTAACGAGGCCCCGGTGGGCACTGGATTTTTAAAAATTGTATTTTAAACAATTTTGTTATAATTTTTATCGTCATCGGACCTTTGTTTTAAAAAAAATGGCCTTCGAGATAGACCCCGAATCGTCGCCAATAGCCCAATGTGCAGCTCTATTGCGACGTTAATTAACCAAACCATTATAATTTATATTATAAATATTTTTAAATTGTATTTTTTTTTATATTATAAACATGCATTTTTTTTTATATATATTTGGCGTTATTTCCTATGTTTGGCGACTTTGAAAATACAATATTTGGCAGCCCTGTCCAACGCAAAAGTGGTTGCTCACTGTTATCCTCCTCAAGGACTCGAACCTGTGTCAGAAGAGGGGGAAGGGGGGGGGGGGGTAGACACACGCCGAAATTATTAATCATAGGGATGTCACCGGGGCGCTTTGTAGTATGCAGTCTACTGCATTGGGTTACATATAGTATGTTGGTAAAAAACGAATCCTCACATTCTGGGAAACTTTTTTTTATTATTATTCTTTATGCTGGGGCTGCTTTGGTTTTGTTAATTAACGTCGCACTAGAGCTGCACAGTGGGCTATTGGCGACGGTACGGGGTCAATCTCGAAGGAAAGACCCGGGAACACATTCACACACACATTCATGCATGCACCACGTTATTTTAGAACCATGGTCAGATGACGAGGAAACACCTGAACTGGCACCCAACGCCTTCAATATAGACGTCGGGACTTTGGACCCCGATCAGATTTATCGTGCACCAGTCCCGTATGCACGCCAGTATAATTTGTTGGATATTCTGGACGACTTTCTAGTACTTTTGTAGCGAAGCTGGCAACCCTCCGACCGCAAGATCACTACTTTTTTACTTTTCTATGTCAAGTCCATCGCACGGATTCGAACCACCAATCCTCTGATTAGTAGCTGAACGCCTTACCAACTGAGCAACTGGGGCTCTTTATGCTGTGGCATGTGACAAGATCCAATCACCTACTCTTTTATTCGGGTCTTTCCTTCGAGATAGACCCTGAATCGTTGCTAATAGCCCAATGTGCAGCTCTAATGCGACGTTATTAACCAAACCAAACCGAAATCGTTTGTAATTTTAAGTCTGATTTAAAAATAATTCAAGATTCTACAGGGTGGATAAAGGCGTTCAGCTAGTAATCAGAGAATCGCTAGTTCGGATCCGTGCTGTGGAGTTGAAAAAGAAAAGTAAGTAGTGATCTTAACGATCGGAGGGTTGCCAGCTTCGCTACGATAATACTAGAAAGTCGTCCAGAATATCCAACAAATTATACTGGCGTGTATACGGAACTGATGCACGATAAATCTGATCGGGGTCTAATGTCCCGACGTCTATTGAAGGCGTTGGGTGCCAGTTCAGGTGTTTCCCCGTCATCTCCCCATGGTTCTAAAATAACGAGGTGCATGTATGAATGTGTATGTGTTCCCGGGTCTTTCCTTCGAGATAGACCCCGAACCGTCGCCAATTGCCCACTGTGCAGCTCTAGTGCGACGTTAATTAACCAAAACAAAAACTTCCAAATGTTTTAATGTATTGTATATAAGTGAAATTTAAAAAACTTTTCAAAATTTAGCCACCTTTTAACAACCCCAATTCGCTACTAAATATAATATTAGAAAAAATATATATGATTCTAATAAACCTTTAAATTGAAAAGAAAGAGTTCCATGAAAGTATTAAAAATACCAAGTGACAATCACAGCTTATCTTAAAGTCTCAGCAAATAACAATTTAAATAGTCCTTCAGAGCCAAGACGTAAATAATTACCCGTCTCTGATCTTTTAACAGATAACTGTTGTAATATTACTTCAATATAACAACATAATTAAGAACTCCACGCTATCTCCCCTGTCATCTTCGATCGTCTGCTTTAATTCCACGATGAAGAAAGGTCGTCGGTTGTGTTCCATTCGAATGTTGTGGGTGAGGGGTGCGTAAGAAGCGTTGCCCAAGAGACTTTTATTCCCGATTGGTATTGGATTTCAAGGTAAGTAATACCCTGGGGACGTTCTGTGGTGTGAGCGGAATGAAGATGAAGACATCGACAAGGGACGGTTGGGAAATTCGATGCTCCGTAATTAAATATCTTCATCGACATTGGGGCGTTTTTTTTATATATAGTTTCTTAAAGTTCTATCCGAAAAGATTTTGTGTGATTAAGTGTCGTTATACCATGTGTGGAAGATTCGGAAGGATAAGTTCGAAAAGGCGTCTGCATGTTAAATGAGTGGTTTTAGTTGTTTATGCTTTATCGTATTGCCCGTTAGATTGAAAATTAAGTATATTAATAAATGTAACGACTTAAGTTTTAATAAATGTAATATGTTAATTCATATGTACTTTAATGTTTAAATATAAAAAACTACTAAGTCATTCCCAGATCAGGTACGTGTTCTACAACAGGAGAAGCTTTTTATTTTGTACTTTGTTGGTATGTGTACTAAATATGTTAACAGTTAAATATACTACTGTCTGTTATACGGAATTTAGGTTAAATTGTCCAGTTGCCCAGTGGATAAAGGCACTCTGCTGGTAACCAGAGGATTGCTAGTTCGAGCGCGTGGAGTGGACTTGACAAAGAAAAGTAAAAAAGCACTGAACTCTAACTGTAAATGCTTGAAGGCTCAAACCTTGTTTCCTCTATGGGCGCGTTGAAGTCAATTGAAAGCAGCCATGCTGTGTCCCAATATTTTTTTAAGTTCTTTAGTGGTGTTTTTTGTTGCTATAGCATTGTAGAAATATTAAATGTATATAAATATTATATTTTTTCTTATATAATTAATTTTTATATTGCCAAACAAATAGTTTTTGCTCTTGCTTTTTATCTACTTCGACTTTGACTTGAAAATGACTTTCTATTTTAATAGCAGATTGCATTTAAAATGGGTTTAAAGAGAAAATAGAAAAAAACTAAGTCAAAAGCGATGCACGTCGGCTTATTTTAACATGAAAAATATACGAAATATTGCGGTAGCAAAGAAAGTGGGGCACATTATAGCTGCTTCTACATCGGCTTCAAGTCAGCAAAATGTCGGGGGCCTCCGTGGCCGAGTGGATTAAGGCGTCAGCTGGGAATCCAAGGGTCCCCGGTTCAAACCTTGCGATGGACTAGATGGACCAAAATACTAGAATGTCGTCCAGAACATCCACAAAAAATTAACGGCGTGTATATGGGACTGGTGCACGATAAATCCGATAGGGGTCCAAAGTCCCGACGTCTATTGAAGGCGTTGGGTGCCAGCTCAGGTGTTGTCCTCGTCATTTGACCATGGTTCTGAAATTACGAGGAATCGTTCCCGGGCCTTTCCTTTGAGATAGGCCCCGAACCGTCGCCTATAGCCTACTGTGCAGCTCTAGTGCGACGTTAATTAACCAAACCAATCAACAAAATGTCTTGCCCTATCCAGAAGTTACAGTTAGAGATCAGTGTAAAAAAGTAGTGATGTTGCGATCGGAGGGTTGCCAGTTTCGCTACAAAAATACTCGCAAGTTGTCCAGAACATCCAACAAAATTATACTGGCATGAATTTGGAAGTGGTACACGATAAATCTGATTGGGGTCCAATGTCCTGACGCCTATTGAGGTTGCGTCGGGTTCCAGCTCATGTGTTGTCTTTGTCATCTGACTTTGGTTTAAAAATACGAGGCACCGTTCCCGGGTCTTTCCTCCGAGATAGGCTCCGAACCGTCGCCAAACCAAACCTGACACACCCTCGGATTATAATATCGGCATTTTTTCCAATCAGGCTATCGCAGTCCTAGAGCTCGACTAACGATGTCAATCTCAAAACTAGATTTGTTATTTTAGTAATATGTATTTTCCAATCAGGAATTCAATTTAAACCATGACACTGAACATGTTGAACTTGTAACTCAAACCGTGAAGTGAATGGACTCTTTACTAGAATCCTTCTTCACCTCTTTATTCCTTAATTTATCAAACCAAAATCGAATCTCCCACTCACGATTGCAGCGTTAATGTTTGGAAACTTCTCGAACGAATATTGCTCGGAGCTCAAGATATCAATCTTGTCCTATTTGCACCCCAGTACATTAAAAACTATGAAAGGTGCCGAATTCTGCTTCTGCTCCGTGATCAGTTCAGCTGTTTCGCCATGGCGGGATTCACGAAATTCTGTAATGACTTGAACCAAAAGGTAAAAATCAAGATTGTTTCTTATTCTGAGTTTGCTTTTTGGAGTGTTAGTTGCAAAAGAAATTTTATGAAATGCGATTTGGGATTGTTGTAATCAAAGAGGTGGGTGTTTTAGTTGGGGTTATAGTGATGCAAAAGGTTTTATTTTAGAGGTGTCGGTATGTCAAATATATGTTGATACACTCCTTGCTGTTATGTTCCATAAACAATAATAACATGTAAACTAAATTTGGCTGTCATGGCAGATTTTGTTTTTGAGGTATCTGGTTCACAAACACACGCATACTATTTTTAAAAAAAAATATATAAGTGGTTTGATTAATTAACTAGAGCACTAGAGCTGCACAGTGGGCTATTGGCAACGGTTCAGGGCCTATCTCGAAAGAAAGACTCGGGGACGATGCCCTCGTATTTTTGAACCACGGTCTGATGACGACGGAAACACCTGAGCTGCCACCCACGCCTTCAATAGACGTCGGGACTTTGGACCCTGATCAGATTTATCGTGCACCAGTCCCGTATACACGCCGTAAATTTTTTGTGGATGTTCTGGACGACATTCTAGTAGTTTGGTAGCAAAGTTGGCAACCCTTCGGTCGCAATATCACTACTTTTTACTATTCTTTAGTCTAGTCCATCGCAAGGTTTGAACCGGGGACCCTTGGATTCCCAGCTGACGCCTTAATCCACTCGGCGTCAGGACTTTGGATCCCGATCAGATTTATCGTGCACCAGTCTCGTATACACGCCGGTATAATTTGTCGGATGTTCCGGACGACTTTCTAGCATTTTTGTAGCGTAGCTGGCAACCCTCCGATCACAATATCACTACTTTTTTTTACTTTTCTTTGTGAAGTCCACCGCACGGGCTCGAACTAGCAATCCTCTGATCACTAACTGAACGCCTTTATCCACTAAGCTACCGGGCCCTTTTTTTCTATGGTGGCAGCGAATGTGCTAAAAATAAAAGCGTGGGGTGCCCAAAAAGCGGCTTTACAAACTCACTGCATGAGCGTTCCACACTTTCTGTTTACTTTATTACCGCCTTTCATAAAAGAGTTTTTTTTAAGTATTTAAACAAATGTTTGACTTTTTAATAACAAATGTGTTAAATAAAAATATGCTTTTAAATCATCGCTGACGGGTACTAAGTGCAAGGAATCAGGAAATTGTTAAAAGTTCATTTCAGATAGTTCACTAGTTCTTTCAGGAAATTTATATAAAAAATATCATACAAAACAAAATATAAAGAATATTAATTTGTAAGTTTCATATTTTTATTCATGCATAAATCCATGGCTCTTACTTAAATGATCCGTATAGTTTCAAACCCAGACAAATCCACATTTTCGCAAAATATTTTTTTTATTACTATTATTATATTATTTTTCACAAATTCTCAATGCATTGCACCCCCCCCCCCCCCTCTTTGCAAAGCATAATCGACAAAAAGTATTTGAATCCAGTCTAAAAATGCATTCAAAGTCTAGCGTTTAGATCCAAAAATACAAAACGTTTACATCCAAAAGTACGAAATACTTGGCTGTCAATCGTTTTCAGCGTCTGTCCTGTAAAATTCATGAAAATGGATCTATCTAGTTTTGAAACTAGACGACTGAAATGTAATAGTCAAAATCTAAAAGTCCAAAACTTTTTCGGAGCCCCAGTTGCTCAGTTGGTAAGGCGTTCAGCTACTAATCAGAGGATTGGTGGTTCGAATCCGTGAAATGGACTTGACGTAAAAAAGTAGTGATCTTGCGATCGGAGGGTTGCCAGCTTCGCTACAAAAATACTAGAAAGTCGTCCAGAATATCCAACAAATTATACTGGCGTGTATACGGGACTGGTGCACGATACATCTGATCGGGGTCCAAAGTCCCGACGTCTATTGAAGGCGTTGGGTGCCAGTTAAGGTGTTTCCTCGTCATCTGACCATGGTTCTAAAATAACGAGGTGCATGTATGAATGTGTGTGTGATTGTGTATGTGTTCCCGGGTCTTTCCTTCGAGATTGACCCCGAACCGTCGCCAATAGCCCACTGTGCAGCTCTAGTGCGACGTTAATTAACAAAACCAAAACAACCAAAACTAAAATAACGAGGTGCATGTATGAATGTGTGTGTGAATGTGTATGTGTTCCCGGGTCTTTCCTTCGAGATTGACCCCGAACCGTCGCCAATAGCCCACTGTGCTGCTCTAGTGCGACGTTAATTAACCAAACCAAACAAAACCAACCAAAACTTTTTCCAGGAAATGTTACTTCATTTTTATATACATCGATAAGTTAACTAGAACACAAATAAATCATTTTCAATTTTTAATTTTCATTATTCTAAACAATTTACTAGATAAATAACTCAATCAATGCTAAATAAATAATCTATTAAATATTTTCTTTGTCTATTTCACTATTTTCTAATCGGTTAAAAAAGAAGAAAACGATATACTTATAACTTCAAAGTAGGGCAAAGAAACGCGAAGGAAACTTACAACCTTTCATGAACAAACTACAAAAATTAAAACAAATTGAATTTTAAACAGAATTGGGACAACCCCCTATTCTTCCGCCCATCGGAGTTGCAAGGTAGGTCATGTATACTTCTGTTATAAGTGAAGGACCTTATTAAAATAACTGACCACATCTTATTGAATGCCCTCCTTGTTGTGCACAATGACGGATTGGGCGTATCGACAACCTTGCTTCGAAGTTTTCAATTCAAATGCAAATTCTTAAAATACAAAGTTTTGGTGGGGCGGCTTTCATGTTTTTATACGTGAAAGCTGATACTGACAGTCTTTTTTCTCTTCCTTGCTTGCCAATAAACATTTTAAAGCAAGTTTTTAAAAAAAGACGCTTCTAAATTATACAAAAACATTATTATGATAAGCGTGTAACATACTTGACTTCTGTAAATAATATTCGAGCATGGTTCCCTTGTAGTAGAGGAGTCACGACGCCACTCTTTCTAACATCAAAGTGAAGCCAACATGTATGGCCTCAGACACGTGGTTAATTACGTCATTCCATTCATAAATTTTCACTGTTACACATTTCTCAATTCATCAGCCAATCACGAGTATTTTTTAATTCATAATTTTGAAGAGATGGAACGTGGTATGGGCCTTTCGCTCTGAGATGTGGGCTTCACGATTATGACGTCATTTTATCTCTACTACAGACCATTCATCCTCGAAGTAAATAATCCTATCTTCAGATTATTTTCGACACATTTTTAATCCTTTTGCTCCCGGTGGTTTCACACTAAAACCATGTATTTACAAATTTGTAGAATGAGATCAATGGTTTTCATGATAACCATATGCGTGAATAAGAAGCGTAGAGAGCAATCATAAAATCATCAATCTTGACATAAAATAATGTGGAAATACCATCTTCTGAACAACTAATTGAAGTTTATCAGGTCGCTTTGTTAAGATGGCCTGAACAGAAGCTGAGGTTAGCAATATTAAATCACACTGCTCATTTTTGAGAAAGTACGATTTTTTAAATTGGAGTACGTCATCGCTCATTTACGATGCAATTGTACTCAAAGAAAAACGAGTATGCTGAGGTACTCATTTTTAAGAACTTTCTCTTATAGTGTGTCTGTAGATATTTTGAACCTAATTTTGCTAAGCCATTAGTTGTTCTCCATTGAAATGTAGAATTAGATTATTTCTAAACTTTCCATACCAATTATGATCCTAAACTAGGTCTGCAATCAGAAGATATCGCACAATGAACCCCCAATCATTTCACAATATGTGTCCGGTCCCTAAACATGTTCGAAAGGGGGGCGACATAGGTGATGCACAGGTGTGCGCTGGCTTATTCACGACTCTTCTTAAATGCCCGCCTCATCTCTTACCTGCCTCTTCTTACCTTTAGACATGTCTTCTTGACCTTGGAGAAGATGTTCTTTTTTTATATATATCGTCATTTTTTTTTTTTTTTTTTTTTTTTTTTTTTTTGCTTTCACTTGATAGCGCGAACGCCCACAATGAGTACACTGCAGGTTACATACGCGTTTTTTTATTATGTCTATTGCTTTCTTGAAAGGAAATAATTGTTTAAATTTTTTTTATTGAAAAACAACTTTGGTAGGTAACGAGATGAAAGGTTAAGGGTCGAATTGTATGTTGTGGGATTTTATTTGTATCAATGTATCAAAAATCGATTGAAAAAAGTTCTTAAATGGAACCTATTCATTTCATCATGATAGGATATTTTTCACTGTTCAAAATTGGGTATATATATATTACTGTTTCAAAAATGCGTCGAGAAAAGTGGAATATATATTGAATTTTAACTACACTATTAAAAATAGGTCCTCAAAAATAAGTAAAATTTACTCATTTTTCAGTACATTCGTTGCTAATCATGGCTCCGAATACATAACTTTCAATTTTGAAAAAGACATGAACTCAAAAATGAGTACAATGAGTGAAAAGAGCATATGCGAGCCTACATAGGCTATTTTCATAAATCAGTTCCAATACATATCGACAATTACAACCATGACTTACCGGGAATCAAACGCAGATCCTCAGTCCAGAGCCTTATCCGTTAAACTACCAGAACGACGTACTTGATAAACTTAAAATAGTTGTACAGAAGATAGTTTTTCACATTATTTGATGTCGATTGCTTAATGGAAGCTGAGTTATTACAAATCAATGATCTTACTTCCCATTCTTTGGCACACCTTATTAAAAAAAATATGTTTATAACTTTTTCACATCACCCTGGTAGTACAATGGATAAGGAACTGTATTGCGGTGCCTTAGGATATGGGTTCTATTCCCGGTAAGTCTTGGTTGTATTTTGTCGATATTTATTGAAAGTGATTTGTGACTACATATTTTTAACAGTGTATTTTTTTGCATTTTAAGGCGGAGAACTCATTTTTGGGCCTCTCCTTACTGAAATGTTAAAAGAACCTTGAAATATAAGAACAAAAATAAACTTTTTAAAATTATGAAATAAAATTCGAATTCTCCTTCTGGCCATCCAATCATATGCACCAATTATAATTGAATCGTTTATTAAAGAAACGAGCTAAGTGTAATTTTTCAAATTTTCGGGAAACAAAGAAAAATATTCTACCTTTGATAATACTAATAACTTAAACAAAATTTAGAATATTAGTTAACATTTTCTCGAAGGGGTGTTCTGTGTTCGATTCCCGGTAAGTCTTGGTTGTAATTGTCGACATTTATTGAAAGTGATGTATGAAGGCAGCCTATATAGACTAACATCTGTTTTTCTTATTCACTTTTAATCATTTTTGAGTACATGTCTTTTTCGATGATGAAACTTAGGTATTCGGAGCTATGATAAACATCGAATGTACTCAAAAATGAATACATTTTACTTATTTTTGAGTACCTATTTTTATCAGTGTATACAATCCACATTATGCTATATTATTATATATATTATATTGTTATATATTATATTGTTATATATTATATTGTTATATATTATATTGTTATATATTATATTGTTATATATTTTATTGTTATATATTTTATTGTTATATTGTTATATATTATTATATATTATATTGTTATATATTATTATATATTATATTGTTATATATTATTATATATTATATTGTTATATATTATTATATATTATATTGTTATATATTATTATATATTATGTTGTTATATATTATTATATATTATATTGTTATATATTATTATATATTATATTGTTATATATTATTATATATTATATTGTTATATATTATTATATATTATATTTTTATATATTATTATATATTATATTGTTATATATTATTATATATTATATTGTTATATATTATTATATATTATATTGTTATATATTATTATATATTATATTGTTATATATTATTATATATTATATTGTTATATATTATTATATATTATATTATTATATATTATATTATTATATATTGTATTATTATATATTATATTATTATATATTATATTATTATATATTATATTATTATATATTATATTATTATATATTATATTATTATATTATTATATATTATATTATTATATATTATATTATTATATATTATATTATTATATATTAAGTTATATTTTACTATAATTTTTAAAATCCAATTCCCAATGTAACCTAATGAAAATGTGTAACCCCAAATCGGTTATATCTCCGAATTAACGTTTGGAGATATACCCCACATCGAAAGAAAAAGGATTACATTACCAGTATTCATTCTATCTCTATATTATTTAAATATATGAAATACATAAACCCAATATCATTATTATATAGCTCCCCCTCCTCCCAATCTCCGTTTCTGAATAATAGTACCTAAGGGATGCGGTAGGGCGTTGAAATTCGACATAATTAATGGCCGTGATAAACTGGTCGTCAGATGTGTTGGGAGATTTCCCAGCAGTTGTGACCAATTTCATTAGGACAGTAGCGCGCGGAGAGGTGAAATCTCAGAGGTATCGTCCCCTTTCCTGCATTAAAAAGTCAAGCGGTTTATGAAGAAAGGCTGAATTAATCATAGAAAGATACAATTATATTAATTATTCATATTTTAATTCATTATAATATTTTTTTAGAGTACTGTTAATCAATGTTTCCGTAAAATTGAAAGCCTGTTAAGAAATTTTTTATGTACAGCTGCGGAAAAAAAAAACGTACCACCGATGATTATTTCGTAAGTTTTTATAGTAGAGCTAAACTTAATATACCATTTTGTAGGGAATAAAGTCTACTATACATTGATATACAAAAATTTTGCATAGGGGACTATCTTCATACTCGAATCCGCACCAACTTTAAAATTTTCAATAGCAACACCTACTTTTGATAGCGCAGAAATGTTCCCCGCCCTCAAAATAATCTAAATACAAATTTTTGTTAATTTCCTACATTTATATGCAGAGATATTAAACATTATGTATCGATCTTATTTGAGGGGCTACTTCCACAGTGAACAAAGTATTAGTGAGACTTCGAAATAAAGTACCCTGGTAGAAAATGTTTTGGCGTTAGCCTTGGTTCTTCTTTTTACGTGGTCATTCATTCCCCCACTCCCGTATACTCTTCGCCTCTATATAAGAATTTAGAATTTTATGCCAACGTGATCACAGCGCTTTATTTCTCAAAATTAGTAGATTTCTGTTAAGTTCTGCAGATTTTAAATTTGTGTATGACCCCTTAAATGATCATTTGATACACATTATAATATTGCCAAAAAACTACAAAGAGGAAAATCATGAAATTTTAGATATGCATATAAAACGTTTTTCTGAATCCATCACTATCAAAATATAGCATGGTTGCTATTCATAAATTTTATGAATATTAATATCCTAATTTAAATAAAATTAAAAAATATACATATAAGTAATCAAAGTTAGTGTATTTTATTTGGGTTGTTTAGAAGTAACACAGATAAAAATATCAGTTTAATAAAATTATTATTTCGAAAGATATGATTAAAAGTTTAAGAAATTCATTTAACATTACGAGTTCTAAACTTTCGATATTCATAATTAAAAAACTACTTAACCAAATGACTTGCAAATTGATATTCTACGATAAATTTTGTCGTAGATTTTAAATATTGAATCAAAATTGGGTGTTGCTATTGGAAATTTTAAAGTTGGTGCGGATTTTAATATGAAGATAGTCCCCTATGCAAATTTTTTGTATATCAATGTGTAGTAGACTTTATTCCCTACAAAATGGTATATTAAGTTTAGCTCTACTATAAAAACAACTAACGAAATAATCATCGGTGGTTCGTTTTTTTTTTCCGCGGCTGTACTTTATTCCAAAGTGGATTTTTTTATCAGTTAAAAAATTAAATAGAATAATATTTTTTCCCTAAAATGTCTGGATAATTGAATGCCAGATGACCGGACTTTAATTCTAAAAGCTTCCACAGAAAGACACTCTTAATCCAACGAAAAAAAAATCTAAATATTTTAATTATATCAAAAGTTGCGCGCAAACATAATTAAAAAAATATATACATATACACTGTTAAAAATAGGTACTCAAAAATAACCGAAAAATCTGAATTAATCATAGAAAGATACAATTATATTAATTATTCATATTTTAGTTCATTATAATATATATATATATTTAGAGTACAGTTAATCAACGTTTCCGTATAAATGAAAGCCTGTTAACAAATTTTTTGTGTACTTTCACAAAGCGGATTTTTTTTATCTATTAAAAAATTAAATAGAATAAAAAAAAATTCCTCAAATGTCTGCTTAATTGAATGCCATATGACCGGACTTTAATTCCAAAAGGTTCCACAGAAAGACGTTTTTAATCCAACGAAAAAATAATCAAAATATTTGAATTATAGCAAAAGTTCCGCGCAAACATGATTTAAAAAATATATACATATACACTATTAAAAATAGGTATTCAAAAATAAAAATAATGTACTCATTTTTTAGTACATTCGATGCTTATCATAGCTCCGAATACATAAGTTTCAATTTTGAAAAAGATATGTACTGAAAAATGAGTATAATGAGTAAAAATTAATAAAAAGAGTAAGTTTGTCAGGTTGCTCTGTTAAGATGGCTTGAACAGAAGCTGATAATAGCAATATTAAATCACACTGCTCATTTTTGAGAACGTACGATTACTTAAATTTGAGTACATCATCGATCATTTACGATGCAATTTAAAAAAAAAAAAAAAAAAACGAGTTGCTTCAGGTACTCAATTTTAAGTACCTTTTATTTTACAGTTTACATGTCGAATTGATAACCTCCTCTTTTGGGACCAAGGTTGTGGCTGGAAGTCGGTTAAAATAACTAAAACATGTCATTAGTTTATAACTCATTTATAAAGCGTATGTATTATAAAACTTTCTGATGTCGTTAAATGTCAGTTACAGTGTAATATAAACAAAATTTTTAATGAATTTTTAAGAATACTTAGCATTGAATTTAAGAAATATAAAACTTGGTATGCTTACTCAGGCTCATCGGCATTTAAAAGTCTAATAATAAGCTTGAAATATTTGCTATTTCAATTAAACATTTATTTTTTTACAATTTAGGTTTACTTTCTATGTTGGTACATTTGCCTACTTTTTTGCATTTGAAGGGACAGGGAAGAAGAGAGGAGGGGGGGGGGGAATGTTATTTATATAGAGTGATTATGCTAAAAACATGAACAAAGATTTATGCATCCTGAACATTTAATAACTAATGTAGACACGTTTTTGTGACATCATTCTTATGACAATCATAATTCTACTCTTTTCACGATTTAGTTCAACGATACAGCCAGAGGTACATTTAGAAAATTCAATACTATAGGCACAATAGCACTGATGGGGACCCCGTCTAGTGAAAAGAAGCATCGAAGAATAAAAAACATCGCATAATAAGTTAATTATTCATTAAAAAACAAGAAAGTATAACAAATAAATACTGAATTGCTACGAAAAATTGCAAGAATAATAACGAATTTCTTTAAGATATATGTAATTTTTACGCACTTTATGTGTGATTAAATAGAAGTTGGGGCCCCTAAACACAAAGGCCCTATGCCCTGCGTAGGTGACGTACCCAATGATAAATTAGGCCATGGATACAACCCAGTAGCTAACATAAAGCGGTAAAATATTAATTTCAATAAAAAGTTCACCCAAATAGTTCTTCTTAAACCCTCCATTTAAATTTTTATTATACATTTTATTAGTAACTAATATCTATTTATCTATATACATATTTATAAAGGTAAATAGTTATTACAATGTTGATAAAATTATATAGATTTTTAGGCATTATTTAACACTATTTTATAGGAAGCTTCTTAAAAAATGAAACAAGAAAACCCGAACAATACGGAAGATTTTCTTTTAGGCACAGCTTTAATAACATTTATAAAATTCTCCAGAACATCCTTTTTACATTCTTCCATTCCTTTTCACTTTTCGCAGACGAGAAGTTCTCATCCGTTATCTCAAAGGAGCCCTTTTATCTCGCACAAAGGAAGTTTTCACTGCGCTTTTTCACAGTCCTTTTCTTGGGGTTCTAGGAACTGCAGACTTGACGACACACCTGTGAAACAGAAGTTTCAGGTTCTGGAAAGCACGGGAATAAATGCATTCTCGTGCCCTTTTCACTTTTCTTAGGCGTTTGAACATAGGCGTAGGAAGTAGGGGGGCTGGGGGTGCTCGAGCCCCCCCAGGAATTATTTTGAAGGGGCTCAGCCCCCCCTAATATTATACTATTTTTTTTAAGAAAAATTACTTAAAAACCAAATTGTAGAAATAGAGAATTCATATAAAGAGGCATTCAAAAGGAAGCGACCCTTATTTATTCTAATCGTATTTTAAAGTGGGGGGAATTTGCTTTGAAAGCTACAACGCTAAAGCTTTAAAGAGTAATTTTCAGAATAATGTAAAAAATACGCTTTTAAATAAAAAAATATTATTTGTGGACATTTCATAAATTATAATCGTATTTCCCATAATTTATTTCCTTTGAAATAATAAACCATCAGATTCATGCACTATTTTCTAAACAGCTTATATAGTTGAAATTTCTTCTTTTAGAAAATTAGATTTTATTAAAGAAAGTTAAATAGAGACGAATTCCTCAAATCTGAAAAAATTCATATTTTAGCGTACAATACGGACATTTGAAATTACTATTAACCTTTTCCTGGTAACTTTATGTTCTAAAGCTGTCCAAACAAAAACGGATACAAGTTAAAACATTTAACAAGTTAAACACTTGTTTGTAAAAATTTAAAGCATTGATTGTTTTTTAATTGTTTAATAGCTTGCAACTCCGTACTATTTTATATTGTATAACAATATATATATTGAAAAAAAATTCAGCCCCCCCTGAAAAAAAGAAGTTCCTACGCCACTGACACACATGTCAACTGGTGAATTTTTATTTTACAGAAAAGAAAATATAGGTTAAATAAAAGTGTAATTTTAGAGTCGAAATATAGATATTGGGCTTTTATTATTTTACACGTAGATCCTTTGCATTACTTTAATCTCGAGTGATTTTTAACTATTTAACAGATATCTTATTAGTATAGAAATCCAGTGACCTTACAATGCTTTGCTATTAATGTCGTGGGTTCAAGAACAAGGCATCTCCACGGTTTTAAATATTTAATTTACACTTTGTCACCTATTCCTATAAATAAAAAATCATATATCGATTGGTGCAAGAACCAGACAGCTAGCTCTAAGTAATGGTTATAGACATATAAAAGTAAATTACCTGTACTTTTGTATTATACGATGCAAAAAAACGTGTTTTTGTCCTTTCTGAACTATTTTGAAAACTGGAGCTGCATTGTTCTTACACTCACATCTTTAATTGTAAAAAGATTAACAAATTTACACACCGCCATTCTCATTGTACAAGGTGGTCACATATTGTTGACGAATGGTCATTGTTTGTCTGTACCACATTTAGCTGTGTTGTCACTAATAAAATATTATTTTGTCCAACAACTCGTATATGATTTAAACAAGCGACATGTTTAAAATATAAGCTAAGTAGTTGGGTAAAAATATTCTATTTGTCCTTATTGGGAAATCGAAAGTCACGTAATTACCACTCTAACTCACTCGAGCTTTTTAATATCTACTTTATAAAGTATAAAATATGACATTTTAAAAAATGAAATCTTTAAAGCATACATAAATACACAAATTGGATCAGATAAAAGTTCTATTATTAAGGCCTATTTTGAAATTCAATAATAATAAAACCAGTTATTCACTTGTTTAATCCTAAATATAAATACCGAACTTTTAAAAAATATCAAACACAATGTACGAACATGTGTAATAAATTCTCCTCCAAAAACTGAACTATCCGCATTCCGAAATTTACATGATCGTAGTGCTAAACATCTGGCAGACGATTTATTTTCCATAGAAGCTAATGTTTTTTTAGACAAAATAATATAACTATTTGTAATAATCAATTGATGTATATAATAAATCATAATTTCTTAAAGTAAAAATAATCTGTTTGTAAATATAATTTATTTTGTATTGATCATTTTCAAAAAATAATAGTTTTTAGAATAAGAATTACTGTAATTCGTAATCGTTTGGCTTTTAAAAATTTATAGACTTGCGTTTGCTTTCTTGTTCTTGGTTTTGTGTAGCAGATAGGCACATGGCTTATTTATGAAAATTCATTTTAAATTACTTAAAGTATTTGAAACAATATAATGAAGAATAATCAACATAACAGCTTCTAATACACGTAAGTATATTATAAAAAGATTCTTCAGTTTTTCTTGAGCGAATGTTAAAACATTCTTTATCGAATTAGGTTTAATATAAAATTGCATTAATAAACTTGCATTGTCATGTAACATTTCAACCATAATTTGTTTTTATTCTTTAGCAGAAAAAATATACTTCAAAGCGAAATGTAATTCTTATTAAAAACTAAATTTACGTTCCTTAAATATGACATTCTTAGTTATTCATTAATTTTACTAGAAACTGCATAACAATTTTATTCTTAGTTTTATAAAGCTGTCATTGCTTTAATATAAGCCTTTTATTCGGTACAGATGTAGTATAGGACATTTGGCGAGGGAGGTTTTTTTTGGCGTGTTTTATAGGGGCGATAAATTTATAGTATGGAAACACTACCTGGCATTGTTGGTATGTTCCGATTCTTGTGGCGACTTTCAATCTGGCAACCCTATGACGTCATAGCGCTGTTTAACGGCAATTTTTCGTTGCCAAAAACAAAAACGCGCCAAATATCCTATACTACATCTGTTCCTTTTATTCTTGTTATTTATACTATTTTGTGTACAAAAAATATGCAGTCTAATTCAGGAACTTTGAAATTTACTCGCAAACCTTTTTTAAAACAATTCAACGGCATTAATTATTTAATATTTTATGTAAATGATTTTTTTTAATCATATTTCAATACTTACATTTTAAAATCATAAATAAGGAAACAATAACAATTGAAAAGAAGACAACGAATACAGCAGATAAAATATTCTATGTATCTATCCTTTAAATAATTAATTTTATAAATTTTGGAACTTATATTTTAGAATTTTTATCACAATTATGATTTTTTTATAGTTCTTATTTTAAAAGTTCCATATCATTAGTTCTATTAATACAAATTTTGCTTTGTAAAATAAAATGGGGTGTGGGTGTATTAGTGCACGGTTAAAATAATTTTACTTGAAACATCATTTCAGTGGCAATAGTCCAATTGCGGCCGAAGGGAGCTGGGTTACTTCGCTTTATTTCAACATTTTAAAGCATAGACGCCTAATTTCGTATCGAACCAATTTATCGTGCTATTTACCACTTAGTTATGTTGTTAGAATGGCTCACCCTAAAAGTATGTCCATTCTTATGTAGCCCGTGAAATTGATTTAAATTAAAAAATAGGTTACATAGCTGATTAAAATATTCCGATGTATCTCCATGTAATTCATTCTAAAGACGTTTCACGTCTCTAAATGAAAAAGAATGCTTGAAATCGAAGTTGCCACAAGGCAAGCCCAATCTTCTCTTACAGAAGATTGAAAGAAGAGGAGAGCGGGGGAGAGGGAAGATCCTATCCGGTTCTATGGGCCCAGGTGCCGAAGACACGGTTTCGAACAGGTGAGGGGGGGGGGGGGGAGGATCCACACCTGACCCACGATCGAGGTGGACGGGAGGAAAATAAGCGCAACAAAATAAAAGCGTGCTGTTTGCGGATTATCATTATTGTTATTTTCCTCTTTTTTTTTTCTTCTTTTTCTTTTCGACGTCAATATTGCTCACCGCACTTGCTTACCTCAACCACTTTCACAGGTGCGACCGATCGTTCTTTACCTGCGGGCTTCTTTCGCCAGGTGAAGGGTTATTTGCATAGCTGCATGTTCCTCCTGTGGAATCGATGGCGATTCCTGTTGGTTTCCACGGGTCTTGTGCGTGATCATCGACTTGTGTCGGTTTTTTTTTCTTTCCTATGTGTTTTGTTCTGGATTGAAGGGAGATTTGCATCCGCTTGCATGTGTGGGCGAGACAGCTGAGCTGAGATCAGCGCTGTCGGATTTATTTTTATCATGACGTGGAATGGTAGAAAGATACTGTGATGCAACTCAAAATTTTTTTACTGTGATGTACTCACACTGGCCAGTGAGTCTGAAAGTACCTGGAGTGAATATTGTAATGAACTACCTTTTGCACGTATAATTGCATGTAGACGTTTAGGTATAGGTTCTACATTAGTTATTTAAACATATATACATATTGATGAGCAATGGTTATTGTTTAGCTGTTTAACTACATATAATAAACCATTATATCACCATTCAACTACTTTGCCTGTTGCTAAGCGACTTGTTTAACATACAGGGTGATCACAAATTGTTGGGCGATGGGCATTGTTTTACTGTACTGTATTGCATTATAAAAAAAAATCCAACTACTTTGCTTATATTTTAAACAGGTCGCTTATCTAGGATTACCTTTATATTTTTAGTGAAATCGGGAAACTCTCCAAGGTGGAGGCAGAGTATAGTATAAAATTCTAATAGCTGCCTATCGACGAATTTCTTTCATAACACAAGCACACAGTTTGAAGAGGTAAAAAAAATTAAGGCGTCAGAAAGCAAGGAAGATACCATTTTTAAAAATGTTTGGTTAAAGAAAATTACACTAATAAAGAATTGAATAAAACTGAAATACCAAAACTTTTAATTTTCAGTTTGAACTTTGCTCTGGATAAGGAGGTTCATTCGGTTTCTCATCTCCTCTTTCGTTTTTTTTTCAGTAGATACTTCTTGAATGAGAGAATTTTATTCAAAAAAAGTCTTATTAATATATTTTTAGAATTCTAGACATAATAAAATGAAATTTATTTTGACGTTCCGCAGACAAATTTCTCTCTCCCCGCATTTACTGGCGTAAATTCGGATACTTTGAAGCTCCAGACACTAGCGCGGACGTGGGCTTGAAATCAGAACTGTCCGGGTGTATGGGAACCCTACAGCTTTAGTAGCAAAAACAAAATAGCTTAAATTTTGTAAAAAGTATGGTTTATTATGTTTAGTTAAACGGCCAAGCTATGACCACAGCCAAATAATTTGTGATCACCTTATATAAGCAAAGTAGTTGGATATATATAAAGTTAATAAATAATAATTAATAACGCCCAACAATTTTTGACTACCCTGAATACTTTGGTAAAAGCTTTTGTCATCTGTTAGGGGGGGGGAGATAGATAGATATAGAAGTTAGTTGCAGCGTAGAGGAACACTTTTGTCGCACAATCCCTCTGAAATGGCTCCGAACACAGTCTGGAACAATTGTTTTCGAAACAAAGCTACATTTATTTGGATAAGTTTTGCGGGCTTCGTTTCAACTTTTAAATGTCTTCGATAAAAGTCTGCCGTTTCCTCCATTCTGCTGTGTTTTGTGTGAAATGAACAAACAGCATATGTAGGCAGGTATTCTGAATACGTGTCATTCACATTGTACATGAATTTTGAATAATCGCAATCAACATTTCGAGAAATATTCACAGTTTCGTAAATAGTTGGTATGTTAGTATATTTACCAAAGATAAGCCTTTACAAGTATGTGGGTGCAAAATTACTTTACATCTACATCTACTTAACTTTTGAAACAGATACTTTCCTTTTATACATACTATTAAAATTTATATACTTTTTTAACAGCAGGAATGTTTTCAGTTTGTAATTTTTACAAGTGAATAAAAAAAATCATAACAGTTTCTATGTTCGAAATCGTTTAAGTTGTCTTCAGTTCATAGGTAAATAATCGAAAAGGAACGAAAGAGCATGTTTGTATTGAATGTTGTTTTCATCATCGCAAGGGATGCATTGCACATTAATAATTTTTTTTAAACTGGAAAAAAACGATTCTACTTCAAAACACCAAAAGTAATAACTTATTATGAATTGTATATTGTTAATTTTTAAATAAATAAAAAAAAAACAGGCTACTCGTATAATATTGTCTTTTGAAGTTTAGATTTAATCCTCTTCATTTGTTAAATTTTCTAAAAGAAATTCAAAACAAAAAGCTCGATTTTGGCGAAGAAAAATTAAAGTCATTGGAGAATCAGAATAAAAACAAATTTGACGTTTGCGTTTCTCATATTTCTAAATTATTATTTAAACAATATATCGCTCGATTAAAACATTTCAACAAGTTTGAAATTTAGAAACAACCATTCTGTTTATTCATAGATGGCATCATTATCAACGGTTCGCTTAAAAAAAAAAGTTTAAATAAATTATTTTAAAAGCATTTTATTAAAAAAAAAAAAACGTTGATATTTATGAGATGAACATACGATTCATCACTGCTCCTGAATTTTTTTTTATTTTGAGAACTCATGTGTTAAGATCCTTTGCGTATTTTAGCAGTAAAAGGGATCTTTACTACAAAAATAATATATATGATGATAGGAAAAAAAAAGGTGATTGCTATAGACCACACACAACCTTAAATCAACCATAAAAGATTGATATATACAGTCACGAATGAATTATAACGCGAAGTCATTTGAAGCGGAGAAATCTCTTATAAAAAAACAATACTTTTCCCAATTAGCTGTGCAGCAAGAAGTCCGCCAATGCGGCAACCCCGTCGGTGGAACGCAACAGCATTCCAAATCACCTGTCCGCACAAACCGGCCACAACGTGATCTCACCTATGCACAGGTGGCAAGCCCCAAGGCTCCCCTGTCCATACCTTCGCTTCTTCTTCCCGATTCGATTAACCCCAAGGGCCGAAAGGGGAAAGAAACACGCAAGAAAATTAAAGAAGAAACACGAAGTGCTGCTCTTCAATATAAAAGACGGAATTAACAACAAAACCAAAACTTGCCGTTGCGTCAGTTAACAATTTCGGTCGTTGCGAAGGTTGTTAGTTGGGTGATTTCGCAAGTGAGGTGCATCCAGGTGGGGAGGGGGGGGGGAGAAGAGTGTAGGGGGGAAATGCAGGAATGTCGCATGGACCTCAAGGGTTGTGTTGTCTTCAAAGAGCATCTTTTTTTTCCTCTTTTTTTTTATTTTGGAAATGCCAACTTTTTTAATATGTTGAAAACTTTTCACTTGAGTTTTTTTTTTTTTTTGAAGGGTTTATGTTTTATACTTTGTGTTTCTTTTTTGGTTGCGTTACTAGCGCGATCGAGCTGAAGACAAAGAAAAAAAAGTTAAGGTTAATATATATTTTTTATATTATAGAAAATGTAGAATTAACTCTGATTTTGTCTTACTAAAAATATAAAGCCTCTTTTATCAAATGTATGTAAGACAATATCAAATACAACGAATAAAAAAAATTCTCTACACTTTTACGAATTGATGAAATTTATAGGATTGGTTCCTCTCACAATATGTTGTCTTTATCTAAACTAATAAAATTATTGGGAGGGAAGTTTGTGTTTGATAGTTCATATTTCAGAAAATATTGGCCGATTTATATGAGATTGGTAAAACCATAGTTTTCACTCGGAAAGTGTATTAGATTATTTATATATCGAAAGATAAGTTATAGTTATTTAAAAATTTTCACTGTATACTTTTTCAATTGGCGTAAAAGTTAAATTTGGTTCGCGCTAATATCAGTATTTATTGATGGATCTTAATGAAATTTGACAAATTTAAAATAGTAGTTCAGTAGCAGGTTTTTTTCCCCAATGTATTATGTGATGACATGTTGAAAAGGAAATGATTTATAACAGCTTACCTACCTTACTTCGCCTTTTTTTCTCTATTTATCAAAACATAACCTTTTTCTAAAATCCGAAATTTTAACCATTTAAATATCATATAATAGGTTTTTCATATTTATCTCATTTAACCCCGTGCAAAGAACTGGTACTTATTCTAGTTATTTAATAAAACTCGGTGTCCAAAATTCGAATTCATTAACATGGGCGTTTGGTAATTCCACTTGATGCATATTTTTGAATACTGGTATGATGCGAAAATTAGCATATTTTTTTTAATTAATAGTCATATTAGTTATTCTATAGTTTTCTAGAAAAACCATGTTTTGTGTTATTATGATTTACAATGATTTATTTAGTATTTTATAAAAAATTCTGTGTTTTAAAACAAGTATAGAACATTAAATAAATCTATAAAAATAAATCAAATAATTTAATAAAAGTAGATGAAGTAATCTGCAATTTAAAAAAAAATCACTTTTCGGGTAGGAAAAGTGTTTTTAAGCTATTCATTAATTTCTAATAGATTGAAAAAGCTTTAAAGTATTCATTACAATTCAGAAGATGAAAAAATCGCATTATTCAATAAAGGATTATTTAGAAAAATTCAGTCAAAAACATTTTACTAAGGTATCGTAACTTGGGGCTACTTGGACCTAAAAAATATTTTAAACCACTCCTGACTGTTAGTTAAATCGCTGCCTGTACGAGAGATGGTGATTCGTATCTTATTTTCATGACAGCAGGTACATGAGTGATTTAAAAAAAAATTGTTTGTCCAAGTAACCCCAAGTTACATACTTTAATGCATTTAAATATTTATTATACAAAATTCAACGACATTTTCTGTCATTACAAATATATTAAAATACAAATACAACGTTAAAATACGCAATAAAAATCCGTATAATCCGGACATGTTTCGGGAGATACATCACCCTTCATCAGCGGAAAATGTAAAGTCTCTGTGTAATAAAATATAAATAAACCCAGAAATTTAAAGTGTTGCCAAAGAACAAAAAACTAAAAAACTATTTCAATCGGTTGGAGTTAACTATTGTGTGCCAACCTTCGAGCATGGATCCTTCATAGTAGAGAAAACATACTGTTATAATCTCGCTAACATCAAAGTGAGGCCAACATGTATGGCCTCAGACACGTGTTAATTACGTCATTCCATTAATAAATTTTCACTGTTACACATTTCCCAATTCATCAGCCAATCGCGAGTATTTTTTAATTCATAATTTTGAAAAGAAGTCACGTGTCTGCAGCCATTCGGTCTGAGATGTTGGTTTCACGATTATGACGTTATATTCGCTCTACTACAGTCCATTCATGCTCGAAGGTGCCAACAAGTGGGAAATAATGGGACCTCAAATGTTTCATTGACAATCGAGTAAATATTGCTAAAAATATGAAAGGCCTCCAGGAAGTCAAGTTCAACTGGAGATTTAGGAGTGAGGCTAAATGAGTTAGAAAAATTAAATATGTGATCATGTTCCTAAGAGTGCTTGGCAATGGAGGACTTCTTTATTTCTTGTTTAACAGATTTTTTTTTTTAATTTCTGGGTTTATTTATATTTTATTACACACATACTTTACATTTTCCGCTGATGAAGGGTGATGTATCTCCCGAAACATGTCCGAATTATACAGATTTTTATTGCGTATTTTAACGTTGTATTTGTATTTTAATATTCTTAACGCAATGTTTTAAGACGAATTTTTATCTCATTACAAATATATTAAAGATCTAACATAAAACAATATCGCAACTATCGTTTCACATTACAGAAATTAATGCTATGATCCGAAGAGTTTTTAGTAATCCTTTTCACAAAAACACGCTTCGCAAGCTTAATCGAGTTCCTCGCGAGCAAATGCTTGAATTTTAAAAGATAGAACTGTTTGCACTTGTCTTATGAGGAATTAAATACTATCTCCTTCTGCTTTTCTGTTGCTCATTAGCATTCATGAGAAGGGGGGAGAAAGCAATTTACGAATGGAAATGGGATTGAAAATTCTCTCAGAAGTTGAAAGTTTTTCTCCGGAGAAAGTGGAGCAAAGCAAAACGTGACGTAAAAGTCGAATGCTTTACGTGAAGCAGCATAGGGTCGAAAATGAAATAAATAAAAAAAATTATCATCCTACGTTTATTTTTTTTTAAAGATTTTTTCCCCTCGTACTTTCATTTTCAACAAAACTCATGCAAAACGAAAAACACAAATTAAAAAAAAATAGAAAGTGTATCAAAAACTATCTCTTTTCAATGGTAATCGATTTCCTTTATTTGTTTCACAGTATCTCGCTGAATATCGGAAATATGTCACAATTTTGAAATCTACTAACGTTTTTTTTGTTTTATGCTGAAAATACATTACGAAGCTCCGAATGAAATATATTTTATTTGCTTTTTATTGAAATACAGTGGACATTCTAATACTTCAGATAAATTAAATTAATTTGACAGCAAATCAAAATAACTTTGTAAATCACGGGAAATTAATTATTTATTGTAGTACCTTTCAGAAGTTTGTCACCCATTATGAATATTTTTTACAAATTTAAAGACTGAAATATTTGTATAAATAAGAGTGTATAATTTAAATTATTTTTATAAAAGAATTAAATAAACTTGTAAAAAGTAATTATCTCTTCTCTGCTTTTTTTTTTATTTCGAACACACACTAACTGTTTAAAATATCAGAAAAATTCATAAATATAGAAGTTGATAATATTCATTAATTGTAATTGAGATTTTTTAATTAACTTTAATAAACTCGAAAATACATATTTTAATCATTACCTAAGTTTTCTTTAATTTGTAAGTGAAAAAATACCAATTATTATATTATTATTAAAAAGTGGTATTGTTCTTATTTAACTTTTTTTAATTCAATGCTAAAAATGAATATATTTAAATGTCACTAAATTGTCTTAAATATACTCCGATTAAAGTTTTTTTTTGTCAAAACAGCAGATTTAACTTTAAAACTTATGAAATTACGTAATGTTTTATGATCTATTTATATAGGATTCGCGATAAAAGAAATTCTGTTAATTTGACTAAAAGTTTCATTGAAACTTTTTTTGGGGAAGCTTTCGTCAATTTTGAGCAACAAGTTTTAAAAACTTTTACTTTACTTTAGTATAAAATACTATAAGAAACATTACGAGTATATGAACCATTACTGAGCATTGAAAAACACTTTTAGTTTGATCTCCTATAAAAAATATTATGTCATTTCCTCAATTTTTTATAATTTAGTTAAATTATAACAAATACAACATTATATATGCTATAAAATCAATGCCCAATGATATTAAACTTTTTCACATTAACCATTCAGCTGGATACTTCTGGATACTTCACCTGGATACTTTTCTTTACGTTAAAAGACATAGTATATAAAATTTAATTAATCCTTTAATTACATCGTGCATGAGATTCTTCATGTTAATAAATGGATTGAAAATAATTAAAAATAAGGAATCAAATAAAGAGTTTAGCTCATCATAAAAACAGAAAAAATAATATCCATTAACATCAAAGTAACGTACTTTGAGATGATACACACAATATATATATTTTTACAAATTATCTATTTAGCAATAGAAAATAATATATATCACATAAATAGGTTTTGTTGCCAAAGTGTAAAGTCTCGATTTTATCTGAAAATAGTCAACAACAAATGCTTTCTGTATTGAAGTACTCAACTATTTAGAATTAGGAAGCTTGCACTATTTAGTTTTATATTCATAATTCCATTAACAAATTATTATATTAATAGCCTTGAAGACCATAATTTGTTCCAACTAATAGGTACTTTTATTATTTTATTCTAATTTCGGTATGTAATAAATATACATTTGAGAGATGGAAAATATCTTTCTTATTATATAAGAATTATTTGTGCCGTATTTATAATTAATCGGTCATTTTTCAATTTGGGAGGAACATTGCAAAATAAAGTTATACACTAATATTATGTTACTTTGTAACACTATTTTTGTCGTGTATGTACCAGAACCGGTACCTGAAACAGAAGAATTATTAATCGATATAAATATTAAATTTAACTGTGTATATGCTTCAAAATAAATAATATTTAAATTGTTGCAATTACTATACAAACACTATTTCTTACGTGTATAACTTCTTTGTAGAAACTGCGCAATTATGAGGTTCAAATTATAACTTATCAATTAAGACTTATGGTGTAAAATGTCTTGAAAATCCGCTACTTGTAGCGCGAGGGATAGAAACACTGTTACCCTTTTTGGGTGATCCATTCTGACACTTATTACTCCGTGGAAAATAGCATGAGTGACATACATTTGTCCTCGTTCGACAAAAAAAAAAATAAGACATCGATGTGCGGTAAAATCTTGAAATAAAGTACAGGAAGAGCATATATTCAATCGGAACAGATTGTGTATTTTCCTCCTGTTTTCTCAAAGTTTCCGACGTCGAGACCAAACCTTATTTTTATAATCTACTGAAAGGACTTTTTTCGTAAAACCCTTCAGACGTGATCCGACACAGCCACACCCGATTTTTATATTAAAACATCAAGAAAATCGTGATGGGATTGAATTTTATAAGAAAGAGTAAGATAGAGAGTGAAAACAATGAGCCAATTAAGAAGCAGGTGGGGAAAGATGGGAGGGGGCTAAGCAAATCAGTGGCTATTAAGTTATAGGAAACGATTTCTAGCAAGGACGCAGCTGATAAAAAGCAGGTGTCTTTTAAACACTTAATTTTGTAGAGGAAATTTTGATGGATGGAAAATTGGAGCATAAAAATATAAGGATATAATAATAAGAGGTATAAAACGTTCAAAGGTGTGTTATTAGTGCTGTAAAATGTTTTCACCATAGGTTGATATGATTCATTTGTGGGTTTTAAAGAGCTATGTCTTCTCACTATCGAAATTTATTCTGAATCTCTTACACATTTATTGCGGGTCTGAAAGGGATTTTCTGGAGGGCGATTGAAATTTTTAAATCGAATTTTTACTTATTGATTTACTTACTGAAAACTCTTTAAATTGTAATGAAAGGCTTATCGTCATTTTTATAACTTTAATATAATTTTTTTTTGTATTTATATTAGTTAGTTTGCTTTTTATAATTATTCTGTGCTCAATTTCAGTTAAAATCAGAAGATTTTTTTTTTAAGTTTGAAATATTAAAATAATTTTATGTGTTCATATTTTTAAAATATAATTAAAAAAATGTTTTCAACTTTTACTAATTAAAAACCCGATATTTGATACTTCCACATTCTCTATATTATTATTTGTTGTTCACTATTTGACACTTCGTTGCAATTTTTGTGCAACAAAGTACACGTGGGTTCACATTCAGAAAGCATACCTTTTCAGATAATAGGTCATTTTTTTTCATATAAAAACGATATAATCAAACGGTTTCGTACGAAATTATTCGACTGATGTAATTCCATCATAGTATTCCAATTTATATATTTTTTAACAATTTATTTACTTAACGGAGGTATACATTTTACCTCTGTTACATGTGAAACTTTTTTTTTAACTTCCAGATCATAATTTGCTTTTAAAATGAAAACATATCTTGAATTATCATATAATAAATAATTATCAGGTGCTAAATAATTATGGAATCTTTGATTTTAAATATTGGGTTTTGCCTTTTTATGTATACTCCTTTATAATTACGATTCTTATACAAATACAAATAAATATAAATATTAAAAACCAAAAACAGACTCAAGGTTTAGAACACGACTCAAATAAGAACAGGAACTTTTCCGTACAATAAATAAAAAGCAAACAAATTTTTTTTAAAACTTATATACATTATTTTCTAAAATTAAATATGTATTTGAAGCTGTTTTTAAGTGTGTGTCTATTTTTTAAACCGGTCTCAAACCGTTTATCTACTCCGTTATGGTCGCTAAAAGACAGGGTTAATTAATAAAGAAATTTATTCTTTTTTTTTCCCAATTGCTTTTATAATGCATTGTTTACGTTTTCAGTCAGTTATTTTACCCTAAATTAACATGGGTTCGAAAGATAAACACTAAAAAACTGTATACTCCGTTACGATATTTTTGTAACTGTATTTAAAAAGTATATAAATATTCAATAAACTGGAAAACAACATAAATTTTCTTTAAAGGTTGTTTGAGTTGGTTTAAATTTGTTATGTGTAAATTAATTTGAAATTTCTGCCGATTTTTTAAACAAATATTCATTTCTTTAAAAGTAAACTTTTAGAATAATGACCCAAATATTAAATACTTTTTAAAAATTATATTCTAAAAATATGATTCTTTTGGAAGATGGCGGCTGCTGCATTTAAAATTCTTCATTAAGTACAAATTTATGTAATAGGAACGGAGTTTACAAATCCATGTGCGTGTATTAAGTTCGCGCCTGATTCTTTTGTTACATAAAAATTATATAAATATTCATTAAACTCTGGGACTACATATATTTTGTTAAAAGGTTGTTCAAGGAGTATTGCGTAAATTAATTTTAGATTTTTGTATTTAATTTGTTTTTTACAAATTTTCTCTTCAAATGTACATTTTCTAGATAAATTCCTATGTAGAACTGGTCATTTTTGTTTAAAAATCCTCCCAAACAAATATTTCACAAGTTCATGAAAATTATTAAGCATATATCAGAACAAATAAACAGAAGCATATTAAAGTACTCAATTAAATTAAAAAACTCGGAATACAGGAAATGTCACTATTATATCCTGAGCATAATGCTAATAAATGAATAATAATTGACAAATAGTTAATTTCACAAAAATCCTATGCCTTGCATATCATCACTAATCCTAAAATTAATATAAAAAGATACTATGTACAATAAGTAAAATATTGCAAATTCATCATAAAAAAAATTGTAAGGAAGAAAAAAATACAATTATCAATATATATTTGTTAAGACAAAGGTATGCTTTATTCGAAGAAATCAACGAAAATAAGCTATAATTGCAAAAATTACATCTGCTCCGAAACGAAACAACCATCTCTTTGACCCGAAACCCATCCTCCAAACAAATCTCTTTCCATATCTCCAACCACACAATAACAAAGTCACAAAAGCCGCCATTACGCTTTCCATCCCAAAAAGCCCCTTCGCCAATTAGCGACCCCTTCCCCATTCGGCGTTTTTCTCTCCACGTACACACGCGGAATTCTACAATGAATGAGTCGTGAAACAAGTGCCCCAAATTAAATCCTTTAATTGCGCCTGTACGGCTCGCTTCTGCGCGCGGCCATTAAAACGAGACCGAAATTCCCCTCCTCCTCCTCCTATAATCCCCGCAGCGTTTTCCCTCCTCCTCCTCCTCCTTTTTCCCTGGGAATTGGGAATAATGGGAAGGGATTCCTCCTACCCGCCTCCTCCTCCCACCTCCTCCTTCGTCAGCTGGTTGCGAGGTGCACATCTGGTCAGAAGCGCGCCCCGTCTGTCCCCCGTTGCCTTGGAAACCCGCATCCAACGAGGAGAGAGAAAGAGAGAGAGAAAACCGATGTGGATTGGGAGGGTTGCAACTTTTGGCGAAGTTAGCGCCTTTTGTTTCAATTCAATTGTGGGAAAGAGATATCGATGTCTAATGGACAGATGTGTTAAGTGCATTCTATTAAATTATAGATTAAGATAAGAACTCATTTGAATACTTAAATTGTAATATATTTAGTGCTTAATTGTTGTTGGTAAAAACAATTATTTCGATTGACGGTATGCTCCGATTGTTGTTTTCTTTTCTGTATGAATTTGTCACAAACTTTCAAATGTTTCTGTGAAAAATTAGTGAATAGTCACTTACCGATGTACACTAACCCATGGGGTTTGGTTATAAAGGTTTTGTTTTCAAGGGTTCTATAACAGTAGAGTTTAAAATATAAAATTGATACCAGTTGATACAAATAAAATAAATTCAAAAATTTCGAAAATGTAAGCAGTAAACAAGCATGGCATTATCTAATATAAAAATAATTATGTATTTTTTCAGTTAGCGTTTATCAACACCGATTGAGATTTTCACATGTATTTAAAGCGGTTATTTTTTAAATATTTAATAAAAGTAACAGTAGAAAATCCACGAAGAAATTGTTGAAAAGGGAAAGTAAGTTAAATTTTCAAAAAGTGTTGATTTTTATTTTCGTAGGTATCTTTTTAGAAAATTTATTACTGTTTACCACATCAAAATCACTACAAAAAAATTGTGTGAATGTCGATTTTGTGTCAAATCTATCCAGTAATTATAGAAAAACTCACACAGCTAAAGTGTGATTTCTTACTGTGTTCTGACTAAGTAATCAAAACTTAATAAAGTCTGATTCAGTTCAGTGACTGAGTGTATGAGTGAATGAGTGTATTAATAATAAAAAGAAAGTCACACACTAAGTCTATTTTTTTGTATCAGTGACATTTTTCTATATTTTTAATAATAAGTATTAAAAAGTGATAAAAAAAAGGGTGGATGACAAAAGTTTCTAGTTTAGAAAATTTTCTAGCAATTAAATAAATAACTTTTAATAAATAATAATATTTATTATTATTTACTTTAATGTTCTTATAAATGTCGAGGTATTTAATTTTCAATTTCAAATATATTTTACAATATTAATTTTCATGGCAATAAAATTAAAGACTTTTATAGAAATCAATAAGAGAAAAGTTGCTTTCTGTGCTGTCAAAGAAATTTGTAGCTATTTGTTCTTTATTAAATATCATAACTCAAAAAATACCGGACCACACACCAAGTGATTTATAAATAACTATTGACATATTTAATTTTCAATTTCAAACGTATTTTACAAAAATTTTCATGACAATAAAGTTAAAGACTTCTATTGAAATCATAAGAAATCAATAAGAGAACAATTGCTTTCGGTTCTATCAAATAAATTTGTAACTTATTTGTTCTTTATTGAATATCATAACTCAAAAACATATCGGACCACACACCAAGTGATTTATAAAATCTTCAAATAAACAACTTCTAACGAATCGAATGAAGATTGAGCTCTAAATATTGACAAGTAGGAAAAGAAGATTGGGTTGTTCCACAGAAGCGTAACCAGATCAATTAAAAGGTAAAAAAAAAACGGGACACTCACAAAAAACAAACTTTCATTTACAAATATCCAACCTTGTTTATCCTTGAGGCGTACCATCAATAACCCCGCGCATGCGGTTCTTTTTTTTTTTTCTTGCAAACAGACCTTCCAAACAAAATGCAATATGCAGCTCCTAGGGCCAGCGCAACTGGCGCAGGTGATAAACAGGCGATCATTATCTCATTTGTCAAACGATCCTGTAGGGGAGGCAGGTGAATTTACCTCTTGAGTACTCTAGAATGTCATAAGATATTTCACTCACCTGTGAAAGGCCGCTTATTTTCGAGAAGCGGCTCTAGCGTTCAATTGCATCTTCGTTCCGACCGATGCTAATTTGCCTAACAGTTGTTTGATACTTTTTTCTATACTTAAAATAAAGTGTTTGAAACTCTGTCTTAGAAATGACTTGTCTTTCCTTTCCTATTAGATGGACTTGATATCCACCTACCATAAAACAAGAGAGGTTTTTCTACTCTTTTTTATATAAGTGTAGGCATATACTATATATTTTGTTTAGCAGTACTATGTTAATCTTTGATCGTAAACTTAAAACACTTCCATAAAAAAAAATACTAACAAGGTGGCATTTGAACTACCGACATAATTAAAGTCAATCAGAGCGGCTATTAGTCTTGCCATCATGGTTCCGGTGTCCTACCAACCAGCTATTTAGAAAATAAAAATAAAACTTTATATACGCTTAGAAATTTTTATACTAAACATTCATTAGAACAATAATTTTTTTTTATTAAAATACTTTTTTTCTTAAATGTTTTACCTCCTCTTTGCTTTTTATGAGAGCAATTTGTTACATTGCATATTATAGTGGAATTACAATAAACCGTTTTTTGCTGCCTAATGAGAAAATGGCTCTGATTGAATTTAAATTACTAAAGTAGGAATTTCACTAAAAAAATGCATAGGAAATAAAGCTGTTAGATCAAGTTTTAGAATGTCTTCTATACATGATTGATAGTGAAAAAGCTAACCAATTTAGCTAGAAAGTACCTATACCAATTTAGCTAGAAAGTACAAAAACATCAAATATGTATTTTTCTCGAAAAAAACAATATGAAGGGCAGGCAATTTTACTTTTTACTAATAATGTATAAGTTCTAAGGCTAGAAAGTATTTAGCTAGAAAGTACAAAAACATCAAATATGTATTTTTCTCGAAAAAAACAATATGAAGGGCAGGCAATTTTACTTTTTACTAATAATGTATAAGTTCTAAGGCTAGAAAGTATTTAGCTAGAAAGTACAAAAACATCAAATATGTATTTTTCTCGAAAAAAACAATATGAAGGGCAGGCAATTTTACTTTTTACTAATAATGTATAAGTTCTAAGGCTAGAAAGTATTTAGCTAGAAAGTACAAAAACATCAAATATGTATTTTTCTCGAAAAAAACAATATGAAGGGCAGGCAATTTTACTTTTTACTAATAATGTATAAGTTCTAAGGCTAGAAAGTATTTAGCTAGAAAGTACAAAAACATCAAATATGTATTTTTCTCGAAAAAAACAATATGAAGGGCAAGCAATTTTACTTTTTACTAATAATGTATAAGTTCTAAGGAATATTATTTACCATTTGCATAAATTTATCATTAAGTTTTAAAAAAAAATTTGTATGTACCATGTGAATAGCAGCATTTTTTGAAGTTCACATTCATACTAAGCCTTCTTTTTATAAACTTAAAATTATGATAAATACCTTAAAAGTTTGGTGGTGCCTGTATTATAAGCCCTGGTGCTCAAAATATTTTAATTTTTGAGTTTGAGGGCAAAAATAATGTAATTTAGGCGCTGCTTCTGTTCACACTCAAGTTCGAATGAATAGAATCAGTCGGCTTTTTTTAATTCTGTTTCGATTCTGAAATCCCGCTAGTTGATTTTGAAGGTTATTATTGTCTTTCTAAGCAATCTTTTTACGATTTGCATAAAAAAATAGAGTGGGTACCTACAAATTATTATAAAGTTTGGTAACAATAAAAATGCCTAATGGTAAGTAAAAATTGCACGATTTCTCTTCTGAAAGAACAAGTTAATGGACGATTTATTCATTTATTGAAATTTTTTTTTTATAAAAAATATTTCACAAGACGAAAACAACGTTGGAACAAGAGAGAATGACAAATTGAGAATTTGTTTTAAGTGTTTACAGTTTTTAGCACCTTCGTTAACTAGAAGCAATGATTCCATTCACCCGAAAAAAATGACTAATTAAAATTAAAAATTCACCAAAAATTAACGGAAAATTATATAAAAAAAGATATTCTTTCACATTCTAAAAGGTATGAGTTTGGGTGAGAACGAGCCAAAAATTAAGAAACGTATATTGCAAAGACGTGTTGTAAATGGGGCACTCTAATCAGTGATGCCAGGAAGACACTTAATCAGCTGTGCATATTAATTACCTCTGACGTCACTATCTGCGCCATTTTTAGTCCAATGATAAATTTATTTGATCCTCAAATGTCTGAAATTATATAGTATGTTTTACATAACTTTAGAATTCAACAGAGTAACGATATAAGCCAGAACAACTTATTCCGCAATACTGTTTCTATTCATCCGATTACATGGTACTTATTTCATAAAATAGCGGAAATCTGCAGTTTCATTTTATTCAGCTAACAATGCTTTCAGCCATCTATTCCATTGCAAAGTAATGCGCTTATCGCTCACTATTAAAATAAATTTCAGTTAAACTTTTGTTTGACTAATTACATGTCTAATAATTATAGCATTTTAAACATACAACGACTTTCTCCATAAAACTTGTTAAAGTATAATTGAAAGTAAAATTAATAATTTGAAATTATTTCAGCAACTTTTATGATAATTAACGTTTTTTTTTTGCATTTTCATATAAAAATGTTTCCATAAATTCGAACAATCAAACAAAAATTTTTAATGAATTTTCAAATAACTATTTTCATATTTTTTTAAAATCAGAATAACGTTAGTTAGTTAGTTACAATACAAACATCGAGGTAGGTGCATCTAAGATATAATTTTACTTGCTTTGCTTATTTGTTCATTTGAAAATTTTTAAACGAATTACTAATTAAGGCCGAATAATTAAAAAAAAAGCAATACAGTCAATGTAGTACAATTTTTAGTTTTTAATAAAAAATATATGATTTTGAAAATAAAAAGGGTATTATAAATATCCAAATGATAACCCATTAATAAAAAAATTATTTTTCTGTTTTAGTTAATCCTTTTATTTTAGTATTTCTAACAAATATTTAAATTTTTATTTCAAGATTTCTCCTTTGGTTTTGATACTTTAATCATTACATGCTTTTATGCTTATTAAGTTCTTTTTTAATGAATAATTTAATCATTTTATTATGCAATAGTTCATTTAAATTCGGAGATGTACTTGGTATGCGATTTCATTAATTACAAACCCGGGGTCCCCGGAAAGGTTGAAAATGGTGGTAGTCCCTGGAGTTATCAAAAATACGTATAAAATTAAATTTATGTCAATTTATTTCAAAATTAAGTGTTTTCAAAATTACTTAAGTTAGCAATTACTTTTTTTTATTTTATCAAAATTACAAAAAATAAATTAACTTATATATTAGTTAATTGATGTATTAAAAATACTCTTATTTTTAGTTGTCTATAACTGTAGAGCAACCTAGGGTGAATCTGAGGATTATTTTTTAAGGCTCACTTAGTTGTCCATGACTAAAGTTGGAAAATAACTAAAATGTTTCGAAAGCTGGAAATAAAACTGTGAAAGTTGGAAAATAAACTAACATTTAAAAAGGCTCATTGATATAGAAAAGTTATTTATACAAATTGTCAAAAATATAATATAAGGCTATCTTTTACTGTGATTGAAGATACAAAATTTCTCTTTAGGCATTCTATACTAAATTAAAAAAAAAGAAGATAATATAAAGTATGCAGTTAGTGATTTAAAAAAGTATACATTTAAAGTAATGTAACAATAAAACATAATTTGTTACTTAAAAGCTTATTAATTAGTTATGAAATTAATGGGTCCTTATTAAACAAACTTTTTTGCTAATTGCTTTGTTGCAAACATTTTAAAAACTTACGAAATGTGATTATTATTTTTTTAAGTAAAAGTTTTTATAAACTCATAATACATTTCTTATAATTTTTTTATAAGAAATGTTTATTAAATCCATTAAAGTTAGTTTTTTTTTTCGTCTTTGTTATAATCTAAGTTGTCCCAAATTATTTCTAAAATGTGATTTGTAATACTGTTAGTCAACTTTTGATTATTTTTTAAACTATCAAATGTAATTTCCTGCATTTTTCTTTCATTTACGTTACAAAACACTTTTTTATTGATTGGTTTCAAAAAAGATCGACTATTATAATAATGTTTTTGTTAAAAACATAAGTATATAGCAAATCACAAATAAGGAGCTGTGTAAAACACAGACGTAATTATTTTGCCCTTGACAAAGTTGTATTGTCCATGTCGAAACTTGTTTTAAAAAGACATAAACACGTTAATATGCGTATTGTATCATTTTTCTTATAATGATTATAAACTTGCGTGATTCATCTTCTAGTGATTGTACTTGTCAGCTTTTGCTTGTAAGAGATAATACCACCCACTTGGAAAAACTAATATTATATTTAAGAAATACGTTTCGCATAAATTAGCCTACAAAGTAAATTGCATAGTAAGCATGCATTAAAAATTTAGAAAATATGTAGTATTGTAAGAAAGGCTTTCCTAACCATTCAGGCAGAAATCCAAAGACAGTTTTAAATATATGTTTACAAACTGAGTCAAATTTATATAATATTCATTGATTGGTTGATTAATTGGAGAATCACTCATCGGTTATGGTATTAAATGTATGGTTAATTGATTGGTTGATTTATTAGTAGGTTAAATAACGATTGTTAAACGATCGATTGGTCAATTGAATGATCAATTAATTCATTCAACCAAAAACGATTATAACGCTGATCATAAGTCTTAATCGGTAATGATACATGAACTAACATATTCATCTCTATTTCATTTTAAAATTATTTTGCTTAGATTTTATTCGAATTCTGGATTCATATTCTTTTTATTTTAATTTAATATCACAAGCTTGCTTAGCTTAGAATTTAAAAAAGTTAATTGGTGCAAATGACTAAAGAATTTTTTTTTTACTTGAAGAAAAAAAAGAGCGTTAACTTTGTGAATGTATAGTTTTGACATCATCTTTGGTGTCGCGTCCTGTGAATACTAGATATAGTTGAGTACTTTATATAGCGAATTTTATTTTTATAGAGTTAGGTTAGAATAATATATATTAATTATATAGTGTGTAAAAATATACTTTTAATATTAACTCACGTTTGTACTTGAGTAGAATATAAATTCTTCTTGGTAAAATTAGTAATTACTCAATTCTTAAAAATGACTTGGGGATTTTACAAAAAAATATATATACTTAAATGATATGTTTTTATATCTTATTTAGAAACGAAAATATTTTAATAATAAAAATATTTAATATAATATGTTCTAAATATTTCGATTTCATTCTACATTAAAAAAAAATATTAGGTAATTAAAAATATATAACTAAAACTGTGAACACTACATTAAACAATACATTTTCTTGCATTTAGTTCTCTTAATTTATTTTGAAAAATCTTTTTATGGGTATCTTTGATAAAATACTATAAAATGTAAATAAAATAACCACTTCTCTAATCAATATTTTTTTCCTTTTTATATTCCGTTATAAAATGTTTTTGATATTACTTGGGATTTTAATATGTACAAAACTGTAGCAACTAAAAACAAAATTAAGTTTAAAATGTATGCACTTATAAAATTTGATGAAAGTGAGCGTGATTACAACTTCAAAGTAAGATAAGATTACTTGAAAGCTTCCATTGCAACACGTGATATGCATATTTTATATATTTTTACACTTAAAAATCAAAAGTAAACAATCAAGTATTACAAAGTATTAAATTCACTTATGTATTTAATACTTTGAACGCACAATAAGTAGCCTTTGAATTTTCTTTTTCGTAATGTTTGAATAAAATATCAAACCACCATTTGCTATAAAAAGTAATGAAAAATTATTGTTTACAGAAAACTGTTTGAACAAGCTGTTTCCGGAAAATTTACAAGTATGTCAAATTAATCAAGCTTTAAAAATTAGCGCATTAGATAAAATCATATCAAAGATCTAAATAAATACAGGTGTCGAAATACAAAAAGAAAAATAATATTTTTCTGAATATTTACGAAATAAAAATTCGAAAAAAAATAAGGTTTATAACTTTTAATCAGCTAAAACTGCGCATTAAGTAGAAGTTTTAAATTGATTAAAATATTGTTATTGTAAAACGCTAATTAAAACACTTTAAATGGAATCTTTTCAATATTATTTAATAATTTTCTACAATAATGTAAGAATAACGAGTTAAATATATCTAAAATTAATTATAAGGTTTTTTAATACCCCATTAAATATTAAGTATTAGAAAAAATATTTTCCACAATTTATAAAAATAATGTGAAGATTTTATACTTATACATTACGTTCAAAGCAAGTAAATAAATAGTAATAGGTGTGATTTTTTCCCAAAAGGTCAAAATATAAACATATCTACCACGAATTTAAATTGATATGCAATTCTTTTAAAATTCTCTTTAAAATGCAACTAAAATGCTATAAAGGATTGCTTATATAATGAAGAATTATTGGTAAATAAACGTATTACATATAGTAAGATAACATTTAAAATTTCAAGTTTTTATAATAGATTCAATTAAATTTTTGAATTTTTGTATTGTATTTTATCATGTCATTGTTTTTTTTTAATTTAAAGTGTATTTAAAGTATAACAGTAGTAATGATGTCGCATTGTATATTTTAAAATACAATTTAAATAATTAATTTACTGTTACATTTTAAAGTTCCTATTTCAGTCATAATTTTTAGTTTTCAAAAATTTTGGGCCCTCTGGAGTCATTTAAATTGAGCATGAAACTTGTTTCTATTTTTTTTATGTATGTGCTAACCTAATTATATTGACATAATATCGCGTATTTACATTGTAAAATTCATATTTGTTCTTAACATACTTTCTAAATATTATTAATAATATTTTCATTCCATATTTTAAATCCGCTTTCATCTTTAATCTCGTTCGGCAAAAGTAAATAACCACCATCTTAATCCCATCATCGGGCACCTTCATCACTCGATCGTTCGATTCCTTAAACCAGATTTAATAAATACCGCAAATAACAACCCCCCCAGCGCCGAGAAGTCGAGAGGTGTCGAAGAAAAATGACTTTCCGCTTTGGCGCGATGTGGATTCCGGCATTGGCGATGACGGGCAGAGCACTTGCCGTGTGGTAACCCTCCCCTCGATCATGATGGCGGAGAAATTCGTGTGGCCGTTCAACGAGATGCTACGCTCCGGAACTGTGCAGTGACCTGCCGCTGAGGGGCTCGTGAGATATCGGCGATCCACAGTGCTAATGGTGGTGTGTAATTGAATTCGCGCGCATCTTGTACACCTGCGCGCTCCACGCCTGCGTCGGGATACTTCTTTTCAAACAGTTTTTGGTCTTTAGCCGCACGCAGATGCCCTCACGACACTCATAAAGCGCCAAATTGGATGGATTTTTATTGGAGCTTAAATTTATGATTCAAATGGGTTGCAGCCAATAAAAGAGAATTAATAGGATTTATCTATGAGATGAATAATTATTCATGTCATTCGTGTTACGGATTTAACTTAAATGTTTTGCATGTTGTGGTCAGTCCCGTTTGAAGGCTCGTTTTATCTTTGTAGGCTTTCTGAATCTGTGAAGTGCTATGAGTCTTCCTGGTTATTAAAAGTGAAAGTTGTTTAGTATTTACAGACTCGTGCTTATCGTCTGGAAAGACAATGGCCAGCTCACCGTCTTGCTCATCTACTAGTCCTTCCACATCGACAGCTACCGCTGCGACCGATCTCCAAGAAACGGATGCTTTCAGCGACGACAGCGGCGTGGACGTCAAACCCCAGTGCAAGAAACCGCACGAACGCTTCCTGAAATTCACGCACGAGCCGGACATGGCCATCGAGTCCAACAACAAACGCAACAAGAGGAAGTCGTCGGAACCCAAGAAACGAAAGGACGTCCTCTTGATGAAACGCTTCCGATGGGACACCGACGAAGAAGACAACGACGAAGTGGGGGTGGACGACGTTTTCGATGCTATCGAAGGAGAGAGACCGAGCAGCGGGGACAGCGGGTGCCAGATAGAAGCATCTCCAGCTGCTGCGACGAATCTGTCAAAGAGACCACCTGAAGAAAAAAAGAAGAAACCTCGGCAGTGGAGGAAACAGCCCAAAGTCGAGAAGGACCCGACGGTCGTCAAGCAAGAGACCGCCCTGCCAACTTTCAGACAGTCTGTGATACGAAAACACGACGCAAGTTCCACCTCGGACGTTCTCAGTCATGCATCAACGAAAGACTTTTCGCTTTTGTCGAGTTCTCCTGGATGTTCTTCTCTGGTCAGTCCCTCACCTTTAACGGGTCAGACTTTTGTCCCACCCGTCGCCGAACCCAGTGAATTCGATTCAGAGGCCGATGGCCAAGAAGACGATGGTGAAGGCACCTCTAGCAGGACTAGTCGATCGGTCGGTAGGCCGAGGAATTACAAGAGCATGAGCAGACAGAGAAGAATCGAAGCCAATGCCCGTGAAAGAACCCGAGTCCACACCATCAGCGCTGCTTTTGAGAACCTAAGAAGGGCTGTGCCGGCCTATGCGCACAACCAGAAGTTGTCGAAGCTCGCCATCCTGAGGATCGCCAGTGCCTACATTGTGGCACTCGCTTGTCTGAGTGAACAGGAATACAATAGTCAAGATACCAGGCAGTCTACTCTGGCAAATTGTGTGGAACAATGCACAAGGACTATACAGGCTGAAGGCAAATCTAGGCGAAGAACATCGAAGGTGAGTAAAATACTCTTTTTAATTATTCGATGTCTTAGTGCCCAGATGTGTTAAGCTCAGTTTTCGGAACTTAAGGTTAAGAGCTCATTTGAATTCTAAAGTTGTAATATTTATATTACCTAACTAGCTGCTTAACTGAGGACCCGTTGAGACATTTTGTGACCTGTTAAGGCATCTTAAAATCTTGTGATCCCCGTCGGAACTCGAACACGCCATCTATTGTTCCGAAGTCCTGAGGGCTTTCGACTAATCTACAAAGGCACGTTCTACATCTTGGAAATATTTTTAAGGTGTTTCTTTATACTATGTTTCTAAGGTTATTAAATTTATTTACAAAAATAAACGAAACATCACAAATCCGAGCATCAGGTGCACATCTTGAGGATGAATAAGACTTATGTATAAATTTCCAATCTTTTATACGCAGAGGAAGTAGGTGTTCTGCGATCCACAGACAGACTCTTTTATTATTATAGATTATGTAGACGAAAACATTTATTTTTAATTTCCAGAACCACCTGGTGATTGTTGTTTTACTTACTTTTACGCTACAAACTTTTGAATGGCTGTCCTAAAAAAGTTAGTGTATTGCCAATTATATATGTGCATTAATGCGTCGTATTAAATTAATAATAATTATTTCTCTCACGAAAAAGTAATATTCAAAACCTTGAATGGAATTTAAAAAAATATTGTTAACGATTAATATAAACTGGAAATATAAGTAACGGTTTATGCGGTCCGTATTAGAATTTATAAAGTTATCGAAATAGGTCATCGCTAGAACATAAAATTTTCAAAATGCTCACTCTTTCTCCGACATTGAGTGAATTTTAATGTCTCAAAACTTCATTTCGAGTGTTTTCCGATATTTTGACTACTCGTGTCGAATAAATTTAAGTTTTTATTGCCTTTTCACACTGATAAGTACTGCGGATTAATTGATTAAGATGGTCTTTTTAGGGCAACTAAAACTAAATATAACCCCTACACAAACGTGAAGTTTTTGTGAAAGTAAGGGGAATTTTTTAAAAAAAAAAAACTGTTATTTTCCTAGGCAGGGAAAATAACTGTTATGCTGGGATAGATAACAAAGTGAAAAACGATCGGAGAAGGATGCGAGAGGAAGTTTACGAGACAACAGCCACTTGCAGGGAAAAGTGAATCTGAGAAGGGGGAGATTTTAGGAGACAAATAGAGGGGCGATGCAGGTTATTTCTAGGAAACCTCAGAGGGCATGAGAAAAAATGGTAGACTAACTTGACAAGTGATGGGGTCTTTCCTTCGCTTTGGGTTACATAATAAAAACAGAGCTGATACAAGAGCGAGTTGATAACATTCTTTACGGTTATTTGGAAAGGACTCACTCTTTTTTTTTATTGTCACATGAAAATCCTGGGTTACGAAATTTAGGTAGTTAATTCATTTTTTTTTCTAATATGTTTCCCATATTATCAACTGTTTTATTATAAAAAAAATTTAAAGCGTTAATTAAAACGCTAATTTAAAATTATATTTGTCTTTAAAATATTATTTCGAAGTTTAGCAAGTAAAGTTCTTCGAAAATAATTCATATAGAAAAACTACGATTGAAAAACAATGTTATGCATTCTAACACATGAATTATATCATATTAAAATACAACTAGGAGAAACTGTTATATTTTTTAAAGAACGGACTCAAATGGTCATAGCAACTATGTTCTTAAATGGTAAATATTATACGTTGAAAAGTTTTGAAATCGCACATGTTATTACCCCCCCCCCCCCCCCCACCTGAGAAAATTATGAAATATTAGAGAACACATTCTTTAGTATTGTGGTAAACCCTCGAGGATTGCTACGCAAACCAATGCTTTCTTCGTTCACTGTACAATTAGACGCACTTAATTTAATACTTTATACATTATTTACATTAATTCCAACATTCTATTATTCTTTTATAGCAAACCGCAATTTTCTACTCGATATTAAAACGGATTTCAAAGTATCTGTAAATCAAACTAATTTTGATTTTTTTTTTAAATTAAATTATATACCGAAAACTTGCATTCAATACATGTAGTATCACAAGCATATTCTGCACTTATAATATATGCATGATACTTCAAATTGTATCTTATAGCAAGTATATTCACATACCACCTCTAAGACAGAAAAGTCAAGCTTTTCAATTTATGAAAAGTAAGACTCTGAACGGAGCCTATAAGTAAATAAAGAAAAAGAAAGTTTTCATACTTCAAAATGATTACCCGTTGCTGCTTCCTAGATCTATTGTTGATCTGAACCTGACGTTAACACCCATGCCTTCTTGGAATTTGAGAACACCTTTTTGACATGAGTAGCCAAAACACTAACCAGCCAGCCATGAAATTATCACTAGTCTATCGAATATTTATTAAAACGTCTCTGTTTCAGTCTCTCACACTCACCTTTCACATACAAAAAAAACAATAGAAACCATATTTTAAAAAATTACAACATTTCCTCAACGAAGATATCCGATGCTTATGCGTGTATGGTTAGGAATATTATCGAAGCACACATAAAGAAATTAGCATCAATGTTAAATGTGTGGAAAAGCTCTTAAATAATTTATAACTTTTATTCTCATGTTAATGATGTTACGAGTAAATGGAACTGTACATAATTACTTCTCTATTTATTTGGATAGTTGAATTTAAACACTTTATCTGATGAAGGTAATCTTTACGTGTGATACATTTTAATGCACTTAATCTTAGGATTAAACGCGTATGAAACTAGTGTTTCATTTAGATTCCGAACCCAGAAGAGTAACCAACTTTCCATATCCTATAAATAACCGCACAAAATGATATTTTAGTTAAAAATATAAAAAACTTATATGACTTAATTCACTAAAAAAGCAGACTTCCAAACACGACTCTTCTGATTTTCCTCCCATGTTACTGATATTCATCAATGAAAATGGAAAAAAATTGTTGACTATAATTTTTTTTTATATAACTCTTTATTTTAAAGTTATTAGTTCACGTATATCAAAATAGGTAATTTTTACACATAAACTTTGAATGCCTAAAAATATTCGATGTTGAAATGTTTTTCATAACTAAAGCGTTGGGATGTTTTCTGCAAACAATATTATTAAAACTTAAAATATGTATATTATATATATATATATATATATATATATATATATATATATATATATATTGAAAATATGAAGTAAACTATTTTGCAGAAAAACAACTTTACAATTTTGCTTTTTTTTTCTAATCGCTCAAAAGGTTTAAAGTTCTACAAAACAGCAAATTTAAACTATAATGCCAACAATTAGTGATATAACATATAGAAAGACAATAAAATAAAATATTAACACATTTTATTTGGCATTTATCTTTAGGTTTTCTTTGTTTAATGTAACTGGTTTCTGATATAGAAAACAGAAGTAAAAAAACCTACAGCTTAATTAAAATGAAATAATACCTAATAATAAAGGATTTAGCCGTTTTTTCAAATTTTATTTTTCTTGGGAAAACTCATCGATTTTTATGAATGAACCACCATGGGATAGTTCTCTACTATTTAAAAAACTATTAAAACAAGCGCAGATAACAAAAGATTTTTGTTATGAACAATCATAAAATAAGGCGTTCCAAAGAGTAACATTTAACAAGAAATAAGCAGAGAGTTGTTATATTAAATGGAGAGCGCCTTCAATGCCAGACTCTCGTAAGGCCGCGGTGTCAACATTGAAATACAAAAACCAACATCACGTGGTTTTAGCGTTGCCACATTTGGCGTTCAGACATCTGCAGGATTTCCAAATTTGGCGCACTTTCTTCTTTTTGGTGATAAGGCATGCTGTCCGTATTCAACTTCTTAATATACGAGTATTTAGTTATTTTTAAACAATATGCGTTAATATATTTCCTCTTCATTCAAGTATAATTTTCTTAGTGTTCAATACTCGAAGAAACGAAACTCTTTATATTTCTCAGGTTTTATTGTTCATATTTTCTTATTGAACTATGCAAAATAACAATTGAAAGAACTTTGCTTATGATAAATTTTTTACATAAAAACGTAATGCAATTATTTCAAAAGAACAAAGTAAGAAAAATCTCTTTAATGCATCTGTTAAACTCACTTAAATTGTGCCACTCGTTAAAAAAAACTATATTTAAATACAAAATTAAACACAAAACCATATTACAATACTTCGATCTCGTTTAGTTCTGAAAGTCGCCAAGGCCTGCCAATTAATATTGGCGCATGAATGAATTGGCATTTCCTCCTATCACGTGGTTTCAATGATGCGCACACGGAAATCATCATTTTTATTCCTCTATTTGTATCATTACTCTATGGAAATAAGTTGTAATAACTCAGTTCCTTTTTAACATCATAGATAAAATACATAGAAAACCTCGTTCTGAACTACTATTATAATCTTAAGTTTCGTTAATACGGGTCCAACAGATGCTGAATAACGAGAAAATGTGAGTTTTATGAATGGGAAAATTACACAGGGGAAAATTATTTTTATACTTATTACTCATTTTCTAATTTAGAAATCGAATAAATCTCAACGTTTAAACCTTTTGTCGGAGTGGAAACAGTCCCAAGTCGTTCCAAAATCAGTTCGTTAGGTTTTGAATATAATGCGGACAATCACATAACTACCCTGTCATGTGTCATTGGCATATCGTCTCTTAAGCCGTGATACCACAAAAGTCCAATGTTATTACATTGAACCACGTAAGACCAATGTTACAACATTGAACCACACAAGTCCAGTGTTACAACATTGAACTTGCATGGTATCACGGCTTAAGTGACGATATATAGAGAGACTCCAGTGCAACTTCTTAACTTTTAATCCTTTGCTCTCGAAAGGCCTCCGTGGCCGAGTAGATTAGGGCGTCAGCTGAGAATCCGGGGGTTCCCGGTTCAAACCTGTGCGACGGTCTAGACTAAAGAATAGTAAAAAGTAGTGATATCGCGATCGGAGGATTTCCAACTTCTCTACCAAAATACTAGAATGTCGTCCAGAACATCTACAAAAAATTAACGGCGTGTATACGGGACTGGTGCATGATTGGGGTCCAAAGTCCCGACGTCTATTGAAGGCGTTGGGTGGCTCAGGTGTTGTCTTCGTCATCTGACCATGGTTCAAAAATACGAGGCATCGTTCCCTGGTCTTTCCTTCAAGATAGGCCCCGAATCGCCGCCAACAGCCCACTGTGCAACTCTGGTGCGACGTTATTTAACCAAAACCAAAAACTTTTGCTCTCGAAGAGCATCTGTGATTATGAGTTTTTTCTACATAACAGTTATTCTTCAATCTGGTCTTTCCCCCACACTTTCTTGCATTGATAGAGAAAAAAAAATCATAATTTATTTTGGATATGCCAAAGAACAAACTGAAGTAAAACAATTGATGTTCTGTAAACACGATTATGATGTTCTCGTTTAGTTTAAAGAACAGGTAATCAAAATAACTGGTCGGTATGCTGTTCCCTTCAAGAATTCAGTTCTGAAAGTGCAATACGCATTTATCGTCGATTGGAAGTGAACCTCGTTATGAAACGGTCCTCATTCCGAAACACACCGCATCAATTATCTCGGAACGTGTTAATTCGAATGGATGTCTCACCGTCACGCCGGGCAAAGTGGATGCCGACACCTGTTTACAGAAATACGTGCCGTGAGTGAGCAAGTGGGTGCGCCCAAACCACAATCCAGTTCCGTGCCACAGGAACAGGTGAAACGACGGAGGAAGAGTTCAGAACCTATGGGTCTGGCGCCTGTGCCTGATCTCCTTTTAACCCTCCGCGACGGAATGGAAATAAGAAATAAAATAAACCCTAATCGGAGGGACATGAGGCAACAAGGCAAAAGGTGGATAGGAAGAAAAAAACTGTGAGGCTTTTGTTCTTGTTTCACATACTTGCTGCAACGGTTGCCATACCAGTTATTGGATTGAAATGTTCTTGAGGCTAAGTTTCTTCAGCAAATAGGGTTGTTAACCGTGTTGAAGGAAATTGTGTTTGCATATTGATGTTTTTGATGCGTTATCTACTGCTACCATTTTACCTTAAATTTTTTTTTGTATTGGTATAGAATTTGGCAAACTTTGTTTCCATTAGAGTTTTTTTTTATAAAATATCCCTACTAATAAACATGGCCCTTGAAAAATAATGTTTTGATGGTTTTATGTGAAACTAGTGCAAATTTCGAAAATGTGGTTGCCTGCAATTGAGAATTAATTTTATTTCTTGGATTTGAAGAAATATTATTTTAAAATTCACTTTTTTTATATCATAAAAATACCCGTACTATTCTAAAGCTTAGCTAAGTTCTAAAAAATCACAAATTCACTCTATTTTTTTAATATAACTATTAGATTTAAATATTCTTCGAATTTTAGTTTAAAGGTTTTAGAAGGAATGTGTAGAATAAATTTCAAAGTATTTTATTTTTATGGGTGCGTAAAAGATGAGCTAACGAGAAAACGTTATAATATCTCAATGGTCGTTATAATAATGTAAGCTAAAATATTAATTTATAAGTATATGAATTTTTACAACATAATATGGTTTTTATATATGGATTTTAATGAACAGTGGTGAACTTATTTTACAGACGTATGACAAGAAAAAAAAATTATTTTCTTTATTTTATATTTGTGGATATTTTGAGGAATATTTTTAACATCACATTACTTGACTAAAAGTAAGTATGACACTTGCCATACCGGTTCCGGCGCTACTTTTAATTAAATATATTTAATAAAAAAATTATATAGTAAATATATTAATACTAAAATAAAATTATTATTTTTTTATTTTATAAAAATATAATTTTAATTAAAATAATAAATATATAATTATAATTAAAATAATAAATATATAATTTTAATTAAAATAATAGATATATAATTTTAATTAAAATAATAAATATATAATTTTAATTAAAATAATAAATATATAATTTTAATTAAAATAATAAATATATAATTTTAATTAAAATAATAAATATATAATTTTAATTAAAATAATAAATATATAATTTTAATTAAAATAATAAATATATAATTTTAGTTAAAATAATAAATATATAATTTTAATTAAAATAACAAATATAAAATTTTAATTAAAATAATAAAGTTGAAATCATTATTAAATTTATTTATTATTTTCATTGTAAAATTTTAATTAAAATAATAAAGTTGAAATTCATTATTAAATTTATTTATTATTTTCATTGTAAAATTTAAAATTACACCCTCAATTTCTACGCCCATGTACACACTTGCGCTTGAAGGGAAAACCATTATTCAAGTTCTTGTATTTAATAGACTACTTAAATCGAAGTAACTTCCCAAAAATCAAAACGATTTCAATTACAAGAATCGTTAAGATCAAGAGACTATTAAACAAGGAATGTATAAATCGAACAAAGCGATAAAATCAAAAAGACTTGACCCGTCATATCGATCTATTTCTTTCTCTTCCTCGGCGGCCATTTGTCTTTTATAAGAAGCCGGCTTTTGCTGGTAACGGGACAAACCGGAGTCGGCTTTTTAGATTTCATTCTTTTGGCGTTCTTTTCCCCCGGGACCCAGAAGATGGGTGCGGCGGTATCTGTCACGGCGGCGCCAAATACCCGCTGCGATCTCGTTCCGTACTTGTCTCGACTGCGATTTTTGATTGGCGATGCGAAAAGAAAACAATCCTCGAAGCAGAAATAAAAAAATAAGTTGCAGAGAAATGAAAATTGTCGAGTAATCTTTTCTCTTTGTATCTTCAAAGATGGATAAACGAAATGAAGATTTTGAATGTTTCATCTTGAGGACGAATGTGGGAAAGAACCATAAAAACAATGGATGAATCAAACACGGAATGACAGATAATGTTAAAAAATAGTAATCAGAGAGGTTTGTACAGCTCAATTATACAGTGCTAAGCCAAAAAGTCAAAATTTCATTGAAAATAAAATTTAACAAAGATAAAACTTTTAAGCAAATTTTGAAACGTCTTAAATATCAGCTTCATGAGGTACTGAGATAGAGACATCGTGTTCCCCTTTGACTGATCCATTCTGACAATAACAAAATGACTCCGTGGCAACTAACAAAATTGACATAAATTTAATCTTGTTCGATTGGAAACTATGCTCCAATGCGTGTAAAATCTTGAATTAAAGTAAAGCAAGTACGGGGAGTAGATGGTGGTCATCGGTGTTGTTTATCTTCCATTTGTTGGTGAAGCTTTTCTTTGGCGGTCAATCTCTATTTCTATAAATTGCTGAAATAACGTTTCACGTACAACCCTTCTGGCCGTGCTCCAAACCAGCCACACTTAATTTTTCATAATTTTTATATAAATTTTTGACTGTACTTTTTTAAAGTTAGCCTGTCCATTCGCGTATGGAAGGTTATCGTATTTCACTACTAATCACCCGAAAATTATCATATTTTAATGTTAAATATAGTACTTACTTTATCCCTTCTGATATTTGACTGAGTGTGTGTTTTTAAATATATTTGTGTATGTAACGTATTTTTTTACAAAAGAATCGTACTTAAACAAGCACGTTCTTATTTTCACTTTCTCACATTCATATTTAAACCCATTTTCGTTAAAGACATTCAAAAATACTATATAGGTAGCATTTTTTATATACTTCTATCAGAATACTTTATTTGAATAATTTTGCGTAAATTTATTTTTAAAAATTCGAATAAACAAACGTAACAGTGATACCAAAATAATCAGGAGATATCGTATTAGATTTTCTGTCCTTTGCGAAAACATAACAATAAAAATCTCAACGAAATTACAATAGAGCAACTTTCGGGATATACTCACTTCTTTTCTTCTTCCAGTAAATGACTGAACCAGACCATGAACCACCTGCTTGGTGTAAATTTCAAATGCCGACACCAGACGTGAAAGTTACTGATACTTCCGTTTCCGTTAAAAGTACTGTTTATACACACCGTCTCCTTCCACAACCCCTTTTGGGCGGATGGGGGGGAGGACCCTTCACGCTTCACTGCTTCCTGTTTGTACTTTCCCCACTACAAACAAAACACCCCCCCCACCCCCGGTACATTTTTCTTATCTTTTCGTGGTGGGTTGTTGGGTAAAATGAGCGATTTACAGAATTAACTTTTTTAGTGTCTCTTATTCAAAAACGAAAAAAATATAACTATTTTAATTTTATTGAGTTAAATAAGTTGGGTAGTGATTGTAATTAAATTTATGTTCGGCTCATTGCTAGTTTATAAAATAGTGTTGAATGCTCTTTTATTTGGGCTTAACCGAAAATCAAAAGAAATAGTTAAACTTGGATGTTTAAAAATAAAATACGCTTTTTTTTTTCTTTGAATGAGAATTCCTTGTAAATAATTATGTCGATAATACCTTTGTTCGTTAAATATATAAATATTGATATCGATGGTTTTTGAAGTTTACGAAATTCCACGCTCAGTTGTCATTTTTAATTTTCAAAATGATGTGTGAAAAATGGTGGGAAATTATTTATTCTGTGAAGAGCATATTAGTTCAATGATATTAATTACAAATTTGTATTTTAAAACTAACAATAATTGTAGCGATTTTTTTAAAATACATACTCTTCAATATTAAAGCTGGCTTTAAATAGTGGAAGTTTGATTTTATAAACTTGTTTCTATTGAAATTTTACTATAAGTGATTTTAAATCATGGATACTTTGACAGAGTTTGAAATTGGAAACCTTCCTTAATTTTTTTTAAACATATTTGCAAGTAGCAATCTCAAATATTGTTGATTAATTATATGGTGTAAAAAACACATTTTCCGAAAGCTATAGTAATTAATTTGTGTATGTAATCTTTGTTTAAAAAAACAGAGCCAAATCAAAAAAATTTAGAAAAATATTCACATTTTGTTTGATGAAAGACAACCCTAATAAAAATACAGAAATCGCTTGAAAAGAAAAACTACAATATGAAATTTTTTTTAAAGATTTCGCTGACTTTCCAGCTGGGTAACTTACCACCTTTTTATCGCAGTCCACGAAAAACCCGACCTGTAAATAAACAAACGATTATACACCACACCACCCCATTAAAAAAAAGACACGCAATATCCTGCCACAAGAGGGCGACCTCAGCGGGGTCACCACACAAGACACCCGTCAGAATGTGGGTGGCCCCTTTCCCCCCCCCCCTTCCCAAAACCACCAAGAAGACACCTGTGAAGAACCACAGTTCTCACGAGATACCACGTGCAGCCTCTGGGGCCATCTGGCTGACTCCTCATCCCTCCTACGCCCGACGCTGGAATGTCTCTCTCTCTCTTTTTTTCTACGTCATTAACGTCAACAACCCGACACAACACGGCCTTTTCATAGTCGCGCGTCCACTTGTTGTAAATGATTAAATTCCCTTCACTGCGCCGGAGTTAACGAACCAGATGTGCAAGAGACACGCTCTCTTCTCTTTGTGGAAATTCAGATGTGTCCGACTGCTGGGCGTCGGGCTCAAAAGTGGATTTGTCATATTTTTTTTTATTATTCTTTCGGTTTTCCCCTTTTTAGTTTTTTTCGAGGAACTGGTAATGGAGATCTTATGTTCTTGGAGGGTGTGTTGGTGTAGAACATCTGGGGATGGTTTTTATAGGAAGCGAGATCAAGGACGTGATAAGCCATTTGGTAGTTTAAAAAAATACCCCTTTTATACTGATGAATTTGCAGGGGGGCAGGGGCGGGCAAAATAATTTTAGAACAAACAAGCTCGGTTTTTGCTCCCTTTCCCCCAAAATTTTTGCCTACATTTTGAAGGTTTTGGTTTGGTTAAATAACGTCGCACTAGAGCTGCACAGTGGGCTATTGCGACGGTTCGGGGTCCATCTCGAAGGAAAGACTCGGGAACACATACACATTCATACATGCATCTCGTTATTTTAGAACCATGGTCAGATGACGAGGAAACACCTGAACTGACACCCAACGCCTTCAATAGACATCGGGCTGGTTTGGTTTTGGTAATTAACGTCACACTAGAGCTGCACAGTGGGCTATTGGCGACGGTTCGGGGTCTATCTCGAAGGAAAGACCCGGGAACACATATACATTCATACATGCACCTCGTTATTTTAGAACCATGGTCAGATGACAAGGAAACACCTGAACTGGCACCCAACGCCTTCAATAGACGTCGGGACTTTGGACCCCCGATCAGATTTATCGTGCACCAATCCCATATACACGCCGTTAATTTTTGCGGATGTTCTGGACTACTTTCCTAGTATTTTGTAGCAAAACTGGCAACCCTCCGATCACAAGATCACAACTTTTTACTTTTCTTTGTCAAGTCCATCGCCTAGGATCGAGCCAGGAATCTTCGTATTCCCAGCTGACGTCTTTAGCCACGGAGGCCTCACATTTTGAAGGAATAAAGAATATTCAAAAGAGGTTGAATGACAAATATTACTGATCTACATCTCGATATGTTCATTTATTTTAAACCCCTAACCTGAAATACGATTTTCCTCATCAACCATTTTACTTAAATTTTAAAAAGGGTTTTATCAGACACTTAGAAAGCTTAAAATCCTACAATGTGGCGCCTTCTACTGTTGCGCCCCAAGCGACTCACGGCAGGGGGGTGAGTCTATGTTTGTTCATATTTCAAAAAATAATAAACCAATTTTGTGACAGTAAAATCATAGAATGCATTGGGAAGCGTTTCAATATCTTTTTTTTTACGGTGTAAGAAATTGCAGACAAGAATTTAACAGAAAAAAAATTCTCTATTAATATACATGTAAAAGTTACTGTTTGTCGTGCTATACTTAAAATACGTTGGGCCGATGTAAATAAAACTCTACAAGCTTAAAATATTTATTAAAATGAATATTATATACATTTTTGTGTCGATATGTTAAAAATAAAATGTGTTATTACAAATTATTTCTCATGGGTTGTGTCTCCTTTTTATGCTTATTCAGGAATAAGTTTTTACTGCGTGCAGTTATTTTAATAATTTTAATGATATAGAGCTATGTTCTGTGGATCCCATCTCATAATTTTTTTTAATTAATATCTAGTGTTTTTCCAGGAAAAATTAAATTTTGAAAATCGATTGCATTAGTTTTTTTATTTAATTAGTGTATAAACTTATTTCAATGGTACGACCTTTTCTCCGTTGAATAAAATTTGATTACATAAATAACTGATCTCTAAAATTAAAAGTATTTTTAAACAGATATATGTTGGAAAATCATCTATATAAAGTTGTACAGGTATTTTGATATTTTTAAAGAGTATTACAATATACTAACATGAGAAGAAAAGATAACGTTAGAAGATTATATAAATAATGCTAAACAAATTAACTTTACATGTTGCTCTAAAATAATTTCCCTAACATGTGAAAAGAAATTACAATAATATCGTATTTTTTTATAATATCGTATATTTTCTTTTCTTATCATTTGTATTGCAAATTTTTTAATTAATTTATATTTAACATCAACCGGTAATCAATATATATACATCAAATTTTAAACAAATAACCGTAGTATACTTAACCCATAAAGTTTATATGTAAACTATATAAAAATGAATTATCACCACCCAGAAAAGTTTTAGCCATTTGTTCCCATTGCAACAAACAACACTAAAACCCACTCGGTGTTAAATTGGTAAATTCTAGTTTAACTTAAATCACTGATGACATATTGAAGTTAGATTTTTCAAAGGAAATGCCTTGAACTTTAAGGTTCACGGAAAAACTAAGAAAGGACACATTTCGACAGCTATCTACAGATGTGACTCAGTCCGTGAGGAGGAAACTGTGAAAAATCATCTGTATTTGGCAGCAAACAAGTTTCAGTGATATGAGAGCTGGGATGTGAAACAAAAAGACTTGATTTTTTTTCTGATAAAATGGAAGTTTCGGTTTAATACTGGGGTCGCTAAGGTGAAAGATAAAATGTACGTGGTTGGCATTTCTATACAATGCTGTTTAAAGACATCCCGGATGAAATTGCTTGCGGATTAATGGAATATGTCATACATTGGGGTGGACTCGCCTACGGTTTGAGTTTGGGATTTCTGTATTTGAGAAATATTTTTTAGATGTTAGAACAAACAAATAAATCAAAAATAAGATTGATAATAGTAGAAGGTTTGGTTTGGTTAATTAACGTCGCACTAGAGCTGCACAGTGGGCTATTGGCGACGGTTCGGGGTCTATCTCGAAGCAAAGACCCGGGAACACATTCACACACATTCATACATGCCTCGTTATTTTAGAACCATGGTCAGATGACGAGGAAACACCTGAACTGGCACCCAACGCCTTAAATAGACGTCGGGACTTTGGACCCCGATCAGATGTATCGTGCACCAGTCCCGTATGCACGCCGTTAATTTTTGCGGATGTTCTGGACGACTTTTTTAGTATTTTGTAGCAAAGCTGGCAACCCTCCGATCACAAGATCACTACTTTTCTTTGTCAAGTCCATCGTCTAGGCCCGAACCAGGAACCTTAATAGTAGAAGGAAACTTATCCTATTGAAGGAAATACCTAGGGAGGAAAGTAAATATAGAGAAACTATCATGTCCGTGCGATAATTATCGCATTAAATACCCCCCCCCCCCTTAAACCCATACACAACACTCACCCATTCAAGTGAAATATATTTGCAAATCTTTTACGGCCAAAAAAAAAAAAAAATTAACTGTTCGTAGGTGGCGGCATTATCAACGGCTTATTTAAAAAAAAACTTTACACTGAATTATTTTAAACGCATTTAAAAAAAAAATTATATTTATGAGACAAAAGTACGATTCGTCACTGCTCCAGGAAATTCCTATTTTTTTTTATACCTCACACGTTAAGATCCGTTGTTGTGTGAGGCCCGCAAAAGGGATCTATGAAATTAATTGAAAAAATATATATGGAAATTTTAACGTTTATTTGTCTACTTTAATGAATTACTAAAAAACCTTTTAATAAACTCGCATCCACGATCTGAAAAAACTGAAAAATGTGCTTATGATTTTTCATAAAAATACAATTAAAGAAGCTCACCAACATATTCAAAGCTTACAATAAAAAAAATATTTAGAATTTAAAAATTGTATGTTATTTGATCCCTCAATTTTCCTTCTTGAAGGAATGAACATTTTCAAAATATTATATAATAAAAATTTATAAATGTTTTCCTCAATAACGAACCCCCATGTTAGTTTCACTTTCTGACTTCAAATGTTGTGTGTCACTGCATCGAGCATGTGGTATGTGTTAACATGATTTCCCCCTCCTGTGCCAAGCAAGGCATGACACACGCGCAAGTAGTGTGTCTCTACACCAGCTGTTCTATAACAACACACCCTCCCTCACAGCACATCTCCATTACGACGAAGTCAATCTCAAGAAAGAAAAACGGTTGATGGAAAGAAAAAGCACACAAAAAAAGTAATATTTCAGTGAAACACCCAACAGTCGAATATTTCTTATTAAAAAAAGTGTGGCACATCTGGTTTGTTAATTCAACACAGTTATAAAGGGCAGTTAAGGGGGTCCGATACCTTCGACATTTTTTTCTTTATTTTTATACTTGTACAATCCAATTTTTTTTCTCTTTCTAAATATGCATAAAAAACCATTTTAAGACGCTCAATTTTTTTTTTAAATTGCACATTTATTTTTAAATTAAAATTTTAGTAAATTTTTTAACAATTTTAAAATTCCTACTCCTTTTTTGTTTTTCAATATTTTGAAGCAATTTTTTTTATTTAAGATCTTGAATAATATGTTAATAGATGTATGCATTCAAATTTTGATTCAGATACATCACTTTAAAAAAATAAAATATATTAGAAATTTTGGAAAAAAAATTGACGAAAAAAAATAATATTCCATTTTAAGTGGTTTTAAAAAACAAATTATGATAAAAATATGAAATCTGAATGCATACATCTATTTCAAATATATTTATCTTGTTATACACACAAAAATTATGATTTTAAGTATAATAGTAAAAAAGCCTTAGCATTTTTAGTGTTCATTAAATTTCAAAACCACGAACAGAGATATTTGCTTTTAAAGTTTACATATGATACAACTATGTTATAGGAACACATCATTAAAACATTCATAACTAAAAAAGTAATAGGAATTTTTTGAAGCAGTTTTTTGTGAGTTATTAAGATAAGTTTGAATATTATTTTTTAAATATAAAAAAAAAATGACTTTTTTTGCGAATTTTGGGTATCGGACCCCCTTAATAGCATTGTAAAAGAACTTATAAATGAGTACCGGAATCTACTCGTTTTTCTATGAGTACAATTGCAGCGTAAATGAGCGATGGCGTACTCAAATTGAAGTAACCGCACTTTCTCAATAATGAGCAGTGTGATTTAATATTGCTGATCTCAGCTTCTGTTCAAGCCATCTTAACAAAGTGATCTGGCAAACTTAAAATAGTTGTCCAGAAGATGGTTTTCCACATTATTTGATGTCAATTGCTTAAATGGAAACTGAGTTATTACGACTCAGTCATGTTACTTCACATTCTTTTGGCACACCTTTTTTACCTTTTCTTCTGTTTATAATTTCTTCATGTCTCCCTGGTAGTTTAACAGATAAGACTCTGGACTACGGTGCCTGAGGATCTGGAATTGATTCCCGATAAGTTTTGGTTATAATTGTCGATATTTATTGAAAGAGATTTATGAATGCAGCCTATGTAGGATAGCATCTACTCTTTTTACTCATTTTTGAGTACATGTCTTATTCAAAATTGAAATATAAGTTTTCGTAGCCATGATAATCACCGAATGTACTCAAAAATAAGTACATTTTACATATTTTTGAGTACATATTTTTAACAATGAAGGATGCTGTAAAATTTGTATCAAAATATTCATGTTGTCGATGTTTATTGGTGGACATTTATAAGTTATTAACTCTATTTTGAGTACGAACAGCCTCCCTCTTGAATTATGCGTAATCTTCTTAAGAACTGCTTTGACTCAAAATCGGAATTCAAATAAATTTCCATTGACCTTTATAATGAGGTATGTGGTATTTCTGCTTTACCGAAAAAAATCTAAATTACTGAAGGAAAATGTTTTTTATTTGATCCAATGGACACCATGCACGATATGATTTCGAGATTAAATGCTGTGGATAAACCACCTGAGCCTGCGAATGCACTTGGATAATCTATTAGTGACGTCATTTTATACCACAATCTGACGTCACGTGCTTAAGAGTTTATTTCTATGCAAATTTCAGTGGTCTGAATTGTACGCCAAAGAACGCCAAACTATCTCGAAATATCAATTCTAGAAGATCATTAGCACCGTTTTTGAGTAATACTCAATTATAACCAAAATAGAAATAATAACTGGCCCTTTTTTTTTAAAAAAAATCCATTCTGACGTAAACTTTGCTTTTACATTCAATGTGCACCAATAACTTGTATTCTAAATGTAGTTGTCATAGAATTTTTTATTCTTAAGATATTAGTTCACAATCACACAGACCAAACATAAAACATTTCGTTTACAACACAGAGTGCCCGAGAATTATTGAACATATTACAAAATTGTGTAAAACTAACTGATGTGAGAAAAATATATTTTTTAAAAAGCTTGCAAGTATACCTTTTACTTATATGGAAATTAAAAAATAAAATATCGTTTGTTTTAATCCCATATAAGTATATAAAAAAATTCTTCATTCATATTTAACTTCGCTTGAAATTCTGTTTTTATTGTTCTTTTTTAAATGTGTATATCTCGAAGATATCCTTTCATCCTACACAGGAGTCCGTTGAGGTTCAACTGGGAGACGAATGGGACCTTGATTCTGTTGGTGAGGTTCAAGGTCTTGAAAGAAGACCTACGCTTTCCTCAGGCGGCAACAGTACATTAATCCATAAATTATTGCGGCTTTTATCGTTTAATTTTGATATTCTTAACTTCGCTATACGATATTCTTAATTTCGTTATACAGTATTCTTAATTTCGTTATATTATAAATTTCGTTTCATATTCTTTTTTTTTATTTTGAAACTGAAAACAATGTCTGCTTCACGTATGGGTGACTAAATTAAGCGAATCAGCAAAATATAATTGTATCACAGCAAACGTTTTTTAAAAACATTTATTGCAATTCATATACCAAAATAGAAAAAAATATGCATTTAAAATACCACTATAGTTTTCGCTTTTTCTTTTCGCATGTTCATTTGTATGTATATTTAAATAACATAAAAACTATTCCAACAATGATTTAGTGATTATAACGAAATTTTGATTATAACGCACTTACACTTAGATATTTTTTTATTAAAGGAAACATTTATGGTTATTTACTATATTCTAAATGTTATAAAAAAATGTCTAAAAAGTGTTCTTCAATATATATAGCCTTGTTAGCGGTTAGAAAAATTGCAAAATTGTAAGGTTATTTTCACAAAAAAAAGTTTACTTTATATTTCTAATATACCTATATATATATTATATTTTTTTATTTGCATTATTTTAATAGATATAGCATCTAAGAAACACCCCAACGCTTTACATTTGAAAAAATATTTCAACATAGAATATTTATGTGAATTTAAAGTTTGTGTGTATTGCTAGAAAACAATAAAAACATAAAAATAAAAAATAATAAAAACAATTTGTTTATTTTATTAATATATATAAATATAGAATTTATATAAAAAAAGATTCGTCTTATTTCCAATACTAATCATTAAAATTAATCTTAGATGACCAGATATTTTTTTTTAATTTAAACTAGCTAGTATCGAACAAACTAGTTGCAATGTAATGTACCATTATGTGTAACATATAAAATTATAGTACAAAAGGTTAAATAGATGACTAAACTAATATAAGTCAGTAATACTGTTAGATATGAATACTTTATAGAAAGTTAAGTAATGCTTTTTGTGTAAATTTCGAACTTATAGAGAACATGTTCTAAATTTATTTTTAAGGTATATAGATTTTTCAAATCTACTTTTTAATGTCGATTTTTCTTAAAAATGTCAACAATAACTTTAGAAAATAACAATTATTTTAAAAGAAAAATAGAAAAGGTTTTTATTTTTCTCTAGTGTTACTTTCAACACGTCTAAATATTAAAAAAAAAATATTATATTAAGGGAATTTCGCATTGAATTCTATTGCTGTTTTCATTGAAAATAATTTATGATTTAAAAATTTCGTATTGACGTGTAAGATAATTGACGACTGCAATGAATTTATCGTAATTAATTGCTACCGAAAATGTATTCAAATAAATTGGTCATAAAAACACTTTATTTTATAAAACTCTACTTAGCTGGAACATTACACGCGGGAAAATCGTCGTGATTCACTCGAACTCAAGTAGTACTTCTAAATGAAACGGCGCATTTTTCACTGCTCGTGAACAGCCCTCGCAGGGAAAGTGGTTTGCAGTATTTGACTCGCCTTGGGGAAATCGACACTGGTTTTTGGCCGTCGCTGTTTTTTAAGTTTCGCATATGCGTTTTAAAACGTTTCCTTAATTCATTTTCATAGTTTCTTCCACTTCAGTTTTTAAACTTATAATTGATTAGGATTTTTGATTTAACAGCATCGACGAAGTGTTATTTCGATAGGGAAATAATGAAATGTACAGTGAGTTTAAATTATTTTTAATCGCTTATATAGATTACAAAAATCTCTTAAAACACTATATTAAAAGATATAGATTAAAAATCTTTAAGGAATTTTCAACGCTTTAACTACCCTTAAAATAGAAAAATGACAAATATATATATTTAAATTTTAAATTATGTTCGCTAATAACTTCATTTTTTATTATAAAATATGTAATACAATAAACTTAATAAATATGATACACACTAGATAACAGTTGTTATTTTTCGGTTATATAACTTGTATTATTTTGTAACGATTCATCTACATTTTCGTCATATTGGTCCTTTTCCTAAGAACTACCCAAAAACCGAAACTTCTGTTAACTGCGATACTCGTTGAAGTTTCTCAAAAACAAGAGAAAACTAGATCAAAATTGAGAATAAATACATCTCTTGCAAGAAAACCCTTTAATATTTGAATACATATGAAACATATTTAATACGTGTTTCATGCATATGAGGATATATTTTATACATATGTGTGATGAAATGTTCAATTACGTGATGTAAAAAAGTTATTACATATGAAACACAATATAATAGAATTTCAACTTTAATTGTTTTGTAACAAATCATCAACATTTCCCCCACATTGGTCATTTCCCTAAGAACTGTCCCAAAATGAAAACTCCATCTAACCTAAAGCTAACCTTACTCAAAACCTGAATTAGACAAAACCAAATTTAGGAATACCACACATATCCAGCAAGAAAACCCTCCCAGCTATTTCTTCTCAGAAACAACTACAACCCATCCAACTATTGTCTGTACAAAAACTCCAGTAGCAGCAGCTGCCTAACAAAGTAAATGGCAAAGCAAGCAACAAAATGGCAGGCGCCATTTTTTTGTCTGCTTCTTTAGCCCTCTGTCAACGTAGAGTAGGTGGCCAACTATTGTGCCAGATGAGCCAGTGCTTTGATTGCCGGAGAGCAGAGCAACGTTACATACACCCTTCAGGGCCAGATGCGGTCCTGCTTTCCCCTTTTTTTATTGTTTTTCGTTCTCTCTTGTGTCTTTTGCTGTTCCGCCCAACTCCGCTTTTTCGTTTTCTACAGTCGTTGACGGTTCGGGGCTCTAACTGTAACCGTGTTGATGGGTTTTGTTTATTTTGTGGTTTTGTTTTCTGCGTGTTCTTGATTTTGGTTTTGGATTTGAAGTCAAGTTTTATCTGGTGGTTGTGCGATTTGCAGTGCGACATTCAACGAAGAGATACTATATTCCAATGTCATAAGGACGTTTATATTTTTATGTTCGAAATTCTTGTTAGGATTTAATTACGGCACTGTTTATTATTTTCAATAGAGTGATTGCTGAATTATTTGAAAAATTAGTATTCCTTCTCTTTTTATAAATGATTCTGTTTTCATTAAGAGAAATTTCCATGGTTTTAAAGCGTTTTTGGTAATTTATATATAATGAATGCTTGTATGTAAATTTGATTGCATAGCAATTATATACCTTAAAAACATTACTCAAACTATTTAACTAATAACTTTGCAACAAAATTAGGAAAAATAAAATATTTAACAGTTTTATTATTACATTATTAGTATGATAAACTAATACTCCATGCATTATTTTTCATTTAATTATTAATTACTAATTTCTTAGCTCAAAAATTCTCTTTATGTAAACATAAACTGCTTAGTACATAGCAAAAGTATAAAAATTTCGTTCACCGTACAACAAAATCTACGAGTTAGTTGTTGATAATTTTTTAATTATTTAAAATCTGTTACGGATATTTCTCTAATCTTTATCTTCCTATCCCTAAAAGTAGGTCATAATTTAGTTTTTAATTCCAATTATTAGTAATCGTTAACATCTAAAATAAAATGTCCCTTTTTTGAGTGCTTGATTTTCGACATAGCTTTTTATAGCATATCTCACAAATGCCATAAACTTGGTTACCATATTTAATTATCATTGCACTCCTCGTTCTTAAGATATTTTATAAAAATACACTCAAACCAATTTCTTAAACCACTTGCGTGTGTTCGAGAGTACCCAAACCAAAATTGATATTTTGATCCTTCACGACTCGCCGTTTTCTATAGAGCACTACAAAGTTTAAAAAAAAAAAACCACGCATAGCTACTTCAAATTAAACTTACAACAGACTCTCATATGTATCAACTCTCCCACAAAGCGCCATCGATTTTTTTTTCTCCTCTCTCTCTCACACCACCCAAAAACTTCCTCGCCTTCAATGAGATTTATAAAACAGGTTGTTCCCCCTTATCGCTTCCACGGCGACGAAAAAAAAAAACCCCGGCCCCACTCCTGCAGCAACAACAACAACAAAAAGAAATAAAAATTAGTTTCGACAAAAGAAACGCCATGAAAACTGGCAAATAGCCCCCCGAATCCTCTCTGCCAAAGAATTCTCCCCCCGCCCACGCCGACTGCACCCCCCTTCCCCTTCTAATTCCGAAAACATCTGGGAGCTCTCCTGCTGCTCCGGCTCTCTGCCGCTCCCCTACCCCACTCTCGACTCTGGAGCAGGGTGCGAGCGAGACTGGTTCAGGGGAGGATCTTCGGGTGGATTCGTATCGATTGTTGTGCGGGATCGATATCGTTTTCTTTGATGTTTTGCGAGGGGTTATTGCGTTAATAGCTCCTTCGGATGTAGATCATCCCTCCTCTCTTAAATATATTGATTAGTAATTATTTGTGTGCTGAGTGAGTCAATATTTTTAATAAAAAGAATGATTGTTTTAAAGTGATGAAGTATCTGATAGTGTTGTCAATATTCGATAAGTGAAGACAATTGTAGAGTTATGTAACTCAATTTTTTCTCTTTAAAGGATTTGAAGGTAAACTTTCACACAATTTTGCACCAATTTTATTGTCTTGTTAATTTTTTTCGATTATATTTTTTTCTTAGGTATTTGTAATAAAATTAGTAATATATTATTTGTAAATGATTTCAAAGATAGAGAACTATTAAACCACAACTTCAAACTATTTCACCTATCATAATTCGAAATACAAGTATTACTTACAAATATTTCAATCATGTCTCTTATTTTTTATTTGTTTAACTAGGACTTTTTAAAACTGATATTAAACACAAATAGACATAAAATAAACTTTAAATAAAGTGCCAAATTTTCTAAAAACTCCTAATACCCGTCAGAATTTATAGAAATTAATTAAATAATAATGTGGTTTTAGTTTAAGTCAAAACAGGAATCATATGA